>CANSNZ010000671.1:0-138749 GCA_947646795.1 Beta lomatogona | reverse complement strand
ATTTTGTAATGACCTAAGTTTGTATCCTATTTTCTTATGAATGAGAACATCAAATTCAGTGTTTAATTATCAAATATTTCATATAATAGCATTTGAGAATTTGCAACAAAGTTCAGTATTTGACATTCCCAAAATAAACCAAGTCTTACATAAATAACTTGTCTAATGAAACTTGTCTGCCAAAAACAAATGTTGGCAACAAAGTAAAGCACTATCTATTGTTTATCTAGTATTAACACAGTTGGCAACAACCAAAAGTGGACCATTTCCTAGATGTTCACAAAATAAAGCACATGCGCCAAAAAGTCAGTTTAATTATGCCAAAAACAGTGGCCATTGTTCTACCAAAAAAACTACTTTTGAAGCATTTGCAATCTGCCCAAGATTTTCTGCCTCTTTGGACTAATTGCATGTCCAATACTTGAAGATGGCTGGCTCATGGCAGCTTGCCTTGGGTGTTTTTCCCTTGTGGACACATGCTGCTGTGAGGATGTTTGTTGTGGTTGCATTGTTGTCTGCTGCTGTAAAGATGGGACCCTAGCCCTGGAAGTGCTTGGCTGCTGCTGTGAAGATGGGAGTCTAGGCTGTGCTTGCCTTGAAGTGTTTGCCCTTGGATTAGGCTGTTGTGAAGTCCTTGTCCTAGGAGGGGGAGCTGTTTGGGGTTGATTGATCATCAAGTCAATCAAGTTGCTGTCCATCTGAGGTTGTGTTTGCTGTGAAGTGCTAGCTTGTGTTTTTGAATTCCTTGTCTGATTGGAAGATTGAGCCTCCAAACCTTGCTGCTCCCTTAGCTCTCTTGCTGTTGCACCTCCTTTACATGTTTTTGAGTTGTGGCCAAATGCCTTGCACTTCTTACATTGCACAGTTGTGCTCCTTTTTCCCTTCCTTTCCTCTCCCTGCTCCCTTTTTCTATTCCTAGATGGCCTGCCTATTCCTCTTTTCATGGTTGGAGGGATGAGTTTTGGACAACCTAGGTCAGGCCATTGTTCTGAATCAGGAATAGGTGAGATGTTAAGGTTATAGGCTTCCCTGTACCTAGCCACACTAAACCATTCACTCACAAAATGCAAAGGGTCTTTCCCAGCATCCAAGATTGCCTTGATTCCATGTTTACATGGAATTCCACTAATCTGCCATCTACCACAAGCACAGGTTTTATGATTCAATGAAACAGGTAAAACAGCCCTACCATCATGAATTTCATACTCACCCCTCCCAGATGGGTAAGCTTGACATGTCCTAGAGTCCTTGGTTAAAAATCTTACCCTCTCCCTGATATTTGGACATACCCCATCATCAACCCATTGCTCTGCTAGTTGTTGTCTAGTGGCATGCCTGACCATTGCTATTCTTCTAACACCTGAAACACAGCACCAATTATCAAGATGAGCCAATAGTGGAGTTAAAGACTAGAAGAAGTGAAGGAAAGGGTTTACATACCTTCCAACAAGGTCAATATAGGGCAGCACCTATCTGAGCCAATAGTGGAGTTAAAGCTCTCCACAAAGTTGTTGGTGTTTTGATCATTGCAAAGTGATGGATCAAACTTCCACTTTGTCCAAGTTTCAAGGGGACCTACATCCTTGAACCATTTCACAGCACCCAAACCAGCTACTTGTTGCACCTTTTGCAATGCCTTCCTAAAACTGTACAGTGAGTATGAGTTTGTCACTCCCCAAAACAGCTTGTGCATCAAAATACCAGGGTATTCACTCTTGAAGTTCTTGCATAAGTGCCTTGCACAGTATCTTCTTGGTACTTTTGGCCACACCTGATCTAGGCTGGGATCAATACCCTATTCACATGTATCCCACAAAGTATATGTGTTAGTAAGTGTAATTTTAAAAAACACTAGTAATGTACAAAACAAACAAATAAGTGTTTTACCTTTTGTCTATCACTCATTATTGTCCAATCATTCCTGCCATTTGCAGTCAACAAGGTCTTCAAGTGTGTGAAGAACCAACTCCAACTTGTTTTGTTTTCACAATCAACCACAGCAACAGCAACTGGAAAGATCTCATTGTTGCCATCCAATGAGACTGCTGACAGAAGAATCCCCCCATAATTACCTTTAAGGTGAGTGCCATCAACTCCCACCAATCCCCTACAACCATCTATCAAGCCTTGGAACTGAGACTTAAAGCTGATGAAGATGGATGTAAACTGTAAAGGTCTCTCAGGCTTTTGCAATGTTCTCCAAGTGCAAAAAGCTACTGAGCCAGGGTTATTTTTAAGGAGCAGCTCACAGTAGGTTAGTAAGTGAGTATAAGACTCATCATGGCCCCCCTGAATCATCCTCATTGCCATCTCTTTCATCTTATACACAGTAGATGTGGCCATTGTCAACCCATACCTATCCCACAATAGGCCTTTAATTGTTTTGCCTTTCATGTCTGTGTTTGATCTGAAATCCTCAAGTAATTTCTTAGCAGCCCACTCACAAGTAACCATGGGATTCTGAACTAAATTCAAGTCACACTTGTGGCCAGGCTTGAGTGTTTTTATGGCCCAAGTATGACCATCTGGTAGTCTAGAGGCATGAATTCTCCATTCACACCTCTCATCTGCACATTCAGCAGTGTACCTAGCCCCCTCTGACCTCCTCACAACCAAGGCAAAACCTTCTTGGATACAGTAATCTCTAAGAGTGTCCTTCAAATGTTCTTTGTCCACATACATCATCCATGGCTTCAAATCAATCCTACCCATGTCAACATCATCATACACTACACCATTCCTAAACATCCTGCTAAAATATCCACTCTCATCACTCCATTCTGACTCTTTAAAAGCCTCCCACCCACCATCTACATAAGCATGGTTAAGTAACTCATGCACATCATCCTCATCAGTGAGTATATCATCCTCAATTTCATCCTCAGAACTTTCTTCACTATCCTGGCCAGGTTCCCAGTCATCTTCACATTCATCATCATCACTCCCTTCTACACCTTCCATCACAATAGCCCTTGCTCTAGTTCTTCTAAGTCTGCTAGTAGTAGGAGCACTAGAAACAGTTGATCTGGTTTGAGTTTGGGCAACCCATAATCCCTTACCCTTTCTTTGTAGCTTTGGACATTTTTTTCCCATATGGAAAGGCTGGTTTGGTTTTTATTTTGCTACAGGGATCACTTGAATCCATATTGGGTTGAAGAGTGGGTCCAGTTGAGTTGGGTTGTGAGGTGGGCTCATGAATGGGCTGTGAGGTGGGCTCATGAATGGGCTGTGAGGTGGGCTCATGAATGGCCTGTGAGGTGGGCTCATGAATGGGCTGTGAAGTGGGCTCATGAATGGCCTGTGAGGTGGGCTCATGTAATGGACTGTGATCAGGACTGTTTATAGTCCAGTCAAGTTGGTCAAGACCACTCAAGTGGAACTCGGCTTGTTGTGATGGTTGGGATGTAAGCAATTGTGGGAACCTTGGGCTTCTCCTCACTGGAGGGCTACTAAGAGGGGAAAGTGATTGAAAATAATCTGTTTGGGTTGGTGGGGTTGGTTCATTCAAGAAAATATTAGGTGGGCTTGGAAGGGGTGGATCATTACACAAAGGTAAGTCAATCTGTGGAGAAATAGTGTTAAGGGCCTGTTTTTTTTGGCTCCTAGTTTGTAGTTTGGGCCTAACTACTGGACCAGGTTGGCTTGGTGGGGATGATTCCTTGGTGCTCCTACTGTCCTTTGGGCCTTCAGTCACACCTGACCGATGGACCTTAGTTTGGTCGGCCTTCCTAACTCTTTGTGCTAAGGTCCAAATGAAAGTTGCTTTTCCGCAAAGACTAACCCCAACATTGATCACCTTTGTACCCACAACCTGAAACATCTTCATCATACTCCCATCATCTACCAGTTCAATCCTTTCATCCCCATTAACATATGAAAGCACAGGAAATTCAGGGAGCTCATAGCCCTTTTCATCAAATAATTCACACATATCATTCACTATATCTATCATCAAGCATAAATCAACATCTTCAATATTTACATTCACAGACTTTCCTAAGTAATGAATTTTTACAATTCTCTCGGGCATTGTCTCGCAACAACGAACATAAACACACAACAACAAACATGCAGTCAAATTTGAAGCCCTAAACTTCAACAAAACATAGTAATCAAACCCTAAACATTACTTAATCACCGCAAATACATAAATCTACCAATTTAACAACTAAAGATCAAGAATTTTACCTGAATTTTGATAATTCCAAGCTAATAACTCTTTGTTGTGCACTTTCGTCTCAAATTCTGTCTCCTTCGCAACCTTCGTCTTCGCTGCAACTCACAGTGATGGAATTTCTCAACAAGTTTCAAATTTGTTGGGATTGCGCAACTTTTTTGTGTGGATTTCAACTGAAATGGTGTCAAATGCTCTGAGTGATGAGGGTTTAGAGAAGAACAATAGGGAAGAAGAACATAAGAATGGAAGTTAAGAGGTTTTAACTACTAAACGGAGTTTTCAAAAAATAATAACGTCCGTTTTCATTAATTGACACTAGGGGCATTTCGTAGAAAAATTAAAAAACACAAGTGCGATGTAGAATAAAAAAACATAAGGGGTATATTATAGAATTCAAAAAAACACAGGGGTAAATCATAGAATAACCCAAAAAAAAAAAAAAAAAAAGTAAAAACTTGCATACTTCGTATAACTTGCGTAAACTCGTAAACCGTGTACCAACAAATATCATAAATCTTAACCTTCAGCCTCTAGAAAACCCATCTGGAAGATTCACGGAATTGAAGAAGCTTTGATCTTTCTTTGAGGTATGTGTGTATCTCCAAATCATCTCTCAATTTTTGACAAAATATTCTGACTTTGCAGAGTTTGTATTAGGGCTAAAAGTTTTTTTTTTTGCTGTTTATTTATACAATTAATTGAACTTTGGATCTGAAGTTCTTCTTTTTAATGCACCATGCTGATGAATGCTTGGAACTTCAATTTAATTGAAGAGTAACATAATAAAATTCGGAAAACAAAATTGAAGAATTCAATGATATATGATTGCATTTTGCCTCTGCTTCATTTATCCATGCTTTTGCTTCAATTGGTCTAAAAAGAAGAGGAAGGAATTAATGATGAAAGATGCGAGTAATCTATTTTTACAATGATCATGTGATTGTGACATCGGCTTGATCTTATTTCCGGTTAGTATTTCACCGTAAAAGTTAGGATTTCATTGCACTAGTTATACAAGTTATGGGCTGTAAATTTTGTAAATGTGTAACTGCTACCGTAAATATGTTAGATTGTTCGTTGTGAATTTATTACAGACTACAATATAGTAATATTCTGCTTCTGCTGTGACCACTACATTATAGATTATACAAGCAGCTTTGCGTCTTTTTTCTTACCAATTCTGTGAGCTTACTTTGTTACAAATTTTGTGCTGTGGTCGGATTCAGGAGCCTTTTTCACCGAGTATGCTTTGTTTTCAGCAAGGAATCTGCTCCAAACATGGATACCTTAGCGTGGCTTGGTGATCCTGTGGCTGTAGGCCCTGGTTACAGTACACCCGGTCCTGTTCATACAGATCCTCTCATTCAGGTGCTTTCTGTAACGATCCACTCATACGATGAGACCGTTTCATATAATATTTATGGGCAAATCTATGTATATGACAAAAAAGAGGGAAAAAATCAACTGTACAACCGAGCTTTGGACAATCCTGAGACCATCACCTCGGGTAACTCTTTATTGCTAACTGGTCCAGTTAGTGGTGTTATCTCAATGGTTGGATCCCCTAGCATTGTTGTAGAACTCAAGGTTCAGCGTAAGAACCGAAAAAAGAAGAAGGGCAAGACCATTTGGTTTGCACGGGGGGGTTCAATTTTGGACACCACTACCCAGCTTTGCTATGGAGAATTCAAATCCTTAACTTTCCAGGGTAGCCTTGGAGATGTCCGTGTTGATTATATTGCTTTGCCTTGTGCTTGTATTGCTTATTTCGAATTTACATTCACTAAAGGAGAAGACTGTCTAGACCACCAAGATAGTGTTGGTCGCCATGATGGTGATATTTCCGGGAGCATCATAGCTCGCTATGGCAACACTAGTGGACACATTGGGAGCGACTCTCATGTGGAACATCCCTCCTTCATTCTTTTTAACAAGAATGGAGATGAGTGTGACCAAGTGGCTTACGGGGTTCCTATCAAGCTGTATCCATCTTTTGTGTGCGTGCCAGCCTATTCCTCCCTCTCACTTACATTAAACTTAACTTTCAAGGATTATGGTGACACAGAGCAAATCGTTGTCAGGGACTCAACTGAATTCAAATCCAGTTATGGTAAAGAACAGAACAAATATTTCTCTGTTGGAATTTTTTCTGTTCAAGTGGAACTCTACTTTTTTACCTCAGATAATCCTCTTTTCCTTGAAATGATCCACAAATGTCCCAAGGTGTGTGTTTTCATCCTCACTTTTTCCTTTTCTTTTTCTTTTTCTTTTATCTCTTATATAAAGAAATTGAGCCTTGTGTTTGTTTATGTTTTGCTCAGTCGCCTCCATCAGGCTTTAGTACATGGAGGTAAGTCGCATTTCTTTGCATCGACAACTTTTTTCATTCTTTTGTTCATTGTTTAACTTGGGTTTTGAAGCACTGACTCTGGACAATTACTTTCAGCGCTATACCCACGGGGATAAATACATGGGGAAGGGATCGAATAGAGGTGCTTTCGGTTTTTGTTGGTCATGAGGATAAGGACATTGTGGATCTTTATGGCATAATCGCAGCTAAGTTTTTCAAAAGTTGCAATTATATCTTTAGAAGGGATGAGAAACATCCTGACAACTTGTCTCGTCGTGGCAAAGCTGCATCTCTTGAAGGACTTACCACTGAGCAGTCGGACTGGTTTTGTGTGATTCTGAGGCTTAAGGACATTAGCGGGATTGTAGACATTCACAACTGTTTACATATCTACTACTACCATTATGATATTAAGAGACACTGGTTTAACAGGCCCTTATGCTCTCTTGTTTTTGGGAAACATGGCTTCGCGGTAGTGCACTACATAATTTTCGAAAATGCTGTTAAGGCCATTATGAAAGTTTCTGTCGTTGCCAAGGATTCTCATTCTCATTCTCATTCTCATTCTCTTCCCTTTGTGTATGGGGCTCTTGTTGCACAATATAGCAACCATGAGTACTTGACTAGTTACCAGAGAGATTACTGGCGCAGTGTACTGTTTGAGGAGCCTCAAGAAAAGGATGCGCGTCCCCTAACCGAGGATGGTGAAATACCACTTTCTAAGAATGTGGTTTCCGTGCCAATGGGTTCGTCCTTGGTTATTGAAGTTGACCTGCACGCAAGTGTGCGGCCATCAGCTGGAGCTACCACCGATGGCTTGGATGTTTATAGTGCTGAACATTTTAAGGACTATGTCGAGTTTGAGATTGGTGGCATTGGAGGTAAGAAACTACCAGGGGAATATTATGATATCCTTCTTTCTACAGAATGGACAGATGGTAGTCATAGTAGTCATGACGGATGGTAGTCATAGTAGTCATGACGGATGGTAGTCATGGTAGCAGATACATGACGACATGGTCATCTTCCTAGTGATGTTTTCTCCACTACAATGAGTGATCGAGGTGGCTGGTATATTCTCGTCGTAGGTGCTTCTGATATATGTATTGCTGTTTGACCTTATAATCGTGTTAAACTTTACTATGGATCTATGTTCGACTTTATAATCGTGTTATAACTTTACTATGATCTGTATATTACATATCTACCGGTGATCCTTTGTTTTTGTATTATCCCTTGAGCTATTACTTGCTTGATGCTCATTGCTGCTTCGTAGTTCCTTTTTTTGCTTGAGATCAAGTTTGGTTTGCCTTATGAATTTGCATGGTTGCGAAATGTTATTACTTAAGTAGCAATATTTTTTACCAACCGAGGTTGGCGTGAGTGGTTAAAGGGCCACTCGCTGTTTAGCCAAGGTCTCGGGATCCAGCCTTGGGTATGGAGAAAAACCCAGCTGGGAAGGATGCTGCTTATCGAAATACCTGATAAGTCTCTTTTTATCTTTTTCGGCTTGATTTTCGTTAGTTTTCTATATTTTATATTTATTTTCCCTTGTTTTTGTTTATTTTTATTATTTGGTTAGTATTTGAGTCATTTTAGTATTTCTCTGTCATATGTGGTTGTTACTTTCTACTCCCTTTTGTTCTTGTTTTAGTTTTACACGGTTGTTAATGCAATTCTTTAACCATCGATATCTTTCGTTATATATTAGTAAAAATTGTAACAATTGAATATTAATAAAATACTTGTTCAGACGAATGAAACAAGATCTCACATGACCATGTTATGTCATATATTTGGCGTAATTTTAAAGATTCCCTCATTTTATGAATACAATCAAGATTCCAAACAGAAAAAACAAAAGGGAACGAAGAGAGTAATAATTATTATTAATTTACTTAGTAGTATTTTATTGTCATTTTTACCTTAAACCAGCATACGTGTCGCATGCATGCACTAATAGAACTCCCATAAGCGCGCTTGAACAAGCGGCCCATGCGTCATGTTAGTAATAACCGTCAATACCAACCGTCGCGTCCCTTCGCTCCTCATACACTGCGGACACGTGGCATATACGCACCCACATAACCTATGCATGTTCGTTATATACTGAATAACAAGCGCCTGCCCAACACGCACACGTGCACATCACATGACCAAGCATCCATCAGCCATACGATATGCCCATAGTACGCTAAGACAAATCACCATGCTCCCAGCACACATGGGCCATGCCCTAGACAAAGCAACCCAGCAAGCCACGTCAAAAGACATCCACTTAAGCTATGTCAAGATCACCCACAATGTGCCTTGGCTTGGCTTAGCCCATGCTATGCCATAGCCTATGCCTCTACGACGTTGCACCGCCGTCCATGCTCCACCTTGCACCAAGGTAGATCTAGGTGTTTCCGGACCAAGGACACACCATGCCCACACACGGGCACATAGGGGTCTTACAAACCACCCCCCACCGAAGAGCTTGACGCCTTCGTCAAGTACTCCTCAACCTTGTCCTCAAATTGCCAGAATTGTGTCTCTCTCCCAAGAAACCTCTTACTCGGGACAACCTTTCCATTTGACCAAGTACTCAATCCGTTGACTCTTCTTACTTTGTCCCAACACCCGACGATCTAGAATCTCTTCTAGAAATAAGTTATGTTATCTCCTTGTACCAAACATGTAATGAAATTTTACCTAGAAAAGTTAATGAGAGTTCTTAGATAAATTTGTTGAAATCACTTGGTGCCAATCCGATATCCTTCTCTTATACTTCTTGGTGGCCTATGGTATAATTTGCAAAATTGATGAACAAAATGTGGCTTGGATTTACTAATTTTAAGGGTAAGGTAGTATTAGACTCGTTAACACATTGTGGTGATGGACAAAGTAACTTGAATCATCAAGGAACCACAAGGAACCATAATAAAGAGTTCTAGTGATATTCGTGAACATATGTCGACACAATTGTTTATTTTCTTCCCTTTTTTTGGCTCAATAAGGAGCCACAAACAACAGTGGCACAGACGAGATTCTATTAGTCTTAGCCTCTTAGGTACCTACCCACAACATTACCAGCTAAACTAGTTGGCATACACAGATAGCAACACATGAACTTTCCACAATCAAAACCTACAATACAATTCTTGCTCCCAGGGATATATCAGCACTATTCCTTACCCAATAGTATCTCTTGTGAAGCTCCCACTAGCTATGACCATTATTTTGCGGAAAATTGTAACGTATAAAGCCTTATCTAATATTGTAGAGAGGCTGTTCTTCTGTTCACAGGTTTGTAAATAATTATGAATTTATTAAAAAGTAAAAAAGCAATCAAGTCGAAAACATATGCTTAAAACTTACTGGTCATCTTTTGCCATTTTCAGCTGCAAGAACATTCACAGACGCCAGGGCAGAACAGATTGAATTTAGACATACCCCATGAAATAAAAATCTGGACGAACGAAATCAAATTTTTATAGCCAGCTAGAGCAGATAAAACATACATTGATATATACAATAATTCACCGAAATTCTCCAACTATTAGTTTCAGTTAAAGTTACTTTATCCAACACCAGGGTCCAGGGATGCAATATATGGCTCTTTGACCCTTCATATAGACCAAAAGTTGAAAGCACATGAACTTCTACAACCTAATATTGCAGCTTATACCTTAATTCATGTAGAAGTAAAGAGAAGGGAGCATTAGTACAATGGCAAAATAGTTGGATCCAATAAAATCATTCTGAATCTCCTTAAAATTCTAATTGTAATCACGCTGTATATATGTTCTATACAATAGAGAAAGCTATTTAATTTATTTCTAGAAACTAGAAATCAACGATTGTGGGTTCATTTGTTCTTGATATTCATGTGACAATGATGAGTATCTGCAGCTAGCTAAGGACATCATCAAGGCCTTTTTGCAAGTCTTCAGCTACACATCTTTGGATCAAAGAAATTGCGTACTCCATGAAATTTGAATCACAAGGCACCATAATTGCCCCCGAACTTGTGACTCCAAACTCTTCCTCTGCTATCGTAAAGAGCTCTATGATAATCTCACTCTTGAGATAAGCCAAAGGAATGACAAATCATCTTCCATCAGTTGTGTAGACAACAAAGTGACCCTCGTCAGCCACTGGTCTTGACCAGGAGATTCTCTTCCTGCTGGCTGCTGCTTTCTTTTGCCACTTTCTTGCCATCTTAATAAGTTTCTTTGTGTTGATCATTTTGTGGCTTTAAGACTAAAAACAAGGTACTTTTTCCAAAGAGCTGAGTTTTTCTTGATATGTCAAGAATATAGCAGATTACTTGTTGAAAAGTGGTGAGGAAATGGTAAAGTTTTATAGCTTCAAACTGAAGACATATCATTTCATAGCTGACTACATTGTCCTTATAATTAAGAAGCATAATAACCACGTGGGTAAGTTTTTGCTTCTTTGAATGATCCCAACAAATGTTGCCCAAAGATGTGTCTTGATATTTGATGATTGATATAAGCCTCTTGCTCAGCAACTCAATTACATTATTGTACAAAAAGGTTGAATGGTCATGCTTTTTTGCTCATCTATTATCTTATCTGCATAAATAAGTTGTTTTCTCTGACGCACATGGCAACCCAAACATCTGCATTTAATTAGTTGGTAAGTACTTGGCAGTATGAAAGCAGGAAATCTTGGTGTCGAGCCAAAACAAAGCAATATCCACTCCACCTACTGGATGTCAAGAGGCTAGTATCAATTGTCAAGCAACAAATTTGGCCTATATGTTCTAAGATCTGTCTAATGGTTGCCACTTCCAGATGGAAAAATGAAGCAGACATAGTCACCTGCATATCCACATGATTGTGCTTCCAAGTCGAATTGATATGTCGTAGCCTAAAGCTATAAATCTTGATGGTTTCTTCAGATTCTTATTGAGTTATTGACCAAGCACACTAATTTCCTCAGTAGATATCAATCTAATTTTTCTTTTCAAACTTTTATCCTTTTTCCATCTGAAAAGCCCACAATATGATCAGTACTAAGAAGCTTGTCAAAATGGTGAGGAAGTGACAAAAAGTAGCAGCTGCGAGTAGGAGAAGGATTTCCTGGACAAAACCAGTGGCTGAAAAAGGTCACTTTGTCGTCTATACAAGTGATAAGAGAAGATTTATGATTCCTTTAACATACCTGAAGAGCGAGATTTTAACAGAGCTCTTTAAAATGGAAGCGGAAGAGTTTGGAGTAGCATATTCAGGGCCAATTATGTTACCCTGTGATTCAAGATTCATGGAGTACACAATCTCTATGATCCAAAGACAAGTTGATGCGGACTTGGAGAAGGCACTAATCACGTCCTTAGCCTCCTGTGGATATTCATCAATGGCAGATGACCATCAAGAACAACATAACCAACAATTGTTTATCTGTAGTTTTTAGAAAATTTTCCTGGCTCCTTTGTACAAACATGCAGTAGTACATAGAAACTGAGAGAAAGTTTATAAAGTTCTGGCGGAATTAAGTTCGATCAAAAGGTCTTGTCCTTCTAGCTATATAAGCTTCTATATTTTTCATGGCACATGTTATAAACTGCACATGATCAACAAAACCTAAATAAAAAGGAACTTATAGAAAACGAGATCATAATTGAAGCAGTAAAGGTGAACAACATCGAATATCATCCTTATATCGCAGCTATGTCCATTGGTCATTAGCTATCCGACATATACATGAGAAATAGAAGCAATCTTCAATCAAGAATGACAACAAACAGTCAACCTATATTCTTCTCATTAAGAATTTAACAGGCATCATCTTTGCCATGATATAATTTTTTACTTGACAAGGAAAAATCGAGTTGATAGAAAAGAATACACTTATACTGTTAGTTTTAAGGATGCTGGTTGTTGTTCTTACCACCAGTCCTTGCGCCACGACCTATATGACATTCCTCGCGGCCACCATTAAGTGTGTCGTCCAGTTTGTTGCTGCTGCAGCTGCTGCAGATGTTGTTGCTGCTGCAGGTGTTGCTGCTGCTGCTAATGGCGCTGTTGTTGTTGCTGTTGCTGTTGCTGCTGCTGCTGATGGCGCTGTTGTTGTTGTTGTTGTTGTTGTTGTTGTTGTTGTTGTTGTTGTTGTTCGTGTTGCTGGTGGTGTTCGTGTCGTTGTTGTTGTTGTTGTTCGTGTTGCTGGTGGTGTTCGTGTCGTTGTTGTTGGTGGTGCTGATGATGATCATGTAACTCTTCCGAAGACTCGCTTAACTCATCCTCATCATTGACAACACCATCAATTGGGTGCTGCTGATCTTCCTGATGTTGTACCTGTACCTGTGCCTGTACTTTTCTTTTCTCAGGCTCTGGGCGGACAGCAGCTTCATTACTTCTCCTACTACCCTCTTCAACAACCTGTTGAGCACAGTGGCGGAGCCACGTGGTAACAAGGGGTAGCACGTGCTACCCCTGTTTTTTCAAAAAAAAAAAAAAAAAAAAAAAAAAAAAAAAAATCGGAAAATTCGCAAAACCTAAAATTCTTCAGCGCCGTTTCATTTGACACTTTCACTCTCTCAAACTCAGTCACTCTCTCCAAGACTCTAACTCATTTACTCAGAGAAATTCTCAAGAGCAATTACTTACCAACTAAAATTCGGAAGCACCTAAATCCAAGAGCAATTCCTCAAACCTGAGAAGTGACGACAGTTAATTTCTTCGATAAACAAACCCGAAATCCCCAATTTGCAGTTGAAATTCGCCAGAAAAATGGAATTCGCCAGATCCTTCACTTGGATTCTCGATCTGTACTGTTTTAGACAACGCCCCATTGTTTCCATCATTATTACAACCCCATTTCACTCCTCTCAATTTCCTTCTTCCCCAATTCATTAATTTTAGTGAAGCAATTTTCACTACAATTTCTCAATCTCAAGAACTGATTTTTGATTTTAGCTTCTAAGATAAGATACATATATAATGAGGCGGAGATATCCCAGTTTTGGACGTCTTCAAGGCCTTAGGCTGCAACAAAGTTAGCCAACCCATTACCCATGTCAAGACCTGCTTTGGCAAAGGTAAATTTTTCTGGGTTTTTCATTTAGTTTGATTTTTTCTGATGATTTGGAGTTGTTATTTTTGTGGGTTTTTGCGTTGTTTGATTATCTTTTGCTGTAATTATATTTGGGTGTTTACTGTTTTTGTTGTTGATCTGTTTATCATCATAAGTGTGCATGTGGGTAGTTCATGAATTGATTTGATTGTGAGGTTTTTATATGAGTTTGATAATTTCGGTTATTTTGGATATTGCGGTTGGAGGGCCAATTTTTATTGATGGTGATGATTGGAAGAACTTTTGGTAGGTCAAATTTTAGTTGAGTGTACAGGATTTGTTTGGGTTGTTGGGAAGTTTGAGAGGAACTTAGCTTAGTGGTTTATTTGGAACATTCGGTTCAACTAGTGGTGCGTCGCAGACTCGCAGTGTCGGTCGTCGGAGTGTCGGAGAAAATGGTGAGTGTATGTTTCTTCAATTGTAATCTGAGATAATCCAACCCTAATTTGAGTCTCCTCTTAACTCTGAAGTCTTAACTTTGATTGTTAGAAGATAAATCTTGCCCTAAATTTCGTGATTCCTGAATTTTCTTAGTTCCCTCTTAATTTTCTTTCTATTTCCTCTCTAATGGCAGTTTTGCTATGTAAATTTGGGAATGGTATGTTATTGAATATTTGAATTTGTGGAATCTGGGAGTGATATTACACATGTTGTTGAATTTGTGGAAATTTGGGAGTGATATATCATATGTTGTTGAAATTGGGAATTTGTCGAATTTGTTAGTTTATTATTGTAATTGTGGGAATGGATGATTAGTGAATGAGAAATCTATGATTTTTTTTTTTTGAGTTTCTAGTAGTGTAAAGTTGCGCTACCCCTGGTCCGGAATCCTGGATCCGCCCCTGGTTGAGCAACAGGGTGCGGATGTGGATGTGGATGTGGATGTGGATGTGGATGTGGATGTAGCTGTGGCAATGGTTGCTCTGACTGTAAATGTGGCGGCAACCGCATCAAAACATTATCAGCACTCCTTCCACCACCACCACCACCACCATTAGGAAAACTCTCCATCATAATATGCGTATTCATATGCATATGCGGATGGTGCGTACGAGACGGCGCAACACGGCCATCAAGACAAGATGAACACGTAGACTCAAGCCAAGCTTCAACATCAAAATGAGGGCCATACCCCAGAACTGTCCGCCCACTACACAGCCTACCAACTAACTTATTGTCAAATTAGGGAGACTCGTTTTTTTTTTCCTGACGGTAACTTTTTATGGTGTCTTTAGATGAGAGAATTTGGAGGGAAGGGAAGGGGAGGGAGAATGCGGGATCTAATTTCCCTTGATTAACTATAGAATGGGGAAAGAGAAGGAAAATGAATTGGAAAGTTCCATTTTCATTTCCCTCTTAATAAGCCAAATTCTTCCAAATATAGGGTCATTTGGTTAACTATTTTTGGACTCCAAGAAACGGAATTAATTACCGATTACCTTTATTCTTGTTTGCTTCAACTCCTCATCAATCCATTACCATTATATAATGGTAATGGATTCTCCCAAAATGTTACCTTCCCCTCCCTTGGGTAGCAAAATCCATTACTTGATGGTAATGGTTACCATTCATTTCCATTCCTTGACTTGAACCAAACACTCAAAAAAGATAACCATTTTCTGAAGGATTTTGTCTTCGATCAAGTGTAACAAACTAAATGTATATGGACAAATTATGGAGATAATATATTCAATAATATTTGGTGACCGCAACATTTTGCTAGAAGCTAATTGCGATTTGTTGGGCTAGTATAATTGGGCCAACAACTAATATATACTGGGTCCTATGAGGTCACACAATGTGACAACCCTTGGATACTACCCGAATCCATTTATGAAATGGGTTGGACGGTTTTTGGATGGGTGGGATGAGTTGTAACTCATGAGTTTATTAGACTCATAATGTATGACATGACATTATGAGGCAAATAAAGTCTCATGAAACATCTCTTTGTAACCACCTTATATAAAGATATGGGGGTTACAAAGGTGTAGATTATTACATCATCTTGTGAGGAGAAAAACTATTTTTCTTCTTACTCTTCTTTCCCCTCATTCGGTTACTACACACCTCAAAAGCAAGGGAGTTCTTTTCTCTTCCGTACTAGCATACGTGGTGATCCAAGGGTTGTTCGTAGACCAATACTAGAGGAACGGCGTTTGACGTTCTAAAGGATCTCCACTAGAAGGTTCGGGGTGTAAGAGGAATTCACGCATCAAGAGGTATGTTCTATACTTTCAGTAGATTCATGTTGATTTATGCAAAGATCTTGGTGTTACATGTTTGAGTATATGATACTTGTTTTCCGCATTAAGCATCTAAAATCCTACAGTGGTACCAGTTAGCCTATTGCATAGATTAATATGATCATGTTGATGCATGTTTTCCTTCATTTTAATTCGTTTAGGGGAGGGTATTAGCATGAGGATATTGTTTGCATGATTAAAATTGGATTTTAATCTAGTGGGAGTATAAAAGTTGTTTATACATTTTTCGATACATATATATATATATATATATATATATATATATATATATATATATATACATACATACATATAGAGTCGGGATCCGGTGAGAATGAAGATTTATGTGAGAATAGAAAAATATATGAGAATAAACTACAACCGTTAGATCATACAAAACCTAAGGGCTACGATTTGCCCAAAGCACCAACATCAATACCATTCTTTTCGCGGGAACATTTCAATTGAAGCGTGAACAGTACCTTTCAGTTTTTCACATGAGGAAAAATTGAAAACTCATACCTCTCACATCGATCTATTGATTGCAAACAAAAATCTGAATATTTTCTATCTGATCAAAATTCATACATCAAGTAACTTTTGGTACTGCTCATTTTTTTGATTTTTCAATCATCATCAGATACGAAGTAAACCTAATTCATGGAATTCAAATTTTTTAGATTGATGTACTTGTGTTCTACTCTTAATTCGTGGATTCCCTAATTATAAGCTATTTTTTCACATATTTTATTCGAAAATTAGGTATCTTAGAAACTATACTTGATGGTGATGGAATATTACTGAACTTTTGTTCATGTTCTTCTATATTTGTTATGTGGTTGTGTACTGCTGATGAACTTTTGTTCAAGTGGGTTGCTTTTGAAAAATTTGATATCTTTGTGTTTTGTTTAGCTGGGTAATGAGTTCGATCAGATCAGTTTGGCCATGTTCATCATATGTTTACTACATGTACCTCCACGCAAAATCAGGTTTTTTTTTCTCTCACTCTTTTCTAGTTCTTCTATATCTATTTAGTTTGGTATTTTTTGGTAATCACTTTTATGGGCATTTCTATGTTTACTAAAGTTAGTGTAGTCAACAATTGGGAATTATTTTTGCATTAGAATTTCTAATTTTGGAATGTTAATTGTTGCCATCAGCGCTTGTGGCGCCGAGGGAGGATAGAGAACAGAGGTACATGATCACTTTGCCATTTTTATTGATTTTTGCAAATACCCAGATTTATTAACTTGAGTAAAATCGATTGGTATGTAATACCCAGAAATATGGGAGTGAAATTATGATCTGCGTCTTTGAGACATTATGTCGAACAGGTGGTGTGCATTACTAAATGAGTCTTTAGTTATGGAGTATGATCTATTTTTTAAAATAGGTAGATTTTTGGCCTCATAAATTTTCTATATTTTTCAATGTTACGCTAAGTAAAGAATCGATCTTTCGTGGAGATTGATGAAACAAGATTAGTTAAAGCTTGAGAAGTAAATGCAGAGCAAATGGGATGTAGTGTAGTATATAGAAGTACTGAACATGATAATGATGCTTATTAATGGGGCTTTTACTTAATCGAAATTCATCCATCAAGTGTTTGTTCAATTCATCGATTCATACAACTTTTGGCGCTGCTCAATTGTTTGTTTTTTCAATCATCTTCAAGTAAGAAATTCTCAAATCTGAACTTTTCTCAATCTGAACTTTTCTCTCTGATCGAAATCTTGATTGCTCCAGTTGAAGTATAAACCTCATTCATGGAATTATTCTTTCAATAAAAATAATTCATGGAATTCAAATTTTTAGAATTGATGTACTTATATTCTACTCTTAATTCATAGATTTCCAAATTGTAAGCTATTTTTTCACATCTTTTAATCGAAAAATAGGTGTTTTAAAGAATATACTTGATGGTGATAGGATGTTACTGAAACTTTTGTTCAATTACATTCTTCTATATATGTCGTTTTGCACTGATGTTGTGTACTAATGAGTGACTTTTATTCAAGTGGGTTGCACTACTTCTTTATCTTGGTAATGGATATGAGTTTGGCCATGTCCATCAGATGTTTACTACATATACATCACTAGTACACTACATGTACATTAAATCTCATATATCAAGTAACAAGCGTAGTGGCACTAGAAGTGGAAAAAGGAGATAGGGAGAGAGGGAGAAGACAATTGAGCAAAATCAAAAGAAAAAGAGGTTATGCAACACATGTGGAGAGCTTGGATACCCATGACTTCCGAAATGCCGGTCAAAGTTTCCTACATGATTTAAGTTAAATAGAAATTCATTTCTATTCTAACTTAATGATATCTATTCTATCTACTGGTATCTAGTCAGCCTACTAGTCCTTGAATGCTAATTTTTTACTTTCATATCTACTGTAGCTGTCTTTTTACTAATGTCAAATTTTAGTTAGTTGTCTGCTGAAAAAGAACAAGGCTGGATTACACTTTGTATTTCGGAGCAGTGCTGTTAAGCTCTTCTAGGAAATATTCGTAGCCTTGGCACTTTTGTAGAGTGTTTTGAACTCCCCACTTTTGTGATCCATAATCCTAATTTAGGAAAGAAAGCAACATTTTTCTTGCTTAGACTATCACATATATATGACACGTGTATGTCCATGCTCGTAATGTTTTGCTTGTTATGGTCTACTATGCCTTGAATATTTGATAGTTTTTCTTGACAATAGTTTAGCTCTAAATTATATGGTATACTACATCTCAGTTTGTTCATTGAGAATGCCTTTATGACTTTATGTACATCAAGTAGCTTTTGTAGGTACATTAAAAAAAAGTAACTAGCTGGGTGGCGCTTGAAGTGGGCTGCTTTCGTCTCAACACTGATGCAACCATGTTGGAGGAAGGAATGGTGGGCGTGGGTGCTGTGATTAGGGATTCAGCAGGGACTGTTTTGCTGGCTGATGTTCGATGGTATAGAGCTAGTTGGTCTGTGAATCTTGCTGAAGCTATGGGCACGGTTTGGATTGGAAGTGGCGAGAAGCTTTGGCTGTGAGTCTGTTGAGCAGGAATGTGGCGCAAGCAACATTTCGAAAGCAATTGCTAGGAAGAAGTTTGGGCGATCTCCTATTGATCTTGTTTTGGAAGACATTTGTACGGTTGGTTATAGTTTTTCTAATTTCGCTATTTCTCATGTTAAGAGGGTAGGGAATACAGTTGCACAATTGCACATTTTTGAGAAGCATGTTTATATTACATATTTTTGTAACAGTTGAAATTTGAGGTCTTCTCTGTGTAGTGTGACTCTGACTCACAGGAGATTCAAGTAACTGGGGGTATAATGGTGTTTTATAATACCCCCTCTTTTTCTTATTTTTTTTTTTTTTATATTTTCATTTTCCTTTTATATCTCTTTCAAGTGATACGCCATCATTTCCGAAGATTCTTTCATTCTTTTTATATAAGCAATGTTCTAAAATACCATAATCCAATATGCAAATGCCAACTTTATTAGACATTCTTTTGTACAAACATCATTGTAGATGTGTGTCAGATTCTCAATATTTCGAGACGGGGGTTTTGGACTAAAGACATATTTTTACTTGAGTCTAGTATGTAGAAACATACGCAATACATATCAAATAAGTGTACCCGAATTCCTGAGTAATATAGCAAATATTATTTTGTCAAAGCTTTTCCTAAGATGGAAACTTGAATTACATAACACAATCATTGTAACAAGGAATTTTAAGATGGTGTTGGCAATGGTAAATTGTTGTTGTTGAATCGGATAAGATGTATCTCTTGTGGAAGAAGGTGATTTGTGTACTCCCTTCGTAAACATTAATAAAACTATTTTCATGCTTCCATGATCTATATTTTTGGTTCTTAGAAAAGTTTCTCAGTGAACTAGAGCTATAAAAGATGATTAAATTTATTACGTTCAACTAATTTGCTTGTGTACATCACTAGTGACTTGAATGTACATCACTGATGACTTGAATGTACATCACCAATGACTTGAATGTACATCACCAATGGAAAAGTTTTAGTTGATGTTCTATATTAATTTCTCCTAGTCATTAGACTATCTTAATTTTTTCTCTGCTAACCTATTGTTTTTTATAAATGATTATTAGCAACAACAAAATAAAACAAGGGAACAAGGACAACCACTGATAGCTTGAAAGTACATCACCGATGACTTGAATGTACATCACCGATTGTAAGCATAACTACCAGGACACAAGGAAACTTTAGTCAAGGATCATCATTCATACTATAAGCATGAAAAGCATAATATGTCTTACATAGACCAAACTGTGTTATAGCAGCTTAAATGAGGCAACGAACATTTAGAAATGCTAGCCAGGGAGTTAAGTTCGGTGAAGGAAGTTTTGAATAGAACGGAGCTCAAAAAAATTTATTACTCCAATTGTTTTTTCATTCTAAAGGAAAAGTCAAAGTGTAAGGACTCGAACAATATAAGGCCATATACAGAGTGGTTTGTAAGCACATGGAAACTAATTTGACTGGTACTCACATTTATTGTCTGAGTGGTTTGTTCCTGATTGTGTCCTCTGTCTGTCAATCATGGGAGGCTACCTGCTGGGATTATTTGTTTTGGAGTCATAAAGTCCTTGACTTGAGTGTCGCAGGTGTTGCACTTGGTGTTACTGATATTAGGACATATAACACGAGCCATGTCGTTACTAAAAAAATTTCACATTAACAAATCCAATAATCTTAGCTACAGTCATTATTACAAAATCATTGTACTATCTATTATGGAAGTTCAACTTTCATGGGAGTTGAATTACTTTTGCTTAGAGTGAGTTACTCCAATTCTTTTGAACCACACATGGCCTTTGTGAAAGATAGAAGCTGAAGTAATCAACCACAAGGATCGTTCATGCTGATATAAGTTGGACTCAAGTCTACATTTTCAAACATAAGCACAGATCCCTGCACCACACACGTCAAACATCAAAAAGCCCAAACTCAGCATTGCTAAACAAGGAGACATTCAGACGGAACAAAATGCATACATATAAAAAGCATCAAACATGTTTATTCTGGCATCCGGTTTACACACGCTCGACGGGAGCCATTAAGTCATTACATTTTCGGAAGTACATCACCCGCGGCCAAAAAGTACATCATTGATGGCTTAAAAGTACATCACTGATGGCTTAAACGTACATCAGCTATTACAAATGTTCATTTCTAAAATCATAAACTTTTAATAGTCTGCATCTTTTTCTTTCTTTACAAATGATTTGGAAATTTTTTACGAAATACAAGTTCTTTCCATCACTTGCTCGTTTCATCACCCGCTCATTTCATCACCTTAGCATTCTTCACATAGGTTGTTTGACCACATTAGAGTCATCCTTCAAAATCTCACAATAGTATGTGGCTTTGGCTCTGAAACTTTTCCGAAGATGACCTTAGAAACAAAATAAATTCATTAGCAAATTTTTCAGAGTACATTATTTCAACTCAAAACCACAATATAGCCTTAAACACAAAATTTATATCAACTCAAAACCAATATGCAAATGAAATCGCAACAAACTGATCAACATAATTAATCTGATCACCATCTATGTCAAAAACACTTCTCCAAATTGATGCTCACTTGGTTATGATGCTGCAAAGAAGCTTGAAATAATCTACTAGTTGAGTTTTTCCACCCCTCTTTTGTTACACCTTTTTTCTCCTCCGGCATGTTAGTTGGGTGTATATAGTGTTTTATGCTATAGAGCCTTTTAGTTCTAGTCTAACTGAACTAAATGGAATAAAGACTCACTACTCAATTCTAAGGCAAAACTCCTTCCTGCATTAACAAAAATTTCACTTCTGTTTTTTGTTTCCTACTCAGGTATGATAAGTCACTCTTTGATAATACCAATACTTCACATTTAGTTAGCTAGAAGCTTAGGACACGGAGAGTGAAAGCCATATACCAATAAATCACATGTCCATCAGACCTTTACCACACATACATCATAGGTACACTACAAGTACATTAAATCTCATATATGAGAAATTTCAAATAACACTAAACCATTGTAAATTTCAGCCATATAAAAGAGTCAAAAACAGATATGTTTTCTTACAGTATTGCTCAGTCAACTCAGTAGTCATAGGGATAAACTATAGTAAAAATCTCGAGCCACCTACCTCATGCCGAAGAACATGGCACCGCTGCCTTCATTTCAATGGTTGGCATATACTGGCCACCTGAGCAACCTCAGTTTATTCAGATCAATGAGAATTTGGCTAAGTCATTTGGGCCAAGATTGGATTTAGTTGATTTTCAGTGGAGTGAATTGAGGACTAACTCAAGAGTCAAGACTCAGTTAATCCTTCAATTAGTTCAAATCAATTATATTTCTATCATTCATCACAGTCCAAATCTGGAATTTTTGGAGCTTATCAGTGAGTAAAAAAAATCTTTTAGAAATTGAATTCTGAATTCTGCTCAAACATTAGAAGATTTAGAACCATGATATTATCAATAGTCTATAGTTACATTATCAATAATCATTACCAGTGACACATGACTCATTATCAACTGATATATAACTAATGTTGGATTAAAAATACATCACCAGTGGCTTAAATGCACATTACCAGCAGTTTAGAAGTACATCACAAATTTTAGATGCTTACTCTTAGAATAAAAAACACATGGAGTTAAACCAAAACGCATAAATGCCATATTACCAAAGAAAAAAGATGTAAAATTTACCTTACAAAGTTTTTACCTCACAAAGTTCTAAATCCGAAAGCGAAAAATAAAACGAAACAAGTAAAACAAATAAGAAAAATGAGAATCGCATTTTCCATAGCTTAATTTCAGAGAAACAACATCAAAGTTATGAAAATGAAACCCTAATATATGAGAATTAACTAAAAGATAGAGCTTAAAAAGATCTGAAAAAATACCACTTTGAATCTTGTTTGAGCTTCAATTGAGGACGAAACTGCTAGTTTGCTACAATAGATCGATCTACTTTGAATCTTGTTCGAGCTTCAATTGAAGACGAAATTGTGGGTTTGCTACAGTAGGTCGAGCTACCATACGTGGAGGAAGCAGAAGCACACTACTTTTCCGGCATTAGTGAAACGCTAATTGTGAGCCGTTAAGTTAGAAGGATCCAAGGGCATAGGTTTATTCTCGTATAACTAGGCATTCTCATATAACCATGTTGTTCTCACCAGAGCCCAAATCCATATATATATATATATATATATATATATATATATATATACATATACATATATATATATATACATATACATATACATATATATACATATATATACATATACATATATATACATATACATATATATATATACATATACATATATATATATATACATATACATATATATATATATATATAATTGTTATATTGTTTCATGTTTTAATTAAGTTGTTAATTAGAATATGATGTATATATGTATAATTCATGAATTGCATGCTTTGAGTTTTTATGCTTAATTTGATTATGTATAATTTCATGGCATGAATTCTTGAATTTGAGGCCAAGTATGATTTATTTATGCGTAAACATGTTTTAATGTATAAAGAAAATCATACGTATTTCGATTAAAATTACTTGAATTGAGATCGGAAAAGCGGAAGCAGAAAGCTTCTCGCGGGCCGCGATGACCATCGCGGGTGGCGACGTTGGTCGCGAGTCGCGACCTAGCTCGCGAGTCGCGAGCGGTGGTCTGGCCTCAACGGCTCGTTGTTTTCAACGGATTAAGACGTTTAATCCGTTTATCCCTTAATGCATATTAAGTAGTTATTATGCATGGTATCCTATGCTAATGCTTAAATGAATTAAAATTATGATGGGAGTTTCATTTTTATGATATTTAATTTTATGTTGGGATGTTAGTTTTGATAAGTTGATTAATTCTTTCATGCTAGTATTTGTGATTAAATATCATGCTATGTTTTTATATTTTAATATGATTAAAATATATGTGGTGCCTTAGAGTGCTTAAGTATTTTTCTTTAAATTTAATAGTTGATTAAATTTGTTAGATTAATATTTTAAAGCCCTTGGGAGATAAATTCTAATATGATCAAAAAATTTCTTAAGGTACTAACCATTTGATTTAATATGAGATTAAATATGGATGCTGTTATTATGTTTTAAAGTTGTTAAAGTATAATAATTTATTTTAATAGTTGATTAAAATGCATGTTTTATTTATATGATATTATGAATGCATGCGGTGACTAGTATGGTCCAAACTTGGATAGAAAATACGATATGCGTATTGTTAATGTATTTTTGTAATATAAATACGATCTACGCATCGTTGGTATTTTTGTAATTTTTAGTTTAAAATTCCAAAGTATTTATTCGAGTTGTAATAAGAAGAATGGTGATTCAATCTTATCCCGTGAAGCACAAGGATGGAGATCCATGATAATTCAAGAATGGAGGCCTTAAAGAGTAGTCTTTAGGGTTAGGGGCCATACTAGATCACATTTTTAGTTTATGCATTTAAATATTGCTTTTGAATGCTTTCTAAGTTTTATTATGCATGTGATTTATTTTTGCAATGAGTTCACTAGTAATTAAAACACATAATAATTTACTTAGGTCCCTAAAGCTAATATTGGGTAGTTGCTATTCCAAATAAACATCTACTAAAACTTTGATCGTTAGTAATAGCAACCGCCAAAAAGCAGTGTTACTTCCAATCTTGGGCTAAGTAGAGTAAATTTCCGAAATTTGCATGTTTAGTTTGGTTTGGCCCAACAAAATTATCAAAACGGTTTTGGATTTTGAAGCAAAGAATTGGGTTTTCGTGGTTGGGTGACAAGTTCTGTCTAGGATTAGGAAGGCTCTCCCCAACGTTGTGGGTAACATCCTTACCTGGGAGCTTTGATCACCTTAGCAATCACCCATCAACTAAGAATTACAATTGTTGTAATTAGTAAAAGAGTTTACTTACCTTTTAAACTTGGTTTTAAGTTGAGGCCAAAGTCCACTTATAAATCATGTTTTATAGGATCTTAGAATCACTTGATTCAAAAAGGGGACACATTGAAAATTGGTCAAGTGCATAGCTTTTATTTTAAAGTGTTTAAAATTTGTTAAAAGCTATTATGATAAACATACTTATTACTTTTGCATCTTCTATGTAGATATCATGTCTGGTAACAACAATAATTCACCTTTTAACTTACGTTCAATCCTTGAGGATAAGTTGAACGGGAAAAACTTCCTTGATTAGGAAAGGAATCTAAGAATTGTTCTTAGATCCGAAGGTCGAGAGGATGTTCTTGAAACCCCGATCCCGGTTTTAACAACCACCTCTATTGAAGCCGAAAAGGCGGCCCATAAGGCCGTTGCAGAAAGGTCAGTAATTGTTACTTGCCTTATGCTCGCGGCTATGGAACCAAGCCTTCAAAAGAGGTTTGCATGCTTGGATGCCTACAGTATTATCCGGCAGCTGAAAACCATGTTTCAGCAACAAGCTCGGATAGAGAGGTATGAAACTCACAAGGCTATTCTTGAGTGTGCGTTAGTCGAAGGCAAGCCGATCGCCACTCATGTCTTTGAAATGATTGGTTATTTCGAGGCAATGGAGAGGTTGGGCTTTCCTTATAGCCAAGAGTTGGCTACTGACATCATACTACACTCACTTCATGAAGGCTTCAATCAGTTTAGGTTGAACTTCAATATGAATGGGGTGTCGAAAACCCTTGCTGAGTTACATGGGATGCTCATGACTGCCGAGCAAAACATCTCTGTTGCCCTAAGAAGGAAGTTCTTATGGTTCAAAAGGGAAAGAGTTTTAAGAAGCAATGGGCTGGCAAGAAAAAGCAAGACAAGGGCAAGCAAGTTGCCACTAAGACTGCTGATTAGCCACAGGCAAAGGCAAAGCCAAAGGTGGCCGCAAATGCCAAGTGCTTCCATTGTGATCAAATAGGTCATTGGAGGCGTAACTGCCCGAAGTATCTGAAGGATAAGAAGTCTGGGGCTTCTTCTTTAGGTATCTATGTCATTGACATTAATTTAGCAACATCTATTTCTTGGGTATTTGATACCGGTTGTGTTTCTCACATTATTTCGAATGTGCAGGGACTAAGAAGGAGTAGAACCTTGGCTAAAGGGGAGGTAGAACTGCGCGTTGGAAATGGTGCAAGAGTTGCGGCCGTTGCAGTTGGACTTATAGTCTATCTTTGCCTTCCGGTTTAATATTAGAGCTTAATAACTGTTATTATGTTCCTGCTATTACCAAAAACATTATTTCTAATCCTGTTTTGGATAATGAAGGGTTTTCATTTACAATCGAGAAAGGTTGTTTCTCTGTTTATTTGAATTCAATGTTTTATGCCACTGCTAAAAGGTCTAATGGTCTATATTTCCTAGACTTAGACAAAGATATCCTTAACATAGACAGCAAAAAACATAGATCAATCAATACTAATCCTACTTAGTTATGGCATTGTCGTTTAGGACATATAAACGCGAAACACATTCAGAAGTTACATAAAGATGGACTTCTAACATCCTTTGACTTTGAGCCATTTGATGTGTGTGAATCATGTTTAATGGGTAAAATGATAAAGTCACCTTTTACTGGAAAGGGTGAAAGGGCTAGTGATCTATTGGGCCTAATACATACTGGTGTGTGTGGACCAATGAGCACAAAAGCTAGGGGAGGGTTTGGGTACTTCATTACTTTTACTGACGATTTAAGTAGATATGGATATGTCTATTTAAAGAAGCATAAGTCGGAATCATTTGAAAAGTTCAAAGAATTCCAAAATGAAGTCCAAAACCAGCTTGGCAAAACAATTAAAGCACTACGATCCGATCGTGGTGGTGAATATTTGAGCCAAGAGTTTAGTGATCACTTGAAGAGTTGTGGAATTCTTTCACAACTCACTCCGCCTGGAACACCTCAGTTGAATGGTGTATCCGAAATGAGGAACCGAACTCTACTTGATATGGTTCGGTCTATGATGAGTTTTGCCGATCTTCCCATCTCCTTCTGGGGATATGCTCTCAAAACTGCTACTTTCACACTTAATCGAACTCCATCAAAGGCAGTAGAAAAGACACCATATGAGATGTGGAGTGGAAAAGTTCCAAGTTTTTCTTTTCTATGTATTTGGGGTTGTGATGTTTATGTAAAACGTTTACTTTCAGATAAACTCGCCCCTAAATCAGATAAGTGTTTCTTTGTGGGTTATGCTCTCGAAACTGCTACTTTCACACTTAATCGAACTGAGGGCAAAGTGTTTGTTGCTCGTCGTGGTGTCTTTTTGGAAAAAGATTTTATTTCCAAAAAGGCAAGTGGGAGTAATATATTTCTCGAAGAGGTTTGAGAAAAGCAACAAATGGACATAGTTCAACCTATGTTAGAGTCAGAAGCACAAGTGTCAGCTGTGGAGCTTGAAGTAGTTCCTCCTTTGGAAGAATCTTCTCCCATAACTAACCAAGTGTTGGAGGACGTGCATCCTGTACACGAACCTCCTACTGTCCCACTCGAATCTAATTCGTGCGAAAATTCTCAAATTGTTGAGAAGAAAATTTCTCCTGTTGCAGCCCCTCGTAGGACTAGTAGATCAAGAATACCAAACAAAAAGTTTGTTGATTTCTTGTTAACCGAAAGTTCTGAGATAATGATCTTAGAATTTGAGGAACCTACTACTTACAAGCAAGCTTTGATGAGTGAAGACTCCGAAAAATGGCTTGAAGCCATGAGGTCCGAAATGGCATCTATGTCTGAAAATCAAGTATGGGACTTGATGGATTTGCCCGATGGGGTTACACCTATTGGTTGCAAATGGGTTTTCAAAGTGAAAACAGACAAGGATGGTAACATTCAGGTTTACAAAGCAAGGTTGGTTGCAAAAGGGTTCAAGCAAGTTCATGGTATAGACTATGACGAAACCTTTTCACCAAGAGCAATGCTTAAATCCATTCGAATACTCCTAGCGATTCTTGCCTTTTATGATTATGAGATTTGGCAAATGGATGTCAAAACCGCTTTCTTGAATGGGTTCTTGAAAGAGGATGTGTATATGACACAACCGGAAGGTTTTGTGGATCAAGAATATCCTAGGAGGGTATGTAAGCTTCAAAAGTCCATTTATGGATTGAAGCAAGCATCCCGGAGTTGGAATCTTCGTTTTGATGAGGCAATCAAACAGTTTGGTTTTCTCAAAAACGGAGAAGAGTCTTGTGTTTACAAGAAGGAAAGTGGGAGTAACATAATCTTCTTGGTCTTGTATGTAGATGATACACTTCTCATAGGAAACGACATTCCCATGCTTGAGTCAATCAAGGAATGGTTGAAGAGTTGTTTTTCTATGAAAGACCTTGGAAACGCTGAGTACATTTTGGGGATCAAGATCTACAAAGATAGGTCTAAGAGGATGATTGGACTTAGCCAACGAACTTATATAGATAAGATCGTTACTAAGTTCAATATGGAAAACTCTAAGAGAGGTTTTCTACCCATGCAACATGGTGTTTCGCTTAGCAAGACTCAGTGTCCTTCTGGACCCGATGAGATTAAGCGAATGAGTAATGTTCCTTATGCGTCAGCTATAGGGTCCATTATGTACTCCATGATTTGTACTCGCCCAGATGTTTCATATGCCTTGAGCATGTGTAGCAGATTCCAATCAAATCCAGGTGACGCACACTGGAGTGCAACTAAGAATATCCTAAAGTACTTGAGAAGGACTAAGGATAATTTCTTAGTGTATGGAGGTGAAAGTAAGTTAATTGTTGAGGGTTACACATATGCGAGCTTCCAAACTGACAAAGATGATTTCTGATCCCAATCTGGTTTCATCTTTTGTCTAAATGGAGGGGCAGTGAGCTGGAAAAGTTCAAAGCAAAGCACTGTCGCTGATTCTACAATAGAAGCTGAGTACATTGCTACAGCAGATGCAGCAAAGGAAGCCGTTTGGATGAAGAAGTTCGTTCTGGAGCTAGGAGTAGTGCCTAGTGTTGGAGATCGTATTGTTTTACATTGTGATAACAATGGTGCCATAGCTCAGTCTAAGGAACCATGATCACATCAAAGGTGTAAACATGTACTTAGGAAGTTTCATCTCATTCGAGAAATCGTTGAGAGAAAAGATGTAATAGTTAGCAAAGTTCATACGGATAGCAATGTCGCTGATCCTTTGACTAAACCATTGCCTCAGCCTAAGCATGAGAGTCATACTAGGGTTATAGGGCTTAAGCATATAGGAGAGTGGTTTTGATTGTGTACTATTTACTTTAAATTAGTTCACAGTTGCAGTTACTCTTGTAATATGTTTGGTTATGTTTATTAATAAAAGGTTATGTTCTTATTTAATCATTGGTTTAGTATTAAATAAAACGTTCAAAGTATTTTATAACGTTTGATAGGATTGTCAAATATGTGATTTGACAAATGAAACCCTATCCAGTGAACAGGAGTTATAATATACCTTGGTCCCTAGTTCGAATCATTAAAATTGAAAGTAAATGATTCTGTTTCATGGACTAGATTGCAAGTTGATTGATAGCGCAATTTAATTCATGGGCTATGGGGACATAGAGATGTCTAGTCATTTGCATAGGCATGTATAGTTGATACACGTTGGGCAGACCTAGTGGGAGTTCTCTAAAAGGTTTATGAGAATCTCATTAATATATTTAGTGGATTCCTTAGACATGAGTATGACACTATTCTTACTTAAGGATTAGTATGTTTTTGACACAGAAAAGCGTCGTGCCGTAAAAGGAGGCTATAAAGGCAGTGATCGGAACTGCTACGAATTGAGTGGGAGTTTTGGTTATACAAGACTGGATAAAGTCCTCCTAAGAGTTAGGACTGGTGTCTGGGCCTCTTGAAGAGCGAGAACTGAAAATGCATGGCCGTGCTCAAATGGATTAAGGAGTTAATCATTTGTTTCGACAATTCGAACTTGGATTTCAAGAAACAACTTGAATATTGGTATGGTTTACATACGATGTTACCATGTCATCAAGTTAGACATTAAGCGATGATAGGCTGTCGTACACCTGTCAAAAATAATTCCTGCAAAACCTTCTAACAATGTAGTAGGGTAAGTAGGGTCGAATCCACAGAGAGATGGTTGTTTTAATCTAGCTTCTAATGCATGGAGAAACTAAACAAGATTGGGAATAATGAATTAAAGTTCTAAACTAATCAAACTACGAAAATCAAGCTAAAAAGGATCTAGGGCAATGGTTCACCATGTTCATAACTATAATTTATCAAAATATCATCAATGATTCAATTAATCAGATATCTAGAGCACATGTTAATCCTACGGTCGGGCCTTAACGCTCTCAAATCAACATATGCTAGTACGGTCGCTCAACATAATCAGATTTGCTAATTGTAGGTAAGCCTCTAAAGAGTACTATCTCTCGATCTATGACTCGATATTAGCAACATTTAACCATACAATTGATCAGATTGCAAGATTAACAATAAAAATGCTAATCAATTAGAGATATCAATAACTAATCAAACCATTAATATCAATCAAGAATCATAGCATATAAACATGGATTCCCAAACCCTAGAAAATAAACTACTCAATCATGAAATAAATAAAGAAATTTAAATCTACAAAGAAAAGCATGATCAAAGAAATCAATGAAAGAAAAGAGATGAAAATTATAAACTCATGAATTAATGAAGAAAAGAGAAACTAGGGTTTGCCATGAAAAACTAGAGAGAAAAGGAAGAAGGAAACTAAAGCTAAACCTAAGAATACAAAATATAACGTCAGGAAAGAGAGAGTATTCTTTGGGGAGAGAGAGAAGACCTATTTATAGTTTTTACAAAACCGGCTAAAAAAGGCAAATAAACCCGTCTCGAGAAACCGCCCGGTTGACCGGGCGAAATCCGCCCGGTCGGGCGACGGTGATTGAGGAGCTACGACAGAACAACAAATCCGCCCGGTCGGGCGCGCAAGCGATTTTGGCTCCTTTCTCGCCCGGTTGACCGGGCTAACATGCCTGAAAATTTCATTTCGCCCGGTCGGGCAAAACCGCCCGGTCGACCGGGCGGGAAAACTGCGATTTTGCGTCAACTTGCGAATGCTGTATCTCTCAAACCAGAAGTCGGATTGGGATGTGTGACCTACCGTTGGAAAGCCGTTCAAGTCTAGTTTCCAACCCAACTGGAATTTCTTGATTCTAAGAAGCACGTCAAAAGTTATGATCAGAAGAGTATACATGACTCCTTTTTCACATTTCTTCTAATGATTTTCCGCTTCGTTTTCGCTCAAACTCGTACAAAGACGTATCCATACTATCCTTATGCACCGTAGGTTATTTCCAAGTGCTCCTAATCCTCAAGCTCAGCTAAATATACTCCAAATACGTTCTCATTACCTGAATTCATCAAAAACAAGAAAACATACCGAATAGGAGTAGAATAACATAACTTAAGAATATGATGCAATAATGAACCTAAATATGAATCTAAATGCTCTAAAATGCAACCTAAATGCACCTTAAAACTATATATAAATATGATTTATCAAGCGACTTAAGGAGTTTGAAGGTTACACACTTTTTCTTAGACAAGTGGGAGATTGAAGGATTTTGTCCTCGATCAAGTGTAACAAACTAAATGTATATGGACAAATTATGGAGATAATATATTCAATAATATTAGGTGACCGCGACGTTTTGCTAGAAGCTATTTGCGGTTTGTTGGGCTAGTATAATTGGGCCAACTATTAATATATATTGGGTCCTATGAGGTCACACAATGTGACAACCCTTGGATACTACCCGAATCCATTTGTGAAATGGGTTGGGCGGTTTTTGGATGGGTGTGATGAGTTGTAACTCATGAGTTTATTAGACTCATAATGTATGACATGACATTATGAGGCAAATAAAGCCTCATGAAACATCTCTTTGTAACCACCTTATATAAAGATATGGGGGTTACAAAGGAGTAGATTATTACATCATCTTGTGAGGAGAAAAACTATTTTTCTTCTTACTCTTCTTTCCCCTCATTCGGTTACTACACACCTCAAAAGCAAGGGAGTTCTTTTCTCTTCCGTACTAGCATACGTGGTGATCCAAGGGTTGTTCGTGGACCAATACTAGAGGAACGGCGTTTGACGTTCTAAAGGATCTCCACTAGAAGGCTCGGGGTGTAAGAGGAATTCACGCATCAAGAGGTATGTTCTATACTTTCAGTAGATTCATGTTGATTTATGCAAAGATCTTGGTGTTAGATGTTTGAGTATATGATACTTGTTTTCCGCATTAAACATCTAAAATCCTACATTTTCTTCCCATTCCCATCCTCTATATTTTTCCATTCCATATCATGAACCTAACGGCCCCTTAGATAGATTTGGAAGGAAACGCAAGCATATTTATGTACTCCTTCCCTTCCCTCTTTATAATCTCCTCCCCTTTCCTACATTAAGGCTAACTGGCTAACCAAACACTGTTGGAATCAGTGTATTACAATCTCACCCAAGACTTGCTCCAATAGAAGTACACCAAAAAAACAATAATCGACAACGGTAGATCTAAGTTGATACTCCCTCTCAAAGACTTTGATTTTTACACGTGTCATCACATAAATTTGACCGTTTATACGTGTCATCACATAAATTTGACCGTTTATATACTTTATTGTCTACTAGTAACGATTATAAAAAATAGATATTTTGAAAATCTAGATTGAGATAAATCCAACATCATCTTACATACCATATATATATATTAGACAAAAAAAAATCAAGGTTTGTATATGGATAGTCAAAGTCAAGATGTTGTGACTAAGAACATAAGTACTAAGGTCATACAATACAGAAAGATTAGGTACCAATCCGTAAAAACACAATCAGTGTTATGATAAGCTACAACAGTAGCCTCATAACCTTATAGCTAGCAGTAAGTAACAGGTTTGTAGGTTTCTAATATACTTGCACGATATAGAAAGATCAAGTCCTAGTGGTACTACAGCCGTGCTGGTTAGATACTAGGAGCAATTGTATAAAAAAAGTAATTTTTTTTTTAAAACAAAAAAAACAAAAAAAGGCACAACCACACCACTTAAAACTAGGGTTGATTAACAGATCAGGTCGGGTCATGTTCAGGTTCGGGTTAATAATAAACGGGTTGAACATGTCCCAACCCAAACCTAACCCGTTTATTAAACGGGTTGAAAAACTCAACCTTGACCCGACCTGTTTATTAAACGGGTTACCCATATAACCCGTTTAACCCATTTACATATTTATTACTATTAAATTATTATTAAAACTTATTAGTTTTCAACAATAAATTCACATAAAGAATGCATGATTAGATTTTCTTTTCAGTATTTGTGTTCTACAATTAGTATTTTTAAAATTTTCACCAACTTTAACACAACTTTTTAGGAAATTTATATTTTAATGAGTTAAACAAGTCAAAGCAGGTTAATTTCGGGTTGAAAATGTCAACCTTAACCTAACCCATTTAATTAAATGGGTAAGTCGTGTCAACCCATTTGGTTAAATGGGTCAAAAATCTCAACCCAAATCCGCTTATTTCAGGTCGGGTTCGGTAAACGGATTGGGTCAGTTTTTCACAACCCTACTTAATACACAGTCATCTGATTGAGGGGCTGACAAGAGGCTTATAGGAGTATTAATTATCAAGAGACATCTTTGGCATACATGTTATGAGATAACCCAAAGTAACAAAACCTAAGCCACATGGTTTGCTTCAAAAGAATGAGACCAAGGCACTTACTAATGAAATGATATGTCTTCAAATTGAAGCTATAAAACACTATTGATCATTCTGATATCCCAAACACATCCCAACCGAAAACTTCTAAATCTTTGTTTTAATTTCTCATCTTAAAAAAAAAAAAAAAAAAAAAACTCTCATATTCCTCTTGAACCCACAACATAATCAGTACAAAGAAGCTTATAAAGATGGCAAAAAAGTGGCAAAAGAAGGCAGCTGCCAGCAGGAAGAGGGTCTCCTGGCCAAAATCAGTGGTTAATGAGGGCCACTTTGTCGTCTATACAACTGATGAAAAACGATTCATCATTCCTTTGGTATATCTCATGAGCGAGATTTTCATCGAGCTCTTAAAAATAGCCGAGGAAGAGTTCGGAGTACCAAGTTCGGCGTGAATTATGGTGCCTTGTGTTTTAAACTTCATGGAGTACGCTATCTCTATGATCCAAAGACATGTAACTGAGGACTTGAAGAAGGCATTAATAATGTCCTTAAGTAGCTGCGGATATGCATCATTCTCACATGAATATCAAGAACAAACCAACCCACAATTGTCTATCTATAGTTTCTAGGAAAGAAATTACTGTTTCCATTTTGTACAAAACATGTAGTATTGTAGTACAATTTTGTATAGAAAGTTAATGACAGTTAAGGCAAGGAAATCGTTCAAGTTAAACTCATATTCCATTGTAGAAACTAGAAGTTACCTTTATTTCTTTGTGGCACTTCATGGTGACTGCTAACTGATCGATCAGCAATCAATAGCCTATCGAGTCTCATACTCCCACCATCTCTAGAGAATACGCCACAGTTTTTTGTAAAATCATCTTGAAATAATAAACCACTATCTAAATTCAGTCAGATAAAGCCGTTTAACTTTGAAAGTTTCCACATTATCCTTAGTGCTGTTTAACTACAAATTATAGACAAAGGCTACAATAACAAAATGGAGCTGTAAAAATCTAACAAGTGATGATACTAAAGAAGTGTTCGAGTAACTTTAGTGAAGATATATGATCCAGTATCCACCACAGGATGCAAATATAACAGAGTAACAGTGTAATATTACTTGAAAGAGCCCTTCATTCTATAGTAACATTCACTGTCACATGCTTGTGTTTCATATTGAACCCTACACACAACAAAGCAACCATAAATGCTATGGCTAATCTATCTGGCCTTGCAACTAACTTTTGCTTTCTGCTCGAATACAATCAGTTACAGTTGGTAAATTAAATTTGTAAGATAAAGATTATATGTGTACATCAGTCTGATCTGCCCTTGGCCCTCAAAATATCATTGCAGCTGAAATTGCCTAAAGATGACCACATCTAATCTTTTGGGACAAACTAAAGAACGGGTGACGGAACCATTATAGAATATTATTTTGGCAGAGACCAAATATAATTTTCTTTTGAATTTTTAGAGACCAAATATAATGTTTGGTTTAGATGAGTACAAGCATGTTTGGTTTGCCAAGGATATCAGGGAACAAGAAGTTAGTATATGGGTTAGGCATCTATTGGAACTCTTGAACTTATCCAAAACAAAGCATTATCCACTCCAGATTTATTCTATAACCTAATTTAGTGGCCGCCAAGAACCTTCAAAGAATTATCAAAAGGGACATTTTTGGCCTTCATGAATTCAGATCTGCCAAAAAGAATGCCAGTTGGATATAGTAAACCAGACATGTTCACATGCTTTTTCTTGCAAAGAATGAAAACAAGGCAGTCCATATTAAAGTAAATGTGTAATTAGCTTGGACTTATAAAACATGATCTACAAAGCCTTCTAACCCAAGCACTTCTGAATTCTTGCAGTGCAGTTCAATCTACATTTTCATCTTCCACAAGTTCTCTTACTTTTCTATCTGGATTTATATCTTCCACAAATTTCTCTTACTTTTTCTGTCTGAAAATCCACAACATGATCAGTACTAAAAAGTTCATTAAAATGGCGAGGAAGTGACAAATATTAGCGGTTGCGAGGAGGAGAAGTATTTCATGGCCAAGACCAGTGACTGAAAAGGGTCACTTCATGGTTTATACAAGTGATAAGAAACTGTTCATGATTCCTTTAACATACCTCAAGAGCGAGATTTTTGCAGATCTTTTTAAAATGGCTGAGGAAGAATTGGGTGCAGCAACTTCAGGGCCAATTCTACTTCCATGCGATTCAAATTTCTTGGAGTATGCAATCTCCATGATCCAAAGACATGTTGCTTAAGACTTGGAGAAGGCGTTGATCAGTCCTTAGCCACCTGTAGATACTCATCTCTGTTGGATGACCATCAAAGACAAACTAATCACCAATGTTCATCTGTAGTTTTTAGAAACATCTCCTAGCTATTTTATAGAAAATAGATAGTTGTATAATTATACCAAGAGAAAGTTAACGAAAGTTCCTGCGGAATTTCAAAACACACAGTTTAGTCATTTTGCCAACACATCCTCATCTATCTCTTCATGATTCATGATATAAACTGCAAATGATCAACTACACCTGATAAAATAAAAAAAATTAGAACTTAGGAGGAGGTGTTCAGGTGTTAGTGGAAGCATTAAAGATGTACTATATGGGAATTTAATAATTGATTCACGTCTTTATCAAATATGTCCTCCTTTCAGTGCGGCTAACATCAATGCACAAGCAAATAAAGATGCTACGTTCATTAACAATCAGCCATCCAGCATTAACATAATCAAGAATTAAGCTAATTAGCATCACATTAATGAACAACTCCAAAGTCATGGCCTTTATCTCCCTACTATATAATAAATTCGACGTCTTCACATTGTTATCTAAAGGAGAACTAGAAATTGACTTCACAAAGCATAATACTTGATAAAATGGAATGAACTTGAGAAGAAATTATCCTTAATAGACCCATCTAACTATTGACCTGCAATACCTGTAACCTTATCAATTCCAGAATTACAAGCTAAAGATGATACGCCCTTGTTCTCCATAAGAGAATAGTCCTTAAAACTCAAAAGTTGCACAAGCGACGGAGAAAACTCGCAAACCCTTCAATAGGAAACTAGAAGATAAATTTGGCCATACATAAACAAGGCTTTATTTTCAAAGATCATCAACTGATTTTGTCTATACATATTCGATCTCCCTGAATCTCATTATAGCTGATTTTGTCAAACAATGACTAAAACTCAGTGGCAGCAAATGATCAATTTGATTCAAAGTTATTGTACTTCCGATTTCTTAGCTAGTAAATAATAAAATTTATTTAACATCGAAATGATCAATGGCCAACAAATTTTTCAATTTTAACATGCTATTTGGAGTTTCTGCAAATTTTTGTCCTTGGTGCAAAGCCAAAGATGTCGAGAAACCAAATTCAACCTCAAAGTTCAACGTTCACCACTTTATGAGCTGCATACAGCTCAATGAAAGGGAATCAGTTACCACAAGTACATAGGAAAAATTGCTAGTTTTAGTTAATCAACATACAGCGTTAATATAGTGGTGCCGTGTTCATTGTGAAATAAGGTCTATAATGAGTTATGACTTACAGCGATAAAATTGATTTAGTAGGTTCCTATAACATCTTACATCGGTACACAAAATAGGTAAGGTAGTAAACAAGCCAGACAATGTCTAAGACTCGAAGTGAAATGTCTAAAGCTGATCATTTCCCCAAAAGCATGCTCATCCACCATATTCTTCAATACGACCCTCCAAATCAAAGTCATCTTCGAAATATTCTCTCATTTATCTTTCTGGACACCCACAACATGATCAGTGCTAACAAAATTGTGAAAATGGCAAAGAAGTGGCAAAAAATAGCAGCTGCAAGCAGAAAGAAGATTTCATGGTCAGAACCAGCAGCCACTAAGGGTCATTTTGTTGTTTACACAAGTGAAAAAAGACGGTTCATGATTCCCTTGACATACCTAAAGAGCAAGATATTCCAATTAAAATAGCTTATTTCATCATAGCAAAATGACATTGCTTCTCCAATATGGATCAATTGTATTCTTTTGATCTAATCTGGCTCGCAAGAAGCTTATTTAACTCTTAAAATCGTCTTCAGGTGACATGCCCCATGACTTCTAAAACAATTGCTACGATTCAGATAAGGCCGAAACACACCCACGGCCCACTTGAAGATTTATGTGGTTTTGCTTTCAAGAAATGACAACTTAAAGGCAAAGATGAAGCAATATCTCTAAGGAGTGGAGCTATAAAGCTGGACCGCGTCCTCTATCTTCTCGACCAAGGACCTCCACTTTGAATTATTTACATAGTAATCTCCTCCTTAAAACTCTATTATCCAATGATTCACAGATCCTAATAAGTATACAGAAGCTAGTCACCATGCAAATAAGTGTAAAAGCTAGCAGCAGCAAGCAGAAGAAGAATTTCCTGGCCAAAACCAGTGGCTCACGAACCACTTTGTCATTCACAAACATTGGTTAACGATATATGATTCTTTAACAAACTTACATACCTCGAGAGTGAGATTTTTAGAGAGCCCTGCAGAATAGCTGAGATTGGGTTAGTAGCTGACGTGTCAGTGACGCTGCCTTGTGATACAATGCATGGAGTTTGTGATCTTTATTCTCCAAAGACATGCAGCAAAGTTTTTCGAGAAAGCTTTGATCACATTATTAGCTTAACTGCAGACACTCAACATTGTCAGTACGTGAAGGTAGAAAAACCATCAAAATGCTAATATGTAGATTCTAGAAGAAATTTTCTTTTATCTTTTGTATAAACAAAAACACTAGTTGACCTACATTGATCTAATGAAAAGATGTATCTTCTTACAGTACTTGTATAAGCTTCACTGCCACTCAATCGTTTTCCTCTTAGAGGAAAAGAAGTTTTTCCTAAGAGAAAACAAGCACACTTGCACCTAAAATATTTCCAGTAGACAAGATAGAATGCGGCATTTCTATCTACATCAACGACTTGAATAACTAGATATCTCCTCTTTCTAGCTAGAAGTATAAAGTTGGTAGTAACATGTCATATATTAGCAGGGTATTGCTGTACATGTCAGTTAGACAGTACACACAAAATCTTAAATTTTCATATATAAACAAATCAAGCTAATTAAATTACAAAAGCATACATGATCAAGATAATTGCTAGCAAGGGATCGTTGATGTCAACTAATAAAATTAGAAAAAAGCATACATCTGTGCAATTAGGATGAACTCAAAATCATACATCAGCACAGGAAACTAGATTGTTCTGGTCAATGTGAGGAAATCAATTTTGGCCTACAAGTTAGATATTTGATATCAAGTTCCACTCAAACAGTGGATTATTCCTTGTCTACCACAGCAAGTTTGGCAGCTTTTCATTGTAATCATTAAAAAAATTATTAAGAACTAAACCTTATAATAATTAATAAAGAAGCACAATTTTCATATCCAAATTCTTATATCGTTTGTCATCCTTGCTTGGGCCTGTCAAAACATTGCTGTCTTTCAGATTCATAAGACACAGAGAACTTAACTTCCCCATGACTAGATACGTTGAATTTTACAAGAACGTAAGCAATAGAACTCTCTAGAAACTCTGATGTCTTACAAAAGATCTAGACAGGAAACAATAGTACAGATTGGATAAACTCGGTCTCATGAAGAATGGATACAAGTTTAGTGCCAACTAACTGACAACCTATTACTGGCTCACATAAAAGTTACTTAGGTCAGCATAATTGATGACAACTGCCCTTCATATAAAAGCTTCAAGCAAACAAAATCCAAACATGCCCACCTGTTTAATAGTTCCAGGGCCAACATTCACATGGTTCTGCTACCAAGAAATTGGTGCAAAACAAGCACCATTAAAGTCAGGGCTTTGCCTAAGAGCTATAAAATCTGGTCACTTCTCAAAATTTCCTCAGAACAAACTACTTATCCAAGTATATACATCCTTCTATTTCATAATTCATTCTCCCTCTCTTTATAATTTACACAACAGATGGTATAAGGTTTATGATTCCCTTAACATATCTCAAGAGTGAGATTGTCACACAGCTCTTTCGAATGGCAGAAGAAGAGTTTGGCTTGACGAGTGATGGATCTATTACGGTACCATGTGATTCTACTTCCATAGAGTATGCCATTTCTATGCTACAAAGACATGCAGCCATGGATTTCGAGAAAGCATTGATCTTGTCCTTGAGCACCTGCCACTCATCATCATCATCATGTTTACAGCAAGAGCAAATCAACCAACATTTACTAATCCACAGCTTCTAGAATTGATAGGAGAAAGTAAAAACATCTTTTACCATTTTGTATACTTAAAAGATAGTGCTAGATACCTAGATAGGTGTAAAGAGGATTTTGTTTCATTTTGCTTTTGGAGCATCTCTATCTGTTTGTGTTATTTTCCCTCCAGTCCTTCCCCTCCCCTCCTGCAAGAATATTCCCATATCTTGCAACAGTGAACGCCAAAATAAACACCTTGAACTGTATAAGTATAATAGAATTCGAAATAAACAATAAACCTTGAAGACAGATGCAGCAACATTTTCAACTGAAACTATCTACATGACAGCAGTGAGTCCAGTATGTTGTCAAAAAAAAGCTTATGATCAAGAAATTCGGAACTGCTTTTAATTGATATTCTGATTTCGTACTTGAAAATTAAAATAGAGCTGTAACGGAAAAGTGGATGCAAAGGGAAATATCTCCAATGTTCATAGACACCAAAAAAGTTGGCTACAGCCAAGGAGTCTATATCCAGCAAATGAATTAGAAGTCTATTATGTCGACTGCTCAAAACTGAGTATCCTGTACCTTTCGGAGATTCAGTGACAACAAAGTTACCTGACACATTGCCACAGAAAATCATTTTCAATGCAGTGAAATAAAAATGAAAAAAAAATCCATGTCTCAGATTAGTTTATACAGCGTGACTTTCACGGTCTCCGTGAAACACCTTTGACCATTTATATCATTAAATATACATTGGGACGAATCTAACAAGATTCCACATAACTATATTTTATTTTATGTATTAGTGAAAAACTAAGGCCAAAGTTTGTAAAGTTTGATCAGAATAGTAAAACTGTAAGCTAATCTGGGACATTAGGAAGTATAAAGTAATAAATCCTTTTTCCCCAACATAGTATACACATTAATTCAAGGGGAGGGAAACAAATTTGATACACCAAGCTTCTGGATTAGGACTTCAGGGCAGCATGAGGGCCCTAGATCAGCTGGCAGAGATCATCATGTTCAATGAAGCTACAGACCCTTGGCGTTCCAACAAATTAATCAACACATAGAAGATACAGCAGACATCATTTATAACTGATATTCAAGCTTTGGAGAGGCTTGATTCTCTCCCAATTGAAATCTTAAAAGCTCGCCCAATTTTCTTATCAATATTCAACATGATTTTCCCTCTTACATAAGCTGTATATATATAGTAATTCTTCCCTAACTAACCCTCTAACTTATTCTCCAAGACACCTACACTACTTATAAAGCTATTCCTGAAATGCCCCTACTCCGTCTATCAGTTCGTAGCAGACTAGCAGTTACCAAAAAAAATTGTTCATCATTGTCACTTGCAGCCTCTGATTGTGTTTGTTGTCCCAACCCCTCCCTTCAAGGAAGAGTTGGTTGTACATAAATCAGCTACACGAGAAAAAGACTGAATTTCAAACAAAGACACAAATATAGGAAAGGAACAAAAGAGTAAACACCACCAGTCCAAGACTAACTAAAATGAATATCTCAATTTAACCAAAGCAAATCGTGTGTCATGAAGAACTTTTGTTCGTTAGAATCCATCTTCCTTATATAGCAAAAGATTGTTTATCAGAGGAAAAGAAGGGGGCTGCTGAAGGTGAAAAAGAAAGATAAGCTAAAAAATTCTTCAAGATAATTATTTCCTTAACAATAGTGAATTTCAATTAGCAAGAAGGAAATTAAAGACAACTAGAGACATTTCTCACTCAAGTCAATTGATATCAAAATTTAAAAGTAAACTACAACCTTAGCTGTTGTTGACTTAGTTATGTTGCGGGAAGATAAAAGATTAACTATCAATCAAGTAGATAGATTTTCTTAAAAAAAAACAGAATTTGCAGTTGCTATAATTATACTGCTGTAAGAAATCATAACAGTCAATCACACTGCTGGATTCGTGAATGAATTCCATAATACTTCAATCATTCAAGACATAGAAGTTACCAATTTCCTTCCCTGATCCTGTAATCTGTGTGGTTTTCATACAACTTCCCAGTGATCAGATTCAAGCCACTCCACTACTGGAACAGGAGCAAATTCTTCAAGAAAATTATTTTCTTAACATAGTGAATTTTGATAAGCAAGAAGGAAATTAAAGACAACTAGAGACATTTCTCACTGAAGTCAATTGATATCAAAAAACTTTAACCTGTTGTTGACTTAGTTATGTTGCGGTAAGATATCAGATTAACTATCAATCAAGTAGATGAATTTTCTTAAAAAATCAGAATTTGTAGTTGCTGTAAGAAATCATGGCAGTCAATCACACTGCTGGATTCGCGAATGAATTTCATAATACTTCAATCATTCAAGACATATAAATTACTAATTCCCTTCCCTGATCTCTGTGTAATAAGCAGTAAAAATATCTTCCAAGTTCCAAGTAAACTTAAAATGGACACAAACAGGCTAACAAAGATGAACATTAGCTCTGTAACAGTGAGTAATAACAACTGCATCTATTACGCACTTGGGCAGAAAAAATTAGAACTAAAATATGTTATCTAACTCAATTTCCTGTTATCTGTGTGGTTTTTATACAACTTCCCACTGATCACCAATTTTAAGGGATGAGCACTTGACCTCTATAAAAACAGCCACATGTCATTTTGGCATTACAATCTTAACCAACTTCCACTTGCATATTTGGCTTTGCAACCTTCATTTATCAAAATCTAGTTAACTTCTTTTCCTCATATCTTCCTCCCTCTCCCACTCTTCTTCTCTTTATCACATCTTTCCATCCCACCAACACCACCGCCACCACGACCACCACCGATGCCACCACCACATCCACCACCACTGCTACCGCTGCCACCATGTCCACCACCACTGCCACCGCTGCCACCATGTCCAACACCAGATCCTTTAGCTTGTCCTCCCATTTTTCTTAAAAAAGTGGTTTTGTGCCTGTTGAACTCTTTCTCTGTAAATTCAGAATACTTTACTAGCCCGAGTACAGACTCACATTCATCAACATTATTTATCCCGATATGTCTCAGGCATCCTGATGCATCCCAACCAGCTCCACTATAACATAATATCAGCGACCTACTCATTTGCTTCCATGCTTTAATCTTTCGAATACATTCCTCACTCAAAATCATCTTGAAATTGATCCAATTATGATCATCGCGCTCAAACGTAAAACTTGTTTCTACCATATCTTGCACGTCTTTAATTCTCGCGCTTTCCAAGAAATGAACCGCAATAACAAACATCGAATTCGCCCAAGTTGAGCTATCGCTACCACTCAGGTTCTTTATCGCATTTACTAGGACTTGGGGACCCAACTCTGTCGGGACATCTCCTCCATAGGAAGAATCTGACCCTATTTTAACACTGTTAACAACCTTCTGTTTGGTCATTGAATTCAAATCATCAAAACACCTCCATTTGTGTTGATTTTTAAAAGCAAGACCATATGTATTCCCCTTCCATATTAGAATAGGCACTTCACCCTCCCCCCAAATCACTCTTCCATTTGGTTTGAGTCAAGTTATCAGCCTTGAAATTGTAAGCTATGTTTCTATCTAGGGGCTCTTCATCCGAGAATTTCAGCACCAACATGATATATTCTCTCCCTTCTGGCCACATATGCTCTTTTTTGGTGCATGGAACATCAAAGATTCTTTCACAACCCCAGGAAACAATAGTTCTAACTAGAACAATGGCTTCTACAATTCTTTTGCCCATCCTTCCATCCCTATTGTGAACCTCAAAAAACACTCTGTCCTCCATAGGAATGTCTTTAGGATTCAGCTCAAAAACCATTTTGGCAGTAAGAACAACAAAAAAGATTCTAACTTTTCTGGGAGAAAAAGAGAAGCTTTAAACTCGAGCAAGTTATGGAAAAAAACTCAAAATCATACTTACGTACCTCTTTCTCTAAAAAAATCAAAAATTTCCATGCTTGAAAGGAAGCAATGTTGTATGAATATCTGTACGGAGACAGGAGACTACGCTGCACTCTGCAAGAACGACGCCATGAGCTGAGCTTAGTGTGTCTATACTCTATAGTGAGGTAGTCGACTTGCAAATTGCAATTCCAAGTTGGGAGGGAAAATACTGTGATTTCACTAAAATATTGTAGTTGGCTACAATTAGGCCCAAATGGGAAGCACAGGCAGGGGCGTGATCTATGTAACGGGCACACCCCAAAAAACTATTTTTCTGCGCGCATATTATGCACGTTGGATAGTTAGCTCAAGTGGTCGGGGTTTCGAGACTTTGGGGGTGCATTTTGGGAATTGAATTCTCTCAGCTTTTATTTTATTTTTTTTTTTAAATTTTTTTTTGAATTCTTTGCTCTCTTTATTTAAAGAGTTGCCATCAAAACTTTGATTTTGATCCTTTTGAAAAAGTTACTATATTTTCCAACCTTCCTATTCTCATGTCTTCTATCCACTTTATTATTCACTTATTTGCACTCATTATTTTTTGTGTCCAACACAAAATATCTAAGCAACAATTTTTCTTAAAAGACAAAATCTCTTCATCTTGAAACGAATGCGTGTACTTTCATGTATTAAGTTTGATCATATCTTTAAATTAATTTATAGATACAAATGTAACTATTAGTTAGTAATTAAAGTTGTTTATTTGGGAACATAAAAGTTAAAGTGTTATATTTATTAAAAAATTCAGAGGGAGTATTTATTAAAGTTGTATATTTTTTAAAAAAATCTAAAACCCTAATTCAATATCCATTTCCACCCCATTTTCATTTTCACTTTCTAACCATTTACTTATAGTCTCGTGTTTTATAATCTACCGGAAGATAAATAAATATAAATGTAAACAGACTTGTTTTCATCCACTTACATGTTACATCACGAATCCGCGATTCATCTTCCCTTGGTTATTTCTCTTCCAATTTGCTTTACTTAAAATATCATCATTCTTAAGTCATGTTTGGTTGAAGTCTATTTTCCTTGGAATTACAAATTCCTAGGAAATAGCTAGAAGTGGTTATGTTTCGTTTAAGGAAAATAGGAAAAACATAGAAAATGGGAATTTCAAGAAAATGCACGAGCATCAGTTGAACACCAACGTCTGCTAGAACGGAAGAGAAAATGTTTCTTGCTTTTGGTAGTATAGGCGCCGGTTAGAGAAAATAGGTTAGGGGTTCACTAGCTTTCTCTCCTGTGAAAAGAAATCGCTTAATGAAGTGATGCCTAAACCCTAATATTATAACCTATATATAATAGAAGAATCCTAGGCAAGTTAAGAGAACTAACACTCCACCTATTCCCCTTATGGCCGGCCAACCCTAATCCTAAATGGACTTGGATTGTTTTGTCCAACTTGTGCTACAATGTCTGACCTCATAGGAGTAATGTTTTTGATTTAGTTGTTAAATTCGAAGTCAAGAGCGCAATGTTAAATTCCTTAAGTAAACTTAATGCCAAATTTGATAACACCATGTTATTCTCAAATTTTTGTTCCTTGATTGTTGAGTTCGAACTGTTCTAATAAGGATTAACTCTTTGATCCTATTCCGCATGGCCATGCAATTTTTTTGTTCTCGCTCATCAAGAGGCCCATACACCATTTCTATTTAATTGGAGGACTTATCCACTCTTGTATGGCCATAACTCCCACTCAATTCTTAGCCCACCTAATCACTGCCTTTATAACCTCCTTTTACGGCACGACGCTTATCAGTGTCAAGGTTAAACTAATTATATTGTGGTTATTAAGACAAACTCATGTCTAAGGAATCCACTAAATATAGTAGTTTGATTCTACTTTTAGAATCTAATTAGGTCAAGTATCAAGGTGTCGAATACAGATCCATATAATCAATTAGACATCTTTATATCTCCGTAGCCCATGGAATTGCGCTATCAATTAATTATATACTAGTCTTTAAATAAATCATTTATGTCTAATTTAGTGATTTAGATTAGGGACTTTTAAATAAATTGTGATTTCAATTCACTTTATAGGGTTCCATTATCAAAAAGTTTTCGATAATCCTATTTGAAAACACAAATTATTTGGACACTTTATTTAATACTATACCAAACAATTAAATAAGAAATGAATTTTTATTGATAAACATTCAAAATATAATAAATATCTTTACAATTGTAAACATGAATTGATGGGTTTTATAATAGTACCGCAAGTGCACGGTGTCTGTTGTTAGCAGATACTTAGCAAATACGGGTCGATCCACAGGGAGAGGAGTTCTATAGATTGATGCTCAATTACTTTACTATTCAGAGCGAAAAGTTGTTGAATGATTAATTGTTGGAGTATGTCCTACGATCAAGTGCATAACTCAAAAGTTATAAATTATTAATTATATCCAATATAGTTTAGGTAGTCATTATGCTTTGCTAGAAGCCAATCTTGACTTGTAATATTAATAAATGATTAATATTTACTACTGAACTTGTTTGGACCTACAGGGTCACACCTAAACTACAATGTCGATTAATTAGTCTATTGGAGACTAATATTATTTGATAATACAAATAAATACTCTATTGCTAAAATAAAATGAGATAATTGTAATATCTTCTCATAGTCATAATATGAGGCAATTGCTAGAAGTATCCGAATAGATTTCAGCATAGCTACTGGTGAAAAGGTTTCATCATAGTCTATACCATGAATCTATTTGAAACCTTGTGCCACTAGCCTAGATTTGTGGATATATACATTTCCATCCATGTCAGTTTTCAACTTGAAAACCCATTTGCATCCAATAGGTTTAACCCCATCGGGCAAATCAACCAAGTTCCAAACTTGATTTTCATACATGGAATCCATTTCGGATTTCATGGCTTTTGACCATAAGTCGGAATCTGAACTAGCCATAGCTGCTTTGTAAGTAGTAGACTCATTGTTTTCTAAAAGCAATATTTCTTTATTATCAGACACGATAAATCCATATCTCTCAGGTGTTGAAATTTTCCTAGTAGACCTACGAGGGGCAGGTGCCACAGAGGTAGATTCCACAACAGGTTGTGGAGTCTTATCAGTTTCCACAACTACTTGTGGAGGCTCCTGATTTTGTGGCTCATTTTCAGCTCGGATTTCTTCGAGGTGAATATTTCTCCCACTTGAATTTCTAGAAAGATGTTCTCTTTCGAGAAAGACACCAGTTCGTGCCACAAACACTTTGTTCTCAATTTTGTTGTAGAAGTAATACCCCTTTGTTTCTTTTGGATAACCCACAAAGTAACATTTGTCAGATTTAGGTGCAAGTTTGTCAGATTGTAAACGTTTTACATAAACTTCGCATCCCCAAATCTTAAAAAAAGACATAGTTGGAGTTTTTCCAGCCCATAACTCATATGGAGTCTTTTCAACAGCTTTGGTTGGAGTTTTGTTTAAGATCAGTGCGGCAGTTTCCAAGGCATGACCCCAGAACGATATCGGAAGATCGGCCTGACTCGTCATTGATCGAACCATATCTAATAGAGTTCGATTTCTCCTTTCGGACACACCATTCCATTGTGGTGTTCCTGGAGGAGTTAGTTGGGAAAAAATTCCACAACTTTTGATATGGTCATCAAACTCTTGGCTTAAATACTCACCACCTCGATCAGATCGGAGGGCTTTTATTGTCTTGCCAAGTTGATTCTGTACTTCCATTTGAAATTCTTTAAACATTTCAAAAGCTTCAGATTTGTGCCTCATAAGGTAGATATACCCATATCTACTGAAGTCATCTGTGAATGTTATGACGTACTAATAATTGCCTGTAGCATTTGTACTCATTGGTCCACAAACATCAGAATGGAGCTTTTGTCATTTTGCCAAGTAAGCAAGATTCGCATGTATCATAGGATTCGAAATCAAATGATTCCAAAAGTCCTTCCTTTTGAAGTTTTTGGATACGTCTCTCATTTATGTGGCCAAGACGACAATGCCAAAGGTAAGGTTTATTTGAATCATTTGATTTGGCCTTTTTAGTATTAATGTTATAAACTTGTCTTTCTAAATCTAGCAAATAGAGCTCATTAAATAAGTGAGCACTACCATAAAACATTTCATCCTTTTGAAAAGAAAGACATTTATTCTTAATCTCAAAAGTAAACTGTAACACCCCGGAAATACATAACCTTAATCATCAGCGGAAACATGCCTTAAGCCTGTGGGTTAGGGCCCACTAATAAAACAATAGCCTAAAATGATCTATTTAAACATATAAATTCTCAACTTAAAGTAATAATAATTACCCTTAATACAAAGTGTTCTAGGTTCCCAAATAGATACAAAGTCACTTCAACTTAATCTTGCCGGAGCATCCTTGACATAACTGATCATGTGCTATCTTCATAATACCTGAATAATTTCATAAAACAGGGAAGAGAGAAAACACTAAAGATAACCTAAAATGAGTTGAAAACTTAGTAACTTCACTCTAGCTCGTAAAAACAGTTTTAGTTCGTAAACATTTTCAGGCAGAGGCATATATCAGATCATATTGGTAATTGTTCGGAAATACTATCAGAAAACATCATCATTGAACAGTCTGCCGGCAAGGACCATTTGCGTGAGCATAGTTCATTGGCAAGTACAGGTTTTGGATATAGCATTAACATTATCATATGACCCTTTTGGTCCGTGTTCGTTCGTATATCGTAAACATAATTCCTCCACCTGTAACTTGCCCATTTGCCAGTTCAGTTCATAATGCCAAGCCAGCAAGACCATCCACTTTTACAAATTTGCATGCATTCATATTTCCGAACAACCGCCATAAATCATGATAACCAGATTCCATAAGTCATAACATCATCGTTCATAGTATGCATGGAAATCATTGAATCATAACGTATTTCATCATGCCACATAAAAATTATAACACATATTCATATCACATAATTAGCATCATATAATTGTATTCACGCATCCAAGCACATATAAAACGTCACATATAACACATACGGGTATACACATATATTTGCAAGACATGAAAGGTTACACATAACATATATGGGCATACATAATAGTTGGACATGAACATTACCTCAAACGCAATTCCGATTCCGAGGGTAAACTCCTTATAAGCTTTCTTATTTCCTTTGATCTCCATAAACCAACGTCCATAACCAAAATATAAACAACAACAAGAATCAGAACCCACTCATGTATCTTCATACTCGAAAACTAGTCTATCTTACTCCTTCTAATACAACTCCATTCACAAATCTCACTTCATTTCTATTCTTTGATCATCTACTAATCAACATGAATCCCATAAGTTAACTCCAATTACTCCAACAAATAATTAAGTAGCTTTATCAAACATTATGTAGTTATGATTCAAGCCCAACTAGTTAACAAAATACCTTCAATTAACACTAAAGAAATTCAGATTAAGGCTTAGTGATTATTTAACAAAACAATCTAGCATGACTTGATGAGATCCAAATAGGTTTTTGGGCCTAACTTAAATCTAATTAACAAAGGTTATACTTAGACTTGGGGCTTGAATTGGCAAACTCCAAAATCAGACTAATTGAAAGTAAGAGGCATGAATTACCTCTGCTCTCAAGGAGCAGGGAAGAACAGATGAGATAGGGGGAAAGCCAATCTCTGAGCAGCGGTGGTGACATCCGGCAGGGGAGGTGAGCTCCGGCGAGGCTGCGAGGCAACGACAAGGGTGCAGGCGGCGTGAGCAGCGCTGGCGCAGCAACGAGACAGAAGGAAGGACAGGGCACGAGAGAGAGACATAGGGGCTTGCGTCGCGGTAGGGGCTGCGAACTGCAGCACGGATCTCCGGTGGTCGGGACTGGTGCGCGCAGATGAGGGTGGCGCGGAACCGTGGGAGGAGAGAATTGGGGTTTTGGGGTTTCATGGGGAGAGAGGAGTGATGGGTTGGGTTTCCTTTTTGGTGAGAGAAATAGAGATGGGTTTGGGGGAAGCTGATCATCGGCTTTATTTCTTTCTTTCTTTCTCATTTTCTTTGGATGACAAAATGTCAAACCTTGGACTTTAATTAAAAATCATATGGGAGAAATAAATATGCTTTGCTTATAAAAATATTAGTACTATATTATAGTTAAACTTGTACCATAAATATCACTTTTGAAATAACTAAGGTAAAGATATCTATTTCAGGAAATAATTTAACCATGATTATTTCGAAAAAAAAATTAGGACGTAATTAAGCTAATAAACATAATTACTAACTCATTAAACGATATTAAAGTTCGGGGTATTACATAACCCTTCTGTATCCAAACAGGAAACAGAAATAAATGTTTTTAGAAATAGCTGGAACAAAATAACAATTATTCAAATCCAAAACAAGCCCAGAGGGCATTATTAAACTAAAATTGCCTACGGCTAAAGCTGCAACCTTTGCTCCGTTGCCAACACGTAGGTCCACTTCCCCTCGAGCCAAGCACCTACTTTTCTTTAGTCCCTGCACATTTGTACAAATGTGAGATCCACATCCGGTATCATATACCCAAGAATTAGAAATAGTGAGATTAACTTCAATAACATGTATACCTGAGGTAGAAGCAATATTGCCATTCTTCTTGTCCTCTAGATACTTAGGACAATTCCTCTTCCAATGACCTGGTTTGTGGCAATGAAAGCATTCTTGGTCTAGAGTAGCTCCAGCCTTAGTTTTGACAACCTGTTTGCCCTTACCCTTACTCTGAGGGTATTGCTTTTTATTGCCTTTCTTCTTGAAAACCCCTTTCTTTTTCTGAATCATAAGAACAGGATTCTTAGGTGCAACCTTGATACTTGGTTCAGCAGTCTTGAGCATTCCTAGAAGCTCATTCATAGTCTTCTCCAACTCATTCATGTTAAAGTTTAACACGAATTGGTCATACCCCTTATGAAGGGAGTGGAGAGTGATGTCAATTGGTAGCTCATCACCTAAAGTGACACCTAATCGTTCCAGATTCTCAAAATATCCCATCATTTTGAGAACGTGTGGACCAACAGGTTCACTTTCTTTGAGACTACTCTCAAGGATTAGCCTTAACCGTTTCATAATGCTCAATTCTTGCTTGTTTATGAAACATAGCTCTGAGTTGATGAATGATGTCAAAAGCCTCCATGTTTTCTAATTGTTTTTGCAATTCAGAATTCATGGATGCTAACATCAAGCATGTGACATCAAGAGATCTAGCTACTGTCGTATCATATGCTTTTCGAGTCTCAGCAGATGCACAAAGGGGAGGTTCAGCAGGGAGAGGATTTTCAAGAACATCCAGTTTCACCTCAGACTTAAGAACTATTCTCAAGTTGCGATACCAATTTAGAAAATTGTTTCCATTAAGTTTTTCCTTTTCGAGAATAGAGCGAATACCAAAAGATGACATATCGGAGTTTGAATTAGGAGTAACCATCTACAAATGAAAAAGTAAAGTTTTAGGTTTATAATTATAAACAATAACTTCAAATTTTAACCAAGTTTAAACAAGTTAAAGCTAAGGCTTTTAGTCTAAAAACGTCCTTATTTAGGCTAAAAGATTCCAAGACCCCAACTCATTTAATCCTAAGCCGGCTTTGGCCGGTCACCTAAGAGATAAATGATTTAGGTAAATAACACTTTATTAGTTATACTCCTATAACTCTTGGTTAATGGGAAAAATCGCATGTAAAAAAACCCATTCCTATACCCCAAAGCCCAAGTCCTAATTGGATACCTTGTTGAATAAAACCTTACATACTTGTAAATTTCTTAAATATACTCTAAATGTTCTAAGATAAAAGGTAATACCTTGCTTTGGCAAGCCCATTACCAATGATCAAAGACATGAATAGATGTTGTTTATAAGGGTGGGTATCTAATTATTCAAATTTTAAAATTTTTGAGGACTTCATTTACTATGTCGGTTCTAAATAAATTTAGTGAACTAATAGTAATTAGAACAAGAACATAATAACAAAAAAAAGTAATAATCTAAAATGCATAATTAAAATGATCCTAGTATGGCCCCTACACCTAAAACTAAACTTGAAGGTGCTTCCTTGTAGTCGTCTTTTGATCTCCATCAAAACTTGAATCTCCAATCATCGTACAAGGTAATTGAAATTTAAATAAAATTACAAAAATAAAAAAATGGCTCGCAGTCCGTATTTAAGATGCAAAAATACATAAACGGTACGCAGACCGTATTTTCTATCCTAATTTGGGCCATACTAGTCATCCAACATTCAAGCATAAAATTATTCATTCATTCACTTACTTAGAGTAAGTGACCCAGTTTATATTAGACAATTCTAATACAAAATATTAGTTAAACTAATCAACAATTTTAATTAGTTCAAATAATAATAAAATTTATTAGTGTTAGAAATTATACTTGGACATTATATTATCATGATAATAAAATTGCAACTTTTCCAAAATTTTGAGAGTTAAATATCAATCTAATAAACTCCCACTAAGAAATGGATCACCTAACTATTAGGTACAAAAGTTGGATTGAACAAACTTGGGTTAAACACATTTTAAGCCCAAAAACTAAATATAAGTAATGCTATCCAAACAAGCAAAACAAGCCCAATTTTTTTTTTTAATAAACATGATGTAGCCCAGGCCGAACAGTAGGCCCACAAGAACCCCTGCCAGGCCCAGAGGACAGCAAGCCAGATCTGCTGTCTGGCCCAGCAGTCCAGACCAGGCTGAAAGCCCAGCCCAGACGCTGGGAACCAAACAAATAGCAGGCTCAACATACTGTTTTGTACCGTTACAAGCTACTGCTCTTAACAAAATAAACAAAAGACAGGCTGGGTGCTTCTACTGCCAGCCAACTTTTCACATCTTTATTTTATATTTTTTTTGTAGTAGAAACCCATTTTCAATAAAAAAAAACAACTTTATGTAGTTTGTTTAATAATCATATTATTCTAAAAAAACACAAAGAAAGGCTTATAATCGGAAAAAAATGTATGGATCTCATCCAAAAAAAAAATTTCGAATATAAGAAAAATATTATTATATGAACTATTCATAAATAAATTGAAATGCGAATATTAAATATCATATATCAATATTATTCAAATTCCAATAAAAACCAAATTATTGTGATGCACTTTCATAAGTCCAAATTTAATACTAACAAGATTAAATAATATGCATCTACAAAGATCAAAATAGCAGAAATAGGGAGGCGACTAATACCGCTAATAGGATTTACGATGCGGATCTATTTATACAAAACCTATTCCCAAGAACACCCTATAATACTATAATGAATCTAAGTAAGGGAGTTAAGTTATTATACCTTTGTAGCGTGCCTCATTGATATTTATTTAGAATCACAAATGAAATTCCTCCACAAGTAGTCCACCACTACAATGAAGATTAGATTTTTAGATTTGCTAGTACCTTAAAACAACTAATTGTTTTGATATAATACTCTCTTGTAAAATTTTAGCGAGCAAAATTTTCTCTCACTCTCTTTCTTTTACCCCACGGCTAAGCAATACACAAAATGTAATGAAGAGTCAACCTCTTCTTACATTCTCACCCTTGATATATGCGTGCAAATCCTTTCAAAAAGAATGATATAATGCTTTCCTTATTTATGGGCAATCAATCATCACATGATTGATATTGTTACTCATTTAATTAATTGATTTCAATCAATCAAAGATTAACATAATCAACTATCCCTATAATTGATATTTTACTAAATAAGAAGATATTACAATTATCTCATTTTATAAATCCGATCTGGAAAAACTCCAACTATGTCTTTTCTTAAGATTTGGGGATGCGAAAGTTTATGTAAAACGTTTACAATCTGACAAACTTGCACCTAAATCGACAAATGTTACTTTGTGGGTTATCCAAAAGAAATAAAGGGGTATTACTTCTACAACAAAACTGAGAACAAAGTGTTTGTGGCTCGAACTGGTGTCTTTCTCGAAAGAGAACATATTTCTAGAAATTCAAGTGGGAGAAATATTCACCTCGAATAAATCCGAGCTGAAAATGAGCCACAAAATCAGGAGCCTCCACAAGTAGTTGTGGAAACTGATAAGACTCCACAACCTGTTGTGGAATCTACCTCCGTGGCACCCGCCCCTCGTAGGTCTACTAGGAAAATTTCAGCACCTGAGAGATATGGATTTCTCATGTCTGATAATAAACAAATATTGCTTTTAGAAAACAATGAGTCTACTACTTACAAAGCAGCTATGGCTAGTTCAGATTCCGACTTATGGTCAAAAGCCATGAAATCCGAAATGGATTCCATGTATGAAAATCAAGTTTGGAACTTGGTTGATTTGCCCGATGGGGTTAAACCTATTGGATGAAAATGGATTTTCAAGTTGAAAACTAACATGGATGGAAATGTATATATCCACAAAGCTAGGCTAGTGGCACAAGGTTTCAAAAAAATTCATGGTATAGACTATGATGAAACCTTTTCACCAGTAGCTATGCTGAAATCTATTCGGATACTTCTAGCAATTGCCTCATATTATGACTATGAAATATGGCAAATGGATGTTAAAACCGCCTTCCTAAATGGTTTTTTGGAAGAAGAAGTGTACATGACACAACTTGAGGGTTTTATTGATCCTAATGCACCTAGAAAGGTATGCAAGCTTCAAAAGTCCATTGATGGATTGAAGCAAGCATCAAGGAGTTGGAACCTCCGATTTGACGAGTCAATCAAAGGTTTTGGTTTTCTCAAAAATGAAGAGGAATCTTGTGTTTACAAGAAAGTTAGTGGGAGTAAGATTGTTTTCTTGGTCTTGTATGTGGATGACATACTTCTGACTGGAAATGACATTCCTATGCTAGAGTCTGTAAAGATATTGCTTGGAAAATGTTTCTCAATGAAAGACCTTGGTGAAGCTCAATACATACCAGGCAGTAAGATCTATAGAGATAGATCTAAAAGAATGATTGGACTAAGTCAAAAGACTTATATTGATAAGGTTCTGACTAGGTTCAATATGAAAGGTTGTAAAATAGGTTTTCTACCCATGTCTCATGGCATAAGTCTAAACAAGACTCAGTGTCCTTCGACGACTGATGAGAAAGACAGCATGAGCAAGATCCCATATGCTTCAGCTATTGGATTCATCATGTATGCCATGATATGTACTAGACCAGATGTTTCCTATGCTTTGAGCATGACCAGTAGATACCAAGCAAATCCAGGTGATGACCATTGGACTGCTGTGAAGAATATTCTAAAGTACCTTAACAGGACTAAAGAAAAATTCTTAGTTTATGGAGGAGAGGATGAGCTAAGTATAAAAGGTTATACGGATGCTAGTTCCCAAACAAATAAGGATGATTTTCGATCGCAGTCGGGATTCATATTTTGTTTAAATGGAGGAGCGGTGAGTTGGAAAAGTTCCAAACAGAGCACCATAGCAGATTCTACAACTGAAGCTGAGTACATTGCTGCATCAGAAGCAGCAAAAGAAGCCGTCTGGATAAAGAAGTTCATTTCTAAACTAGGAGTGGTTCCTAGTATTGCTAGTGCTTTGGATGCTTATTGTGATAACACTGGAGCTATAGCATAAGCAAATGAACCAAGATCACACCAAAAATCCAAACATGTACTCAGGAGATTTCATCTGATTCGAGAGATAGTTGATCGAGGAGATGTTAGGATATGTAAAGTTCACACGGATAGCAATGTTGCAGATCTGCTTACTAAGCCACTTTCTCAGCAGAAACATGAGAGTCATACTTCAGCTATGGGAATTAGGAACATTGGAGAATGACCTATATTTGTACTTAATATTGAACTTGTTCATTATTGAAATAAAAGGTTTATGTTTATTTTATAAAGTTATATTTGTTTAAATTCGGTTTAGTATTAAACAAATGTCCAAAGTATCAGTTGTTTTATATAGGATGTTGAGTACGAAGACTCAACCATGAAACCCTATTAAGTGAACTAAGATAACTGATCACCTTATCCCTAATCAGGTCATTAAGTAGGTACATTAATGACCTATAATGATTAGTTTATAGATTGATTGATGATCATGTTTCATGGATCATAGAGGCATTAGATGTCTAACCAATGATATTAATGTGAATTGGTGAATACACATTGGATTTGACCCACATAAAGAAATCTTTGATATCTAAATGTCATAAGTTGATTTCTCAGACTTGAGTTTACCACTGATTCCTTACATTGATGACTAGTACACTTTGGTACCGTCAAACGTCGTGCCGTAAAAGGAGACTATAAAGGCAATGTACAGGTTACTATGAGTCGTGTGAAGGATAGAGGGTAAATAAGATGGAATTGTCCTCCTATCACACAAGAATGTTGTTTTGGGCCTCTCAGAGAGTTTAAACTGTAAAATGCATGGTCGTGCTCGAATGGATTGTGATTCAATCATTCGTTTGACAGTTGAACTTGGAGACTGAGAAATATTCTGGACTTCATAAGGATGACAAGATTTCTTACCTTATGTTCAGCTATAACAATAAAAGACAAAGGAATTATAAAGCACCACTTGCTCTAGGACAAGTGGGAGATTGTTGGAGTATTCCTACGATCAAGTGCATAACTCAAAAGTTATAAATTATTAATTATATCCAATATAGTTTAGGTAGTCATGATGCTTTACTAGAAGCCAATCTTGACTTGTAATATTAATAAATGATTAATATTTACTACTAAACTTGTTTGGACCTACAGGGTCACACCTAAACTACAATGTCGATTAATTAGTCTATCGGAGACTAATATTATTTGATAATACAAATAAATACTCTATTGCTAAAATAAAATGAGATAATTGTAATATCTTCTTATTTAGTAAAATATCAATTATAGGGATAGTTGATTATGTTAATCTTTGATTGATTTGAATCAATTGATTAAATGAGTAACAATATCAATCATGTGATGATTGATTGCCCATAAATAAGGAAAGCATTATATCATCCTTTTTGAAAGGATTTGCACGCATATATCAAGGGTGAGAATGTAAGAAGAGGTTGACTCTTCATTACATTTTGTGTATTGCTTAGCCGTGGGTAAAAGAAAGAGAGTGAGAGAAAATTTTGCTCTCTAAAATTTTACAAGAGAGTATTATATCAAAATAATTAGTTGTTTTAAGGTACTAGCAAATCTAAAAGTCTAATCTTCATTGTGGTGGTGGACTACTTGTGGAGGAATTTCATTTGAGATTCTAAATAAACATCAACGAGGCACGCTACAAAGGTATAATAACTTAACTCCCTTACTTAGATTCATTATAGTATTATAGGGTGTTCTTGGGAATAGGTTTTCTATAAATTATTTATATTTCCGCATTGTAAATCCTATTATTAATAACTAAGCTAAAACAAACTAGATCACAAGAGATGAAAATTTATCAAATAATTAAAAATCAAGGGCATTCGATCGGTCCACCATGCTTATACCAATCAGGAGGGTTCAGATAACTAATAATACTTAGGTATAGGGTCGAGCAATTAGAGTAGGCGTTAATCCTATGGTCGGGTCTTAACACTCTTAAAGCAACATATGCAGTATGATCACATCACATAATCATACTCACCGGTGTGTTCTAGGCCTCTAAAAGTAAGATCTTGGTCAATACAAACAATTATTAGCCAGAATACGATTCATGAAATTGTACACTAACATAAATCGAAGATTAAAAATGAATCACACTAGAATTGCTCTAACCACAACCTAAATACTAGAAGAAATAAAAAAACAATATATTATGGCATAAGCATGGCTTCCCTCACTAAGCCTTAGAGGCGAATTTACTCACTCATGGCAAAGATAACAAAAACAATAACTATTGAGATATTCATACTTTGAAGCAGTTAAAAATAATAACGCACAAATACTTGAAAGTAAATAAGAACAATGGAAGAGACAATTACCAATTGAAAGGAAAAAGGAAGAACTTGAATTAAACTTGGACAATCTCCAATGTGCAATAATTAGGGCTAAAGATAGAAAACTAGTGTTTAGGAAAACTAAAGGAGAAGAAGATCAAGATGTGAGTGGAGAAGGAGTATGAATGGAAGAATTAAGATCAGTTTGTGAGTTAGAAGAAGGATTGGCAAGAATAGGTATGTTGGTAGTGAGAGGAAGAAAGAAATCAGTATTACAAGTGGTGTAAGGAGAAGAAGAATAGTGAAAAGGAAAGTGGATTTCATGAAAGTGAATGTCTCTGGAAATAACCACTTTCTTGGTTGCTAAATCTTTATGGTTAGAAGGATAGCCTATCAAGACACACGTATGTGCTATGTGCTCAAACTTAGTTCTTTTCACAGGAGATGTGGAAATGTAATATAAACAACCAAAGACTCTTAAATGAGACAGATCAAGCTTCTCATTGAAGAGCTTCTCATAAGGAATATGATAAATTATTTTTATATAGAGTTTTTAGGCACATTTAGATTGCATTATTAGAGCATATTAGTTCATATAGTTGTATTTTCGGTGTCATTAGCATGAATTATCTATTTTGTGCTCTATTACGCTTCGTTTGTGGTTTTCTTAATGTGTCAGGTAGTTTCATAGCTATTTGGACACTTTCGAAGCAATTTTGGATGAATTGGATAATTCTTACAATAAAAGTTGATGAATGACGGTTTTTTTATCGATGAATTTATGCTTGTGGATGCTTTTCTTGATCCTTATAATCATATCAAGTGAAGTAGCTTCCATGAGGATCACGACATATCTTTCGAGAGTGAATTTGAGTTGAAAACGAAGAAATACATTAGTTTCGAAGTGATAAGAACCAACACATGTTCTCTCTTTTGTTCATAACTCGAGTTCTACAGATTTAATTAAAGTGATTCAAGTGGCGTTGGAGACTAGACTTGAAGATCTTCGTAACAATAGGTCACACGCCCAAAGACGATACCTAGAGCTCGAGATATAGCCTTCGGAATTTGACCCAGGAAGGTGCCACAAGCCCAACGCCCAACGGGTGCCTTCTTCGATCTTTTCGAGCTGCTGCCTGGCCCGCTGGCCTACCTGCAGCCAATGGCGTGTCCGACCAGGCCTTGTGCACGCAAAGCAGCCCCTTGTTTGAGTTTTCATGTCCGTTTGGTCGTTTGTCGTCGCACGTCATTAAAATCCATCGACCAGGCCTTGTGCACGCAAAGCAGCCCCTTGTTCGAATTTAATGAAAGTAAATGTCTCTGGAAATAACCACTTTCTTGTTCGAGTTTTCATGTCCGTTAGAAATAAATGAACAAAAAACTGAAAATATAAGAGGGGAAAAGGGGCTTACCATGGATGAAAACATACATGGTAGCCCCTAATTTATGAAGAAGGGGTAGAGGAGGCTAGGGTTTGAGAGAGAGAGAAAAAGAGAGAGGGGGAAGGGGGGCTAGGTACTTATTAGTTTATTTTCTTATTTTCTTTTCTTTCACTTATTTAGAGATTAGATTAGAAGAAAATATAAAGAGGAATTTTTAATTTTCTCTCTCATGCTTATTATTCCGAGAGAACTCTAGTATTACGTTTCCCTCTTCATCTCTTTCCTTGGAACCCTAGTTTTTACTCTCTTCCATTAATTCAAGTTCTAGAGGTATTTTCCCATTGTTTTCTTCTTTATTAATATTTGCTATTGTCTTCCTCTTTATTATTGTCGTTTGTTACTATTGTTTTCGTTATTTCTCAATCATGAATTCTAGGTTAATTATTGATTTTGCTTTAGTTAGTTCAACTATGAGTGATTAGTCTCTTTTCTAGCGCAAAATGAGGGAAGCCATGTTTATAGCATAATATTTATTCTTTGAAATTGATTGATTTATAGATTAGAATTGTGAGTAATTCCAATTCATAAGTTTTAAAAGTTTGATCCTTGTAATTGGCCGATATTAAGAGTTAATTAATTAGCTAATAGGAATTAGAACTGAAAGATCATATTCTTAGAGGCTTCATTACAATTGGCAATTATGAATATGTTAGCGATCGTACTGCATAGGTTGAATTGTAAGTGTTAATACTCGACTGAAGGATTAACCATTCCCTTAATTACTCACCCTCTAGTTTATTTGTTATTGAATTAACTATTATTCTTTGATTGGTATAAGCATAGTGGACCTAGGTATGCCCTAGATTATTAATTTATTGATTAAACCATAATCTTGTTATTACTTGTTTCTAGTTTAGTTGTTAATCAAATCAAACATTCGTTTTCCTGAGATAGTTTAATATAATTAAGCGAAAATTGATAGAAATCCTCTCCCTGTGGGATCGACCCGTATTTGCTAAATCTCTGCTAACAACAGACACCGTGCACTTGCGGTAATCATTTTAAACTCATCGGAATAACAAATTGAATGCTTTTAAAGGCACTCTGTTAATGAGATAAGTGGCTATAAGAACACAAGCACTCCAATACTTGCTAGGAAGCTTAGACTGGATAGCCAGTGCCCTAGTAGTTTCAAGAAGATGTTTGTGCTTTCTTTCTACAACATCATTCTGCTATTGTGTGTTGCTACAACTCTTTTGTTGTAGTATACCTTTCTCAAGGAATAATTGCTTCATTCCTCCCTCTGTTAAGTCTGGAGCATTATCTAACCAAACCATTTGAACACTATTTGAACTGAGTTTCAACATGTTGTAAGAACTGAGCCATAAGTGAGACATAATTAATCTTACTTTTCAATATATGTATCCAAGTCATTCTGATAAAATCATCAACAATGGTAAGAAACTTATTATTACCAGATGTATCACGTACATATTATGTAAGGGCCCCAAACATCTGTATGAAGCAACTCAAATGGTTTATTAGACTTGATAGTACTAATAGTAGGAAAAGTTAATATGGTTTGCTTAGCCAAAGGACAAATGTTACAAAAACATTCTGCTAAACAACCTTGAACATCAATACCCTTGATATTCTTTATTTTCCAAAAAGACATGTGACCCCTGAGGTGCCATAATTGTGCTTCTACAATTGCTGAGAAACATACTGGAATGTGTGATGTAGTAGGATTAGATGGACCAGTAGTATGAAGTAGAGAAGGGTCATATGTAGAGACCTTTATCCAGCTTAGCAAGCAAAGATTGCTTGTTCATGGAAAGGTCGTGAAGCAAACATTCATTGTTTATGAAGGAGACAGAACAACCAACATCTTGGCACAACTTGGAAATTGAAATTAAATTGAATTGAAATCCTGGAACATGCAACACATTTCTAAGAGTAACCATATTTCCTAGCTTGATAGTACCTTTGTGTTTAACTTGCAACTTAGTGCCATCAAGTTTGGTGATCATAGGACACGAATTACTCAAAGAATCATAGGAGTCAAACATGGACAGGTCTGAGCACATATGATCAGTTGCTCCACTATCTAATATCCAAATACTTTGATAATTAGATAGAAGGCAAAAATTACCTGCCAATTGTGAGCTCACAGCCAAACCAAGAGAATTGGAAGCTTGATTGTGTTGATCCGAGCTCTGAAATTTTTCCAAGTACTCCATCAACTGTTGATGTTATTGTTCTGCAGTGAAAGTGGCATGTACAACTCCAGTTTTTTCACTGTCTTCTATGTTGCTTTGTGTGACTGGAGCAGTAATAACTCTCTTCCCTTTATTCTTGGGATAACCATGTAACCTCCAACATTTATCAATTGTATGATTTTTCATCTTACAATGTTCACAATAATATAAACTATTTCTAGCATAGTTTTTCTATGAAGTGCCAATACCACTGGTGTTACTAGTCTGTCTATATGATTTAACATCTGCAGCAGTAATAACTCTGTTCCCTTTATTATTGGGATAACTATGTAACCTCCAACATTTATCAATTGTATGATTTTTCATCTTACAATGTTCACAATAATATAAACTATTTCTAGCATAGTTCTTCTGTGAAGTGCCAATACCACTGATGTTACCAGTATGTCTGTATGATCTAATATCAGTATATCTATTTGCTGAGAAAGCTGCATTTTCATTGTTGAATTGAGTCTTCAAGTTACTCAACTCTTTATGTGTCTCTTCTTGCAACAGAATGCATCATGAGTATGCTGCTTTTAGTATGAAGATACTTTTCATCAAAAACTGAATTAATCTCTGAGTTTGTTGAGATTTTAGAAGTTTCTCTATGAGTGTACAGTTACAACCACTACACACAGGAAGGTAATGGATCTAAACCATCTAGTTGATCCCACGACAACTTGATTTTATTGAAAAAAACATGAAATTTCTTCTTTATTTCCTTGAGCTAAATCTCCTAATTGTTGTTGTATAGAGAACAATTGAGGTCCAGATGATTGAGTAAACCTCTCCTCAAGATCTAGCCTTTCTCTTGCAGTTTTCAGATACAGAACACTCCTACTAATTGAAGTTTCAAGAGAATTCAAAATCCAGGATATTATCAGATCATTACATCTGTTCCACAGCTTAAGATGTGCTCAAGTCGGCTGCGAGGTTTAGCTAATGTCCCATCAACAAAGCTCAATTTATTTCTTGATGACAAATAAATTATCATAGATCGTTGCCCGATCATTGAATCCGGTAGTTCCATGAAATACGAGAATTCACCAATTTTAATGAATTAACATCGAAATTATTCGAAAATAAAGCTGAATTAGGATCTTGTGTGTTTTAAGTGTCTTGTGTGTTTTCAGTTGGCATTGTATCTTAATTCCAGAAATTGACGGAGAAATTTGAACGAATTTCAAGAATTCAAGAAGAAAAATGATCTGAAAGTACTTATTGATTTCAGAATTATCTAAGAGGAAGAATGAATTTCTCGAAATTTATGAAATCTCAATCCTTTGATCAATAAAGAAATGATCAATTGATCATGAGATATCAAGAATTTAACAGGATCAATTCATCCGCTCTAATACCATGTTAGAGTTCATCATTTTGTATGAACTGAGTTGAAAAAATGTAAGTAAGAAGAGAAGAGAAAGTTTATGTGTTTGTTATTTATTTCTGAATGAATGAATAACTAAATGGAGATTAGTATTTATACAAGAGGGAAAGAAATACAACTTGCAATAATCTTCTAACAAATTGATTAACTAAGAAGCTTCAGTTGTAAGCTAACTAACTAACTCTTAACTAATTTGTTTGTTGCTTGTAACCAACTTGGTGCTGACTAGGAGGCTCTAACTGTATACCAACACTATTCATGTATTTGTGAGTCCCTTGAACTTTATAAACTCAATTAGGTGGTAATTCATGGCATAAGATACAAAAACTTGTCTTGGATAACCAAAAAAGGCATCATTTAGATGTTAATCTAGATGCAAATAATATATATTTCCTGATTGTTTTATCTATTATGAAGAGTTTATATATATATATATATATATATATATATATATATATATATATATATATATATATATATAGTGCACAATCCTTTGATTCTTTTATCATGATCTGACTTGCCTTCCTTCTTACACTTCCCTTTTGTAGCAAGCGAAGGTTCAAAGAGATGCGATGAGCTGAGCAATGGTGGAAGGAAAACAATGAAAGGGTGTTGCGGACGTACATTCCTCCACCACAAAATAATGCAACGAAAGCAATAGTGCCTTCGACTCCGGCACAACAAGTCCATCTTTAGGTCCATCTACTATGGAAGAGGATAGCAATGCTGACAATGCAACACCTTCGGAAGCATAACTTGTTAATCAAAGTCCTATTTGATGCATGACATCAAAACAAAGTTTAGATTGATCAGAATTGTGACATGCATGGCATGCCATAAAACCATCACATGATGGACTGAATAATTTTGCAAAGAGAAATGAGTTAGTGGAATTTTATTTCGAATATGTAACTTGAGAGTTGATTTTTGGTGTCCATTTGATATTGGTTAGTTACATTTACATATGTTTTAACAAATAAAAGTATAAATTAATTGATAGAATATCTCAATATTATAACCTAACTTATCTAAAATAATATGAATAGAAAATTTACAATCTACAAACAAATCAATTTCTCAATGTGACACAGATGAATGACCTAGAAAAGCTAAGCTAGTTAATGAAATTGTCATTCGATCTCGATGGGCTTCAAGACATACATGAGAAGTATTAACAGAGGAGAATTGAACTAGTTGGCCTTGCTTTGAGCTTGGTTTAGCAAATATTGATAATTAATAGATTATCACCTTCATTAAAAATATGACTAATGTCACTACTAATGGCCATGAGGAGATTTGCACGTAGCCATGTAGGGCACGAGCTTCAGCTAGCTAGTAAAGCCGTAGAATTCCTTAACTTAATGATTTTTGGAGCTAAACATTGACCATAGTTGTCGTTAAACTTGGTTATTGAGCGGGTCGGAGTCAAGGTCGGTGTGGGTCATAGCGGGTCGGGTCGTAAGAAGGTCACCTCATAAAAGACCGATAGCGGGTTGGGTCAAATGAGTAGCGGGCCGACAACTTATCGCGAAGTAAGGCACAACAGAATACCAAAACTATCAAAGGTTAATTTAATAAAACCTTAGGGTAAGAGATGCCAAAAAACTTGAATAGTGCAACAGGAAGTATGTGTATTTTTTTTATTCGGTAATTTACTAGCCCAAGCAGGGACAATCCTCATGAGCTGGGGATAATAAGGAGGATCCCACCCATAAAAAAAATTTCAGAGACTGGAAACTAGGGATTTATACCCAGAGACAAATATTCACACAAACTCTCCAAATTTGGGGTTGATGAGAGTCGAACTCTCGGCTATGATGTGGGGAGGTCGTAGCTCCAACCATTGAGCTCCCACATGATTCTCACAGGAAGTATGTTATGACTGATAGTTCCTTAGTTTTGAATTAAATGCAACCAAGAAATATTTATGTCTTACAAATAATACCCTTTTATTGCATTTAAGTTGAAACGGGGAAGTATGAGAAAGGGTTCGTTATTTGAGTTATTCCTGAATCAAATCGAGCGCCATGATAATGTAAAAGAGCGAATATCTCTAAGTAATACTTCCAATGTAACAGAAAAAATGCAACAAATGGGTATATAATTTGGATCGTATAAAATATTCATTTGTTGCGTTTTTTATGTTACAAAGGAAGTAGTTATATTACCAAGTAATGTGGATTGTTAAATCGTATGTGATTAGACCTAGTTATTGCCCTATATGACAAGGTAGCCGGATAACTAAAGGCCAGGGTTAAATTTATAGGGATTTTATTGAACAAGCTTCATTACAATGGTCAAACTCCGAACTTAACTTTTTGAGCAAAAAAAACTTTCAACCCCGTCCGCCCAATAATCACATATTCACATAATGTTTATATCACCAAATGGTATTAGACCATCTCTAATGATGAGACTCGATTTTGAGTATAAGAAACATTAAAACTCCATTTGGTAGTGTGTAAAATGTATTCCATGAAAATGAGTTTTCCTTTTCCTCTTATTTTCCGTTATTTGGTTTGATAAGGGGTGTAAAATAAGTTTTCCATCAAGGGAGCTCTAGGTGAAGATCATTTTCCTTTCAAAAAGATGGAAAAACACATTTTCCTTCCTCATTCTTAGCAACCTTTTACTCTCCTCTTATCCATCCTCTCCATTCCCCTCCCATTTTTCTCTTTTCCATAACTTTTTTTATATTGAACCAAACAAAGGAAAATTAGCTTTGCAATTGAATTTTCCATTATAAAATGTTTTACATGAAATATCATTTTAGTTGAAAATGTTTTACATCCAACCAAATAGAGCCTAAAGTAATGAGTTGTTTTTAACATCTAATAATAATGATATTCATCATACTTCTGAATTTGGAAACTCATGTGATATACAATTTCTCAATGGTGTACTTTAAAAAAAAATTCTCAATGGTGAGACTCTTACTTGAGACTTGAGAGTTGGGTATACTAATATGGCCCCCAAAAGTTTCCCAAAGAAAGTAAAATTAATATAAAACTGACAAAGGACCTACAATTTTGTAACGCTCAAAGTTGAGTATCTAAACTTTCTTTTTGGGTATCTAAATAAAGTTAGATACTAATTTATTGAGAGTTTTTCGAAAGAACCCTTTTCTTTTAAAGATATTCCAATGAGTTTCGGTCTTAAAGCACGCATTATTCATTCTTTTGGTAAGAAATTGGGAAGAGGAGAGAATGAGCTATTGTTTGAGCAGTGCCTATAGTTATATCTATTTCCTATCAATGTATTTTTGCCATCAACCAAAAGTAGCATAAAGGTATTTCTTTCTCTTTCGACAACAATCATAAATATTTCATTGGATGAATAAATTGCATGTTAGTAGAGATAAATAAATAAATAAATAAATAAATAAAGAGAGAGTGTTAAGATTCAATCAAGCTGTCTCTCCTTCTCATTCATTATAAATTATATTTATACATCCTAAGGACAAAGTCCTACATCAAGTCTAATTAGGATACAAATCCTAAATCATATTGAACTCATAAATAGAATCCTATTTCCTTCCTAATAGAGAGAGAGGCAAAACATTAATCTGTCAAAATAATATGAAGAATCTCTTGAAATCAAAGTTGTGGTACATTTATTTGCGTCAAAGATCCCAATTATTCAGTTAGAATTAAATGTTGTCCCTTTACCCTCGAATTCCACCAATAGCATGTTTAGAAATTTGATGAACCCATTCTTAAATTTAATTTATAGTATGTGATTTTTGTGGCAACGAGCCAACGACTAACTCATTGTACGGAATATTGCATCTGTGCAGGAAGTTAAAGACAGCCATACATATGGGACATTATTTGTGACTAACATTGTGTGTAGGGTTATCTACAGGTTTCAAACAATGGATCGTCACGGGTTTGTAATCAACAAGTCCGCATCTATGCTAACTGAAGCGCGTCTGTCCTCTTGATTCTAGCCCATGACCCTGACTTTTCTCCTCCTGATTGTTACAGCAAGGTTAGTATGAAGAGTGGCATGTCAGTCCTCTTCGTAGAACTAGATAGTATCGAGATGCTAGAGAATAGTGATAAAGAAGGAAAGGGTTCTCAAACATGAAAAAGCCAAATTACAGGTATTTACGTATGTTATCTCGCATAATTTTCTTGTCACCATGATCTTCCTTACACCCTTATGCTTCTTCAGAATTGCAGCATATGAGGAGCTTGTCTGACTTTGGATAGATAGGAATGACAGTTGACAAATGACTTTTGTTACAGCTGAAGTAGAGAACTTCTATTCGAAGTTCGAACCTTGTAATTTTTAGCAACAACCTTAGTTATATGCAACCTTAATGCATTAGGTGCGGATGTTGTGATCTATACATCAGCTCTTTGGTAACCAGATGGGGTACCATCACATCATAGCCTATTAGGAAGTAATGTGATAAATTCTATAATTCTATGGTTATAATTAGGGGTGTTCACGGGTCCGGGGATCGGACCGGATCGGAACCAGTTGGATCGGTGGACCGGGATCCGAAAGAATTTGGACTGGGCCGGGACCGGGAAAAATTACGATCCGGTCTGGACCTGAATTTTTCCGAGCCGGTCCGGTTTTGGACCTATTGGACCGGAATCTATATTTTTGTAAAAAAAAAATTTTTGATTTGATTTAAACATATTTATAAATTAGATACAATTAAATTTTAATAATTTTAATAACAATATTCCTAAAGGTAATAAATAGTAAGTTTTTAACTTTGTAACTTTCTCGCAATTACCATGAGGAGCAAAATATGAAAAAGAAGCAGCATGGTAGATCTCATAATGATCTGGTGGTTGCTTTCGGAAGGCAGCAAGATAGGATGTGTAAGATCAAAGTGGATGGAGCTTGGAAGAAGAATGTCAGGGAGGATTGTCCATCAGCAGGGATTGGATGGGTGGGTGTATTAGAGGATGGCCAAGAATTTAAGGGGAATGACCAGGTTAAAGCTACATCATCAATTCAATGTGAAGGTTTGGCAGTGCTACGAGCATGGCGGAAGCTTGGAAACGAGGTAACACGACCATTAGTGTGTTGACTGATTCCAGTATGTTAGTCTATATGATAAGAAAAAATCAATTCCCATTTCACTTAGTTAGCCTAGGTTATGATATACTCCCTCCGGTCTTTATTAGTTTACCTGTATACCTTTTTGTGATGTCCCTTATTAGTTTACCCATTTATTTTGTTTCTATTTTTGGAATGGAACCATTAACTTTCCATCACACATACATTCAACTTTAATATAAAATAATAGTTAGTTTCTCTTTCTTTCTATGTCCCACAACATTATTTCTCCTAAAACTCTGTGCAAAAGAAACGGGTAAACTAATAAAGACCGGAGGGAGTATATGCTGTCTGTAATAGATTTAGGTTTTGTGAAATTAGGAAAGTTGCTAGGGAAGTAGTTCAGGTTAGTCATGACTTAGTTGTAGCGACTAGGAATGGTAATCTTGTATAATGGCTTTTCATATATTTATGTATGATCTTGTTGTCCAAAAAAAAAAACTTTGTAACTTTCTACCTTTTAAATTTTTTTAATATATAAACTTTTTTTTTTACTAAAAAATCAGAAATTCCGGTCCACCGGTCCGGACCGGAAACCCGAAATTGGTATTTTCTCTGGACCGAGGACCGGACCGGAATTTTCGGTCCGGTCCGAATTCCGGTCCGGTTCGGATTACGGTCCGACCCTGGTCTTTGCACAACCCTAGTTACAATAGGGCTGTGAAAAACTGATCCAACCCGTTTACCGAACTCGAACCCGACCTGAAATAAGCGGGTTTGGGTAGAGATTTTTGACCCACTTAAGTAAATGGGTTGACACGACTTACCCAATTAATTTAATGGTTTAGGTTAAGGTTGACATTTTCAACCCAAAATTAACCTGCTTTGACCTGTTTAACTCATTAAAATATAAATTTCCTAAAAAGTTGTGTTAAAGTTGGTGAAAAATTAAAAAATTCTAATTGTAGAACACAAATACTGAAAAGAAAATCCAATCATGCATACTTTATGTGAATTTATTGTTGAAAACTAATAAATTTTAATAAAAATTTAATAGTAAATGGGTTAAATGGATTATATGGGTAAACCGTTTAATAAACAGGTCGGGTCAAGGTTGAGTTTTTCAACCCGTTTAATAAACGGGTCAGGTTTGGGTTGGGACATGTTCAACCCATTTATTATTAACCCGAACACGACCCGACATGATCTGTTAATCAGCCCTAGTTACAATACTTGTCATTCTCCAATATTCTCGTGATTAGTACTGTTTCTGCCCCTTTTCGCCAGAGAATAGTTTATGGATGTGATCTATATTTGCTATCCTCATTTGAGCACCTCTTATACGGAGTCCCATAGAGAAATTATGCGAATGTGATTGATTCTTTAGTAATTTTGCTGTTTCACAAGTCACGATGCGATGCGAGAGTGTTGTCCTCTGTTGTCCATAACTTCTATAGGCTACAGGCGTATAATAAAACAGACGTGGGGAATTAGGGGAAGAGAGATGGCGTACAACATAACTAAAAGAGCAAAGACACATTGAAGTGTTGGCACAAAATGGTTGTCTATTACACGACTCTTCCTTTCAGAGATCTCGTTGTTTTATTCCCATACATCTCTTCAATACTTTCTCAACTTAGGGCCATTGTAAACTTTGACAATTTGCTTCTGATCTTGATAAAGCTACTTAAAATTTGTTGATGGGTTATAGATATCATATGACTATAAAAGTGATTGGCTTGACGGTAAATCCTCTTGGATTACCCCATAAATATTCAACTCGATTATGATCTTCAATTAAATCACATTGTCATCTCGAATTTCTCAAGGCATTATGTTATGTATGCACACTAACCTTTCTCTTAATCATCAACTAGGTGGTTGGAGAAGGGATGATTAATCCATAACTGTGATATTTAATAACATGTCAGTTAATGTGTTTTTGGTATCAGTCAGGGCAATTTTTTTTGTACAAGCTATACCGATGAGTACATTTATGGTATCAGACAATAGAAGTTATTGACAATCACTTTTATGGGCTAATATTTGGATGCTTTAACACATAATAAAATGCGACAACTACATGTGTGGTATTAATTTATCTAATAGTAGTATTAATCCAAGCTACGGGTAATAGTAATCACCTTATGATTCTTAACATAGAACCAAACATATTTGAATCATAGCCCTCCAATTTAGTGTTGTTTGAATTAGATGTTCTTTGCATTAGTGTATGTTTTACCAACTAAGCATGATCAATATGGTTGAATATTGTTATGTGAGATCTTATAAGATTTATCGAATATTTAAACTGTTATAAAATTTTATATCTAATTTTATATTTTAAGTCGAATAAAAACCTATCGTTATTTTTTGCATATTGTCGAAAGAAGTAATGCTCAATTTCCTGCAGTTGATCAAATTCACCAGTCCACTACTCCAGTCCATTCCTTCCTCCTTCGTTATTCGCACCTGCTTATTTGTAAAATCAAAGCCACACCCACTTCACATAATCACATTGTTCATGCATTTACGAAATTTTAGGGAATTGGGATTTTAGGTTTCATATTATCTTAAGCAATTCCAATTTTAATTGCATTCTAAAATCATTCCGTCAAAGATTAAAGCGAAGAATTAATGAAGTGGGTTAATTTGTTTGTGCCACCTAAATTCCTCTACGCTCAAAGCAAGTTGGTTTATCTTTGCTAGTCTCTCTGTTCGGGGTTCTCTTTTTTTCCGGTAAAAGTTTTCGACTTTTTTGATTAATTTTTAAGTAAATTTGTCTGCTTTCACTTGTTTTTCTCTTTTTATTACTCATATATTCATCTAGGTTTGTTTCAATTTTTCTGATTATGTCATTTTCAATCCATGATTGTTACATCAAGAACAAGTGTATATGTATTTACAGTTTAATGATATATGTTGAATGGTGTAAATAGTTTCTTGGGTAACCAAATTATTATTAGGGCATTATCAGGAGATAAGTATATGCCAAATGTAACTGGATTTTTGTTTACCACTTAATTGTGTAATCAATAGTCATACATGTTAGTCATTTATAATGAAATTTGAAGTCATGTAGTGAAGCATATGCAGTATATTGTTATTCTTGTGCTATATTTTACTGATAAAATTTTGGGTTTTTTTGTTATCATTTTCATTAGATATAGTTTTCTTGGTATATGAAACTGCATCACTTTGTTAGCTTTCAAATGTATTTGTTCGTCACGCCAGTAGTTGGTAAACAGATCAATTGGTGGGTTCTTGGATATAGTGTGCTCTCAGTTCTGTGGCCAATGCTCATAAAGTTTGATTATTAACAGCACACTAGTGTTTACGATGTTTGCAGTTCGTCGAATATGGATTCATAACAATTCCCCTTTTGGGTTTTCTTTAGGCATCAATTTATATCTCAGTCTTATAATGCAATGACTACTATATTCACATGAATCATGTGCTAAATTTATATTTAGTTGTGAGGTATACTAATACTTATATAATATGAAGTACATCGTGGCATAAATGCCTTGCGGGTGAAATTGCTTTGAAGATGATGCTTTGGTTACCTTTGGAGGAATTTTTTTAAGCGGAAGATGACTTTTTTGTATAGGAATGAAGGTCAAGTGATGGCAGCCAGTATTCATGGGCCAATTGAGACTCTTCTTATACGTAGATTTCCTAGTCCAGATCCTGAATAATTCTTCTTCAAATTCCTATGTTAATTGTTGCAATCTGTTTTTAATTTGGAATTGAGGTTCTTTATTTTATATTGAACTGGAGTACTTTTAATGGAAAATGCAATTGCAAATTCGTTTTACTTTGTTTTGTTTTATACAAGAAAGTTAGAGAGAGAATAAGGAAAATGGAAATAATAGAGGGAAAAGGAAGAGGGAAGTGAGGCAATAGGGTGGAAAATGATTGTGTTTTCCACCCATGGGAAAACCCTTTTCCATCCTTTACAAACCAACCAAAGGAAAATCGAAAAGTAAGGAAACCACGTATAGAGTGTCCAGCAGGAGTAATAGCAGTAACAAGTCCTATATGCACGCAATGCGTGCAAAAGCATATAAAATTGTTCATATATAACAAAGATAGAGGTACGGTGATCTTTATTTTTTTTGTTTAATTAAAGCTGGTAGTTAACCTTCCTTGTTTTTTTTTTATTTTTTGGTGTTCCCATGTGTTGCCATATATAATAGAGATGAAATAATCCTTTTAAATAGATGTGCGTATACCAACCCTCTTTGGATAATGGGAGAAAAAAATAAATCAGTAGATTATCTTCTATTTGTTGCTTTCTTCACCCTTGTCGCTCTGTAGTTACTGTTACGTAAAGCAAAGTGACTGATTGTACATGCTGGTACTACCTTCTCTATTATTTTGATAATTATCCTATGGTGGAGTAATATCGTGGGAAATGGGAGTGCGGGGAAGTATAGTCATGGGAAATGGGGGTGTGAGGAAGTATAGTCATGGGAAATGGGGGTGTGAGAGGGCACTCTTCATAAATGCAGGTTCTAGTTGGCTTGGACCAAGAAATCCAAGAATAAAGGATAGGAAAAAGTGAGAAACCATGGTGTTTATCGTTTATAACATGTATGGTGATCTCCTTAAAACCTTTAGGATATAAATCCTTTCTAGTTCCTTACTTTAGGGCAGAGATGTACACAATTACACATCTCTATAACCTCACCTACACAATTACAAAGATAACTTACATCCTATATTTGTAAGAGGCTTTTTCTTTAGGTCCTTGATTCATAAGGCATGCCATCTAATTGACTTACTATTTGACAGGAAATAAGAAGAATATGACAATTTCGTGAAACCTTTTTTTCCATCAATTCTCATCCAATTTCTAGAGTAGGTAGAAAGAATATTTGATGGGAAATTTTCAAGTTGGAAAAAGAAAGTATAATGAAAGAAAGAAGAAACTAGATCTTGTCCATCGTAATTCTTTCTGCAACTTTGTGCCTGATATTGATCGCATAAGGACTTGTTGCGTTTAGATATCCATACTTCCAAGGTGTATGCATTCATTGCTAATTGACTTTTGTCAACTGAATCTAGGTTCATACTAAATTTTGAACAAGTTTCTATTGGTGATGTGGTCCTCTTCAGAAATCCATTGGATTCAGATAAGCTTTTAGTAAGGAGGTTGGTTGCTTTAGGAGGACATGAAATGGGATCCATTTGTGAAGAAGACGAGCCTTTTGTCTTGATAATGATCAATGTTGGGTTCTTGCGGATAATCGAAACTTGAAGGCAGGGGTATGTTATCATTTTCCAAGGCATCAAATTCAACTTCTTGGCTTAAGTTTGGAGCTTCCGAAATATTTGCACAATTGGCTGTTTAGTCACATTCTACTCGAGAGGATCCCTCTCAGAAAGTAACAACTTATGTGAGCATATCTTAGTTTGTTGAAGAAAAAACACAATTAGAAGAGTTATTTAATAATTGATGATTGATATTGTGCCTAGAAGAAATCCTTTCCAACCTTGTTGCTATTGCCTGGTACTCCATATTACGAAGTATGTTGTATCTTTCATGTGTGTGCTCTCTATCTGTTGGCATTTGTGTGCAAAAAGTTCAAAAAAAAAAACTCGTGATTTAAGTATATGCGTTATGTGATGATTAGTTGTGACTTATGAGTATATGTGACATTGTGACTATGTACACGCATGTTTCAGAAATTTTCAGAAAACTAACAAGATCAATTCTGTACACAATTACTACAGTACTGATGTGCTAGTAACAATTTGCTTAGGGATTGTTTTGTTTTTGGAAATCCTTATTAGTTCCTATCTGTATATCTGACATTCTGACCTCCCTCTCTCTGTCTCCCTCTCTCATCAATGCCAGAAAAGAACATCACATGTCTTACAAGGCTTGATCACAACAGGGCTCTTGGTCAGATCACAGAGAGACTGAATGTTCAAGTGTCTGGTGTCAAGAATGTGGTCATATGGGGAAACCACTCATCGTCACAGTACCCTGATGTGAACCATGCATCCGTGGAAACAGAGAGCTTTGAGAAGGTTGTTCATGAGCTTGTTGCTGATGATGCATGGTAAGAAGATAAATTTAGATTTCGTATAGATATTTGTTACTGTGTTGGTGGGTGTTTGCGTAGGTCTTTTAATAATTTCATGTTTTTTTATTCACATGTTGGATGGAGATTTCATAACCACTGTGCAGCAACGTGGTGCTACTATCATCAAAGCAAGGAAGCTTTCCAGTGCATTGTCTGTTGCTAGTTCAACTTGTGATCACATCCATGACTGGGTGCTCGGAACCCCAGAGGTTAGTGTTTATAAGTGGCCACTATTGTATACTTATTTACCTAGTGTAGAGTGGATAACTTCACAACGTAGAATTTTCTGTTATCGTTGTCAACTCTTCTGGTGCTCATGTGTAACGCCTGCTTCATTGCTTATGACAGGTGTCCATGGGTGTCTACTCTGATGGCTCATACAATGCACCAGCTGGAATCATATACTCATTCTCAGTGACCTGTATAGACGGAGAGTGGAAAATCGTCCAAGGTAATGAATTGAAACTTGTTACCCAACAAAGGGAAGAGTAATCTAGTGTAGCTTGTGAAATGTCTTCACTCTTCATCTTTATGTGGTTGATCTTTGATTCTGGGTACAAATATTATTGAGCATCTTTCAGGGCTTCCAATTGAGGACGTATCAAGACAGAAGATGGATGCAACTAGAGAAGAGCTTGTTGAAGAGAAGACTTTGGCCTACTCATGCCTCACTTAACCTCAGTCTCATTTTCGAATCTGTTCCAGCATGCAATTAGGAATAGCTAAAATTTTGCAAATAAGCCCTTGAGACTATTGAGCTCGTTCTGCTTGTTCCAGACCATCACTGTTGTTGACTAATTTTCCCAAGGTTTAAAATACATGATGTAATTTGCATAGCAGTGAGATGATAATTTGATGGGATGTTTTAGGCGCATTTTGCCTTCAAACTGTAGCTTTCAATCAGCAATTATGCATATTGTTCTGAATCTCAATCCTCCTTTCTTTTGGTCCTCTTCAGAAGTTCTCTTCATATTTCTTATTTTCTTCATCTTTAAATCATGTTTATACATATGCACTCGTTTGATATGAAGAGTAATTTTAGGGGCTTCATTCGGTTTAAGTCAAATGTTGTAATTTAGGGGCTTCGTTTGGTTCACATGAGAGTAATTTTCCATAAGAATTTATATTTCTTTTGAAATTTTTTTCAATCATCCAAAATCCTAAGAATTAGGCTAAATTGTTTGGTACTTTAGTCGACTCTACAGAAGATTGCATTTCCTAGAAAATTCTACTCATTAAAGGGCTTGGTGTGTGATTTTCTGTGCTCTAAGAGGAAATTATTTTTTCCCTTATAATTTTTATTTTCAATGCTTTTCTCATTTTCCTCCTACCAAAAACAACTCTATTCTAGTATTTCCTAGAAAATAGAAGATTACGGGAAGATGAATCCAGGTTTGTGATGTTAGTGGATGTAAACAAGTTGTTTACATTTATATTTATTTTATTTTCCGATGGATTATAAAAAAATAAAAAAATGATCAGAAAGTGATAATGAAAATGGGGTGGAAATGGAATATCAAATAGGGGTTTTGGATTAAAAAAAAAATCTCGTTGGAGACCCATTTTAGTAGGGTTGGTTTTGGAGTCTTAGTTCCCTTCTGACATCCTATATAAACCTGGTAATTGTGTTCGATTCGTGTTAACCCGTTTATATAGAACATGTTAGACCCCCTTTAACCCTAAACAGATCATGTCGTGTCGATCCGTTTATTTAAACGTGTCAAAATCGATAATCAAAATTTGTATCGAGTTCGGACGTGTTTTGTGTCAGTTTTTGGATTCTAAAGTAGAGAATTGTGTCATGTTGCGTCGGCCAGGTGTAGATAAAGGGGTTTAAGCTCAAACCCCTAATAACCGGGGGAGTTGGCGGGTCGGGTCAACTATTAAAATCTCTATTCTTCCCCCAAAAAAAAAAAAAAAAAAAAAGGTAAAAACTTGCATACTTCGTATAACTTGCGTAAACTCGTAAACCGTGTACCAACAAATATCATAAATCTTAACCTTCAGCCTCTAGAAAACCCATCTGGAAGATTCACGGAATTGAAGAAGCTTTGATCTTTCTTTGAGGTATGTGTGTATCTCCAAATCATCTCTCAATTTTTGACAAAATATTCTGACTTTGCAGAGTTTGTATTAGGGCTAAAAGTTTTTTTTTTTGCTGTTTATTTATACAATTAATTGAACTTTGGATCTGAAGTTCTTCTTTTTAATGCACCATGCTGATGAATGCTTGGAACTTCAATTTAATTGAAGAGTAACATAATAAAATTCGGAAAACAAAATTGAAGAATTCAATGATATATGATTGCATTTTGCCTCTGCTTCATTTATCCATGCTTTTGCTTCAATTGGTCTAAAAAGAAGAGGAAGGAATTAATGATGAAAGATGCGAGTAATCTATTTTTACAATGATCATGTGATTGTGACATCGGCTTGATCTTATTTCCGGTTAGTATTTCACCGTAAAAGTTAGGATTTCATTGCACTAGTTATACAAGTTATGGGCTGTAAATTTTGTAAATGTGTAACTGCTACCGTAAATATGTTAGATTGTTCGTTGTGAATTTATTACAGACTACAATATAGTAATATTCTGCTTCTGCTGTGACCACTACATTATAGATTATACAAGCAGCTTTGCGTCTTTTTTCTTACCAATTCTGTGAGCTTACTTTGTTACAAATTTTGTGCTGTGGTCGGATTCAGGAGCCTTTTTCACCGAGTATGCTTTGTTTTCAGCAAGGAATCTGCTCCAAACATGGATACCTTAGCGTGGCTTGGTGATCCTGTGGCTGTAGGCCCTGGTTACAGTACACCCGGTCCTGTTCATACAGATCCTCTCATTCAGGTGCTTTCTGTAACGATCCACTCATACGATGAGACCGTTTCATATAATATTTATGGGCAAATCTATGTATATGACAAAAAAGAGGGAAAAAATCAACTGTACAACCGAGCTTTGGACAATCCTGAGACCATCACCTCGGGTAACTCTTTATTGCTAACTGGTCCAGTTAGTGGTGTTATCTCAATGGTTGGATCCCCTAGCATTGTTGTAGAACTCAAGGTTCAGCGTAAGAACCGAAAAAGAAGAAGGGCAAGACCATTTGGTTTGCACGGGGGGGTTCAATTTTGGACACCACTACCCAGCTTTGCTATGGAGAATTCAAATCCTTAACTTTCCAGGGTAGCCTTGGAGATGTCCGTGTTGATTATATTGCTTTGCCTTGTGCTTGTATTGCTTATTTCGAATTTACATTCACTAAAGGAGAAGACTCTCTAGACCACCAAGATAGTGTTGGTCGCCATGATGGTGATATTTCCGGGAGCATCATAGCTCGCTATGGCAACACTAGTGGACACATTGGGAGCGACTCTCATGTGGAACATCCCTCCTTCATTCTTTTTAACAAGAATGGAGATGAGTGTGACCAAGTGGCTTACGGGGTTCCTATCAAGCTGTATCCATCTTTTGTGTGCGTGCCAGCCTATTCCTCCCTCTCACTTACATTAAACTTAACTTTCAAGGATTATGGTGACACAGAGCAAATCGTTGTCAGGGACTCAACTGAATTCAAATCCAGTTATGGTAAAGAACAGAACAAATATTTCTCTGTTGGAATTTTTTCTGTTCAAGTGGAACTCTACTTTTTTACCTCAGATAATCCTCTTTTCCTCGAAATGATCCACAAATGTCCCAAGGTGTGTGTTTTCATCCTCACTTTTTTCCTTTTCTTTTTCTTTTTCTTTTATCTCTTATATAAAGAAATTGAGCCTTGTGTTTGTTTATGTTTTGCTCAGTCGCCTCCATCAGGCTTTAGTACATGGAGGTAAGTCGCATTTCTTTGCATCGACAACTTTTTTCATTCTTTTGTTCATTGTTTAACTTGGGTTTTGAAGCACTGACTCTGGACAATTACTTTCAGCGCTATACCCACGGGGATAAATACATGGGGAAGGGATCGAATAGAGGTGCTTTCGGTTTTTGTTGGTCATGAGGATAAGGACATTGTGGATCTTTATGGCATAATCGCAGCTAAGTTTTTCAACAGTAGCAATTATATCTTTAGAAGGGATGAGAAACATCCTGACAACTTGTCTCGTCGTGGCAAAGCTGCATCTCTTGAAGGACTTACCACTGAGCAGTCGGACTGGTTTTGTGTGATTCTGAGGCTTAAGGACATTAGCGGGATTGTAGACATTCACAACTGTTTACATATCTACTACTACCATTATGATATTAAGAGACACTGGTTTAACAGGCCCTTATGCTCTCTTGTTTATGGGAAACATGGCTTCGCGGTAGTGCACTACATAATTTTCGAAAATGCTGTTAAGGCCATTATGAAAGTTTCTGTCGTTGCCAAGGATTCTCATTCTCATTCTCTTCCCTTTGTGTATGGAGCTCTTGTTGCACAATATAGCAACCATGAGTACTTGACTAGTTACCAGAGAGATTACTGGCGCAGTGTACTGTTTGAGGAGCCTCAAGAAAAGGATGTGCGTCCCCTAACCGAGGATGGTGAAATACCACTTTCTAAGAATGTGGTTTCCGTGCCAATGGGTTCGTCCTTGGTTATTGAAGTTGACCTGCACGCAAGTGTGCGGCCATCAGCTGGAGCTACCAGCGATGGCTTGGATGTTTATAGTGCTGAACATTTTAAGGACTATGTCGAGTTTGAGATTGGTGGCATTGGATGTAAGAAACTACCAGGGGAATATTATGATATCCTTCTTTCTACAGAATGGACGGATGGCAGTCATAGTAGTCATGACGGATGGTAGTCATAGTAGTCATGGTAGCAGATACATGACGACATGGTCATCTTCCTAGTGATGTTTTCTCCACTACAACGAGTGATCGAGGTGGGTGGTATATTCTCGTCGTAGGTGCTTCTGATATATGTATTGCTGTTTGACCTTATAATCGTGTTAAACTTTACTATGGATCTATGTTAGACTTTATAATGGTGTTAAACTTTACTATGATCCGTAGATATCCGTATATTACATATCTACTGGTGATCCTTTGTTTTTTGTATTATCTCTTGAGCTATTACTTGCTTGCTGCTCATTGCTGCTTCGTCTGAGTTCCTTTCTTTGCTTGAGATCAAGTTTGGATTGCCTTATGAATTTGCATGGTCGCGAAATGCTATTACTTAAGTAGCAATATTTTGTGCCAACCGAGGTTGGCGCGAGTGCTTAAGGGCCACTCGCTGTTTAACCAAGGTCTCGGGATCCAGCCTTGGGTATGGAAAAAACCCCAGCTAGGAAGGATGCTGCTAATCGAAGTACCTGATAAGTCTCTTTTTATAATACTTTTCCGGCTTGATTTTCGTTAGTTTTCTGTATATTATATTTATTTTCCCTTGTTTTCGTTTATTTTTATTATTTGGTTAGTATTTGAATCATTTTAGTATTTCTCGTCATATGTGGTTGTAGAGCTCCAAATGAGCAACTGAGCAAAAAAATAGCCTTGGGTGTACCAATGGTACACTGGTGTACCAATGGTACACCCAGGTGTATGATGAATGGTTGTTACTCTCTACTCCCTCTGTTCCCTTTTGTTCTTGTTTTAGTTTTACACGGTTGTCAATGCAATTCTTTGACCATTGATATCTTTCGTTATATATTAGTAAAAATTGTAACAATTGAATATTAATAAAATACTTGTCCGGACGAATGAAACCATATGACTATGTTATGTTTTATATATTTGGCGTACCTTTATCTTATGAATACAATCAAGATTCTAAACTAGAAAAACAAAAGGGAACGAAGAGAGTAATAATTATTATTAATTTACTTACTAGTATTTTATTGTCATTTTTACCTTGTACAATTCATACAAAAGCCATGGTGAAAGATTCTTTGTTTCAAGTATGTTTTTTCGGCAAAATCTTCTCCCTCTCGACACCTTTTGAAGTGGTGATTGAAAATTTATTAAACAATTTGGGGGTGGCTAGATATTATCATGTGAATTCCGCGATACTTTTTCCTTTTTTTTTTTTTTTGACGATAAGTGCATTAATAGCAAAAGAAGACATTACAAAATATGTGTTGATCTAGCTTTAATAGCAAGTTCATGGGCCCTTTGTACTAAGTTCCTATTAACCTTTACAATATGGAATGCCCTACATTTCTTAGAGAGACCCCAGCCGTTGCCCATCAGTGGCTTTTGGAGGAGAGAGGTATAAAAAGTAGTAGTATAATAATAGGAGAGAGAAAACTATGAGCTGAATTTACAATGCCCAGCTCTTCCCCATGAGCCAAAAGAGAAAGAGGAGCAAAGAGAAAACTATGGGCACGTGAAAAGTGATGTAACAAATCCAAGCATCCAAGGGTCCTAATTTTCTCAATATAACGGTTGAGAGTTGTGATGCTTTTTTTTTTTTTTACTGTTACACACCTTTTAGCATTGTAACGTTAATAATGTTGTTTTATAATTATTATTTTTTTTAAAAAAAAGTCTACAACAGCTATTTTTTTTTCTTCTATAAATGAAGACCAATATTGATATACTTTCATACACTCCTTCTTCTATTCTTACTTTCATACACTTCTTTTTCTTCTATTCTAATAATCTACTTAGATTTTGTTTCAAATACAGTTATTATCTCATATTATCTCATAAAAAATGGATCCAAAAAGTGGAAGGAAAAAAAACCCCTCAAAATCCAAAAAGGCCACACAATCTCAAACTAATCCAAACTATTCTCAATTGGATCTAAATTTTGAAATGCAATCCAACTCACAAAATTTTTCAGAGTATCAAAATTATGCCATGCATATCTTAGGTTCCCCTAATCAAAACAACCAATCACATTATCCCCAACACAATTTAAATTTCTCAAATCCAAATTCGTTCACCCAATTTCCTCCAAATTCAACCGAGAAATTCCAATATTCTCAATCTGACTCAGTATTTCCTATGTCCCAACACTTTCAGTCGTCGGTAGGTGGAGAGCCACTTCCAGAATTTGATACTTCATTGCGATCTCGTGCTGCATCAGTAGAAGGTGATGATGATGATGAAGACAAGATTGAGGACAATGATGGAGACACACAAGCTGAAAAAATATCTAGACAATTTTGGTCGAACGCTGAAGAAGAAGTCCTGGTAAAATCATGGCTGCAGGTTAGTACAGATAAATATGTTGGTACGAACCAAAAGGGAAATACGTTTTAGGGTAGAGTTACTGATACATTTGACCAATTAAGTTAGACGTTATAGAAACAGATGTTGGGAAGAAAGGGTTCAAGGGATTAGGGAGTCTGATTTATTAAAGGAGAGAGAAATGGATCCCCTTAGAAGTCGTTGGAAGAGGATTAATGCAAGTGTTTCAAAGTTTGTTGGAGCATATGCTCATGCTGAGACAAGGAGAACAAGCGGTCAATCTGATGATGATGTTATGAAGACTGCATTTGCCATATACAAGGGTGACTCAAAGAGACATGCAGAGTTTCAAGACAAGCATTGTTGGGAAATTCTAAGGGGGCCAGACCAATGGAAGCCCATAGGGAGTACTGTCAAGAAATGCAAGAAGAAGACGGCAACTCAAGAAGGTGGCTCTAAGAGGATTCGAATTAATGAAGATGGTAACTTCTCCACTTCAACTGACCAAAATACACCAACCAGTGGTGATATAGGTTGTTCCTTCCAGCCTCTTAGTGATGGGTCTGTAAAAAATAAAGGTAAGGGTAAGGGAAAAGTTATGAACATGCCTCCAGAGGCATTTCAACAATGGGTGGATTCAGTATCTGAGATGAATTTGTCAAGGACAAGTGAAACGAAATGGAACTTGCTAGGCTAAAACATGATAGTGATATCGAAACCGAAAGGGTGCGGCTAGAGAGAGAGGGTATTAGTGAAACAAAGAAAGATTAATTTGGAGTTATTCAAAGTCCTTTCATCAAAGGCATACCTAGCAGAAGAAGAAGAGGAATTGAAAAATAATCTTGTTAAGGTATTATTTCCAGGATAAGTAATTTGGAAGTTCTATTTGTACTAAGTTGTTTTAATAAGACGCTATCTATTTGTGTAAGCTTTATTTGTACTTAAGTTGTTTTAATTAGACGCTATCTATTTGAGTAAGCTTTATTTGTACTTAAGTTGTTTTAATTAGACGATATTTATTTGTGTAAGCTCTTGTATGAATGCATTATTATTAGTTAATGTCTATGTGTTGGAAAAAAGTAATTCCGAAATTGTTGGTTTTTTACTTCATTAATAAATTTAAGTTGTGCATGAAGTGACTACCCATATGCAGTCAAATTTATTGCTCTATTTACAGCTATATGAAGTGACTACTCAACCTTTAAAAAAGAGTACTCAATGTTGGTGATCAGATGCAATAGTATTCATAACTTGCAAGAAAACAAACAAATGCGGGAATGACTACTCACTTGTAATTTTCGGATGCATTATTGTGTTACTTTAATGACAAAATCGACAAAATGACCTTTCAATTTTTGAAGCATTATTGTTTTGGTGGATTTTAAAAAATGTCATTATTTGATGGCAATAATGATAGACATTATGTCTATATATAAATTTAGTTTGATGCTAAGCTTTACTACACTCATCCTTTCACACAAGAACGTTCATACATACACACCAAAAAATGTCATCTGAATCAAGTTACAACAGCCATATTTCAACTTCCGACTCCTCCAATTCTGATGTTGTTGCCAATTCTAATCAAGCAAATTATAGAAGACGTTATGAAAGGCGTAGACAAGCAAACCATCGATGGATCGAGATGATGGATGGCTTTATAATGGCCAATCCAGCTGAAATATACGCCGCGGTTAATCAAGTTCCTAGGGCACCAAGGACTCTAGTTCCAAGAGATCGTGAAAGTGGACACGACCGCTTATGGAGGGACTACTTTGCAGATAATCATGTCTTCCCTCCAAATTATTTCCGCCGAAGATTTCGCATGCGAAAACATGTCTTCCTCCGTATAGTGGAAGTCTTAACTACTCGTAATGAATTCTTCAAACAAAGGCCTGACGCCACTGGTAGACTTGGTGCTTCTGGATTACAAAAGTGCACAACAGCTATACGATTGTTAGCATACGACACATCAGCTGATTCAGTGGACGATTATCTACGAATCAGTGCGTCTCTTGCAAGAGATTCATTGCAACATTTTGTTGAAGGGGTTGTCTCCCACTTTAGTGATGAATATCTGAGACGACCTACTGAAACAGATTTAAATAGATTATTATTTGCAGCTGAACAACGGGGATTTCTAGGCATGATGGGTTGTATTGATTGCATGCACTGGCGGTGGAAAAATTGCCCGACTCAATTTAAAGGAATGTATTCTGGAAGACCTGGTAAGCCGACATTGATTCTAGAAGCCATTGCCTCATATGATTTGTGGATCTGGCATGCTTTCTTCGGAACACCAGGTAGGTGTAATGATATTAATGTTCTTGATAGATCTCCATTGTTTAACGATGTTTTTGAAGGTCCTGCACCTTCAGTTAACTATGTTGTAAATGATCACCAATACGATATGGGATACTACCTCACCGACGGTATATATCCTCGGTGGGCAGCTTTTATACCCACAATAAACCTTCCACGGAATGAGAAGGAAAGTCTTTTTGCCCAACGTCAAGGGTGTACGAAAAGATGTGGAACGTGCATTTGGAGTACTACAAGCTCGATTTGCTATAGTTCGTCAACCTGCTTTAGCTCGTGATAGAAAGATGTTGGGGAAAATAATAATCGCTTGCATTATTATTCATAACATGATAGTTGAAGATGAACGAGATTCATATTCCCTTCATTATGATCCCAATGATTATGAGGAACCTCCACGTCCTAGTTCAAGTCAACAAAATGCGCAAAATTTCAATGAACCATTTAGATATGAAACTAGTGAGAATCGCATTGCAAACTTGCAAACATATATGACTAATAGAGTTCGAGTTCGTGACAAGCCCATGCACGACCGCCTCAAGGCGCAACCTAGTGGAAAATAATTGGATGAAATTCAGATAAACAAGGCTTTAATTAAGGCGTAGTGTTGTTTTATTTTAACAGCTTCGATGTTTATCTATTTAATAATATGTTTAGTCTTTGTTGCTCTTGTTTAATGCATTATTAATTAAACATACATTTTCTACAATGCCATACGATTCAAGTGTTAATCATTCGACTTAATTAATTAAATCAAATAAAAAATTTGTCTAAAAATAATTAATAAAAAAAATATTATTTTATTACCATCAAAATTCGGTGTTCTAAGTTCTAACATTAAATTATGCATAAATAATAATATAGTGGAATTGGAGGAGAGAGAAAAATATGGTGGGGTATGTTAAAAAGTAGGAGAGAGAAATGTGATGACCACAAATTGGAGGACAACCATTGGGAGTAAGAAATATATATATGAGATTGAAATGAGTAGGGTATGAATGAGGTGGAAGAGTGAGGAAGCAATAATATAATTGATGACCACAAACCATAGGGCAACCATTGGTTATGCTCTTAAGGATACAATTTATGTCTCCAACTATATTATCTATATCTATTGGGCCCTTATTCACTCTAATACAGTTAATAAATTCTGAAGAATCGGAATAGATTTTAATTACGCCTATTTCCTTCGTGTAAGCTTCCATTGTTGCTCCTAGCATGGCTAGAGCTTCGGCTGGAGTGTCGAAGTTGCCATGATTTTATCCCAACCCTTGAAGATTTCCGAACTATTGACGAAGCCAACCCATCCAATACTGCTGAGAATGAATACCGTTCTTACCCTTTTTCCATGATCCATCTACCAGAATAGTGCAACCATCCCAGACATTCTGTTCACTGTCTTGTAGATCTTTTTTAAAAATGTTTTGGCTATTCCCATTCCCACTCCTGTATTTACTATCATGACAGCTTCTATGATGGTTTTCCTTTATACATCTCTCAGCAATGCGAATTATTTGCAATGGACACACTTTTTCACCCCTGAATATAACCGTGTTTCTGTGTATCCATATAGTCCATAGTATAGCAACAAACACGTTGCTATTTTTGTACTCATCCTTCTCTCGCTTCCACAAATATTGCTGATAATTCTTTATCCAAATGTTAATTTGGAACCCTTCCTGCGACTCCACTTGTAGTCTTAAAAATGAACCCCTCCATACTCTTTTGACAATTTCACAATCCCTAAAGAGATGACCTTCATTTTCTTCCTTAATACCACATAGGTAGCATTCCTTTCTTGCGATACTTTCTCTTTATAGATGGTCAAACACTTTTTTATCTCCTTTCGATAATAGAAAAAAATCTTTTGAGTAGACTAATAGGGGTGGGCCCAACTCTCTCAATACTTCCAAAACCTTATTTATGTGCGCTGTGTTTTCAAAAGCTTCCTGTAGAACCGGCTCCTATTTCAATCCGTGCTGGACCGATCGATATACCAATAATCAAGTTTCCAGTCAAGTGGTGGAATACATCGCATCTGCCAGAATCTGTGTTGTATATTTGAAAATGATAAATCACCTTGCTTCTCTCATCGTACAATCCTCTTACCGACGAGCCCCCCTTCTCCTTGGTCCACAGAGACAAAATGTCGGGTCTAGCTACTACCCGTATGATCACTCTACCTGGACCGGGAGGATCGCCCTCCCAATTCAAAGTTTTTCGCCCCCTTTCCAGAAGACCGAGAATCAGGAGCTACTTTATACATACCAAGCCAATCTCGCTGAAACAACAAGCCAAGGAAAGACTACCAGCTGATTTAACTTGAACAATTCTTGGCTAAAAAAGAGAAATGACATCTTTCCTAAGCTAAGTAAGACCGTTGGCTTTTTGATTCCATATTGTAGGGTGGATCTCGAAAGATATGAAAGATCTCCCTCCAATCGATTCTAAGAAAGAAAGGGCTCAGGTCGTTACTACTAGCAATGACTTCCTCTTTCATTACTTCATCCTTTCCATATCCTTCTCCCAATCGAGAGTCAACCTATTTAATTTAAAGGCCCCAGAAACCCGGGAATCGATACCGGAGATTGATGAAAAGCAACGGGAAAATGACTTAGACGAAGAATCTTATTTTGATGCAGGTGGTAGACTGAGAGGCAGGACGCCCTCGCTCTTTAGGGGCGGGGGTAACGGGGATATTTTAACACTTTTTATCAACATGAGGCGACCCCCCCCAATAGGACAAGAACCTAGAGGTCCTTAATAAGATAGAAATTCGAAAGAATTATTCCCTACTTGTCTTATTAACTACTAGTAATTTTTGCATGCTATGCGTGCGTGTCATATTAACGTCTTTTCTCAATTAGTTATTCATCAGTGTTACAAAAATTTTGAATTAAACAAACTTTTATAATTTTTTTTATTTTTTAATATGTTTTTGTTAAATCAATATTTTGTTGGTTCTTTTAGTTATTTGTTCATCATTATTCAAATATAGTATTGAGAGAATGAAATATAAAGCGAGAAGAAAGTTTGTGCTCAAATAAAGTAGAATAATTTGTGTATTAGGTCCAATTCTTTGAATATTAATAAAGTGGAAGAGTTTGATTTATAATAGAGATTATCGAATAATAATCAACATTTATTATCAGGTATAATTATTAATATGAAATTCAATTGTGTCAATCAAGTTATATTGTCAATTTAATTTTTTATCGAGTTTTTCACACATATGTAAGAAGAGGAAATCATTCTCCTTAATTTAATATTAAACTAAAATTTCAAATTCATTTCCATTGTTAACTTGTTCAATGTATATGGAAAGTAGGAAGAAGAAAATATTATTTAATATATATGTCAATTTAAATTCATTAAAGGTATATCATACTTTTTATAAGGGGGCACAATCTTCCTCCTCCCTTCACTTATATAATAGAGGTTTACAAAACAAATCAACTATCAAAACCTTTTGTGGTGAAAATGCATTTGGATGATGTCTTGATGAACACAAATTATTAGAATAGACGGTTTTAACATAAAATTAGACAAACCTAATTCTACATACTCATAACAAGCCTATGCCATCTCACGCTAACCCGACATTATCCTTAGACATCTCGCACCAACCTAATAATCTTTTTTACTTTTCTTCCTTTGTTTTCCTTTCAATCACGAACTACAACGAGCAAATTTTAGTAATAACCTAACAATCTTACCAAACGGATTAAATTGGTCACGAAATGGACTAAACTACTCACCGAATGGATTAAAGAATGTGAAAACTGGATAAATTATGCTCGTCACTAAATAAATTAAACTGGTCACTAAATAGATTAGATTAGTCACTTATATTCGAAAGGTGGTCCACCCTCCTCTTAATATTGAGCTTTGACCAAAAGTAAGTATCTCTTATAACTTATAAGACCAACTGCTTGATGAATGGGTGAAATGCGGCCAACAAGTTGAAATTCCATAGTTCATGCCTTCATGGTATCAAATCGATGAAAAGCTATGTATGAGTATATGTAGCACCAAAAAAGTTACAAAAATCTACGTTTGAGGCATAATAATCGTAACTTTATATCTTGAAATGTAAATGTCATAAATAACAACATGTCTAATTCTTTCAACCTCAAGAAATGGATTAGATTAGGGGGGGAGGTTTTGAAACCACTAGCAGGGGCTAAAGTGTAATAAAAGAAAGTTGGAGGGTTTGGTTGTTATTAAAAAAGTTTACGAAAAGTTGAAAGCTGACAGAAGCAAAAAGTAATACTTACTTTTATTACACTGTAACACGTAACCCTCTTAGCTATGACATTGGCAATAAAAATCTTGAATGTTTAACATTTCAGTAAGAGAACGAAAAAAGATTGAAGAAAAGAAGGAGAAAAAATTTGAGCGAAATGGGGAGAAATGTCAAAGAAAGAAATTGTGAATTTTGTGAAATTACTGTAATTACGAAAATCGGAGAAATTAGTGGAATTTGCTAAATTGGGGAAATCGAAGTGAAAATTGGAGAATTTACTTTAATTAGCAAAGTTGGCGGAATATTTTGGTTCGAGTTTGGCAAAATTCATCCATAAAATCAGTAAGTTGGTTGCCTTTTATAATTAATAACGTATGCTTGTAAATGCTACTCCCTCCGTCCCATAAAGATCTGAACACTTGTTGGGACACGTAGTTTAAGGTGATAAGTTGCGGTGTGGTTATCAAATGTTATTTTATTTAAAAAGTAGATGTGATAGAAGTTGGTGGGGTATTTTTTCCCTAGATATTGTCAAAGAGAGTTTTAATTCCATCTATGCGTCAAAGTCGGATTTAATTCCAAGCATACCGTCCACGTCAGTGTGGAGGCAGATAAAAAATTTTCTTCAGACGAAATCGCTACTAGAAGTCGCGGTTTACCACGCATAAAGCTGCCAAATGAAATAGCGAAAACTGCGATTTAGAATAGCGGTTCGTTATATAGAGCCGTTACTCGTAGTAGCGGTGTATGAAAGACATAATCAAACGTCTCAGGCATCACTAATTCACTATCACTAGCATGGAATCCGCGTCTTTCACAAATCACAACCACCAATTGTCCACCTCACTAACCAAACAACCAACACAATACATCCACCCCAACACCACCTCCATCTCCACCCAACAAAAAATATGTTTGGACGACGTCAATTACTGTAATTGGTACTGCAATTACTCCAGTCTGCAACTAACGTTTCGCTAGTTCGAGCATAAACCAAACAAAAACAATGAAAATGGAAAAATTAAAATGAAGGGATAAATCCTAAAATTTAGAGCAAATGAAGTGAATTAAAAGTTCAAGAATTTAATTGCACAACATATGGGTAGGCAGGGACATCATCATCAGCCAAGAAGAACGCAGTACCGGCGAGGATTTAGGAACGGGGGGTCATGGGTGTTGAACGGGAAATAGGAGAGAGAGAGAGGGGGATGGGTTCAACCCATCTTGAAATGCTTCTATTGCTGCAATACTTATATTGGAGGGGGAAATATGAAATAGGAGAGAGAGAGGAGGGGATGGGATTGGGTTCTACTGCTGTTGAAATTTTTGATCTTGAGTGTGATGATGAAGGTAGGAGTGAGTATGACTTATGGAGGTGGGTGATGAGGGTGATCAGAGGAGGAGAGCTAAATTATGGCGGTGGAGAGAGTTTGTGGGGGAATTGGGGATGATGAAATCATGAAATACAAGAGCTAATAAACCGCTACTCGTGGTAGCGGTGTTCTATGTTGAGCCGCTAATCACATTAGTGGTCCACCTTCAATTTGTGGTTTACCTTAGTTAACCGCTAATTCAGTTAGCGGTTTTGCTTAAAACTTAAAAGAAAAAACAAAACCCACCTACAGTCCTACGTGGACGGTATGCAAGGAATTAAATCTAACTTTGACGCATAGATGGAATTAAAACTCCCTTTGATAATATCTAGGGAAAAAATTCGGTATTTTTTATTAGAGGAGAGAGAAAGTTGGGTAACTTTTTATTATACCTGATCAACTCCAGCCCGGCCCGGTCAAAATTTTTTTTTTTTTGGGCGGGCTTTGGACAAGCAAAAAAACACTTTTTAGCCTAAAATTTGGGCCCGGCCCGTTTTGGCCCGCAAAAGCCCGCTCGGCCCGGCCCGAAATACCGGGCTTTGGGCACAATTTTTTGGCCCGGATTTGGGCCCGGCCCGGCCCGGCCCGCAAGATGGGCACTTTTTTTTTGGCCCGGCCCGGCCCGAACCCGGCCCGGCCCGGTGTTTGATCAGGTCTACTTTTTATTGATAAAAGGTAGAGTGTGGGCCAAAGAGGTGTAAAAGAAATAATATATTAATGGTGGGACCATGCCAAGAATGAAAGTGTTCAAACTAATTTGGGACAAACATAAAAGGAAAGTGTTCAGACTATTCTGGGACGAAGGTAGTAAAAAATATGGTTAAATGTAATTGTAAAATTAAGTGAAAGATGTAAATTAAAAAAACCTAGAAGTTAAATTTGGCTTAAAAAAACTGTTAATTAAGGCTTAAGATAACTCCTCCCAATGGTTCTCCAAGTCAGCGTAGTCTTTGGTTAAGAGAACTCATCTCTTTGGGGCGTTCTATTTGAATTGTCAAAGAGAACGCCTATTTCAATGAGGCGTTTCATATCAAGAAAACACCTATTTTAAACAGCAGTTCTCTTGCCCATGGCTAATTTACTCATATTAGAAAAGGACAAAATACCTTCCTGAACACAACGATTCTCTTTACTTTTTTTTTTCAATTATTATGTTGATGATAAATGACAAAAAGTAGATTTATGGATTTGAATATAAATGCTATAAACAACTGAAATTGGAAAAGTAAAATGTAACACTATAAGTTATATTGTAAATATTGTAATTAAAGTTACTCAGACAAGTCATCATATTATTTTATTAGACCCTTTTGTATAAATAGCTCCTAGGTGGTTAGTTGTTAGTTAGTTTTTCATTCTGTAAGAATCAGTTGCACCTAATTCCTTTTCTTTCATCTTGAATGAAAATAAACACATTTCCTTGAGTTCGTCTGATTCCATATGGTATCAGAGCTAAATCTCACGATTGAGATTGAGGTTTCTAACTTAATTGCAATCGCATTTTCTCAAAATCGATTGTAATTGCTGAATTTTGATTGAGGTTGATTGAAGTTTGAGGCTAATTGAAATTGCGATAAACATTTTCTTGATTCTTTCAAGATTTCTGGAGATTGTTGATTTGTTTCTTTGGAGTTTTATCAATGGCGGAATCGGATGAAAATTCTTCAAGAGTTAATACTGAAAATGTTCAGAATGCGATGAATGGTCGTAATCTAGATCCTCTTTTTATTGCAAATTCAGATAGTCCTACTTTGCTTCCTTAGTTTACGCAATTTTTACTAGAACAAATTTTGTTCAATGGAGTAAGAATGTTAGGAGAGCTCATATAGCTAAGTTTAAAGAAAGATTTATTACTTGGAGTGTTGTCAATGCCTGAAGAGACAAACAAAGATTATACTAGGTGGATTCGAGCAGATTATATGGTCATGAGTTGGATTCTTAGTTCTATGAGTCCGAATATAGCTGATGATTTTGCTTATGTTTACAATTCTGCTGAATTGTGGAAAGAATTATGTAAGAGGTTTGGTCAATCCAATGGTCCATTAATCTATCAATTGAAGAAGGAAATTGATGGATTAAGACAAGAAATTACGACAATCATTGCATATTATGGAAAGATCAAGAAGCTTTGGGATGAACTTTAGTCATTGAAATCTTTTCAAAGTTGTACTTGTGGTGCTTTGATTCAATGCACTTGTCAATTTCTTAAAAGATTGCGCGATCTTAATGCTTGAAGATAAGTTGATGCAATTTTTGTTAGGATTGAATAGTGAATTTGACAATACTATCACTAATATGTTGTCAATGGAGCCACTGCCTACAATAAATAGAGCATTCTCAATTACTCAACAAATTGAGAAACAAAAGGAGATATCTGGAGTATTAGATGCTACTGAGAGCAGTGATGGCTGCTCAGAGGTTTGCTCAGGGAAGTTCAATGAATGGATTGCAGAAATTTCAAGGAAAATGTGACTGGAAAAAGGAGAAACAGGATAAGAAATGTGATCATTGTGGAGGTAAAGGTCATACTGTAGACCAATGTTTCAAGATCATTGGGTATTCATATTGGTACAATGCTATCAAATCAGCAAAAGGTGGTAATGGAGGTTATGGCAATAGTAATATTGGTGGTTTTGGTACTAACGAGAGGTGGATTTAGCAAGTGGAAAGAAATTTGTTGCTAATGTGCATATTTCTCAGAAGGAAACAATGTTGCTCACATTGATACACCATTGGATTTTGATAATAATGCAAATTCGATGGTTATGTTAGTGCTTCGGAGCTATGGCTAATTCTGGTAACGAAATTAATCAAGATATGTTGAGCTCAATTTGTCAAGAAGTTATGAGGGTGATGAAGGGCAAACAACCCGCTTACATCAATAACTCTTTTGATAGTTGTGCGAGGTAATACTATTAATTCCTCATATTTTGATTTAACATATAACTTTGCTTGTGTGGATATTGTTGATTTTGGTGCATGTGATCATATGGTGTGTGATGAGAAATTTTAAATAGATAAAAGAAGATTGAGGAAGGAGATCGGGGTAAGATTACCTAATGGTACACATAGATGTGTGCAAATGGTTGGAAGTGCCATTTTAAGTGATGATTTGATAATACATGATGTAGTATTAGTAGATGGTTTCAAGCATAATTTACTTTACGTGAATAAATTGGTAGAAAATGCTAGTGTCTTGGTTCACTTTACCAAGGATGATTGTTATTTTCAGGCCCATTCTAATCAACATGTTATTGGAAGTGGTAAGAAACATGAAGGTTTATATTACTACTTCAGTCATGCATACTCTAAGGGTGTTCAAGAAGCTTCTGGTATGGTTTCATCATGTTATACAGTAGATACTTCTTGTGTGTTGCCAAACAAAACAGCTGTTGGTAGAATAAATAAAGGCATTGTTGTTGATTATGTTGGTAGAAAGAATAAAAGTGTTGATGCTTCGCTGCCGGTTTGGAATTGTTGCATAATAGACTAGGTCATGTTTCTTTGTCTAAAATGCAACATATTCCTGGATGTGATTGTCAACGGTTTTCCGAATATAATTGTGTTGTTTGTCCGAATTCCAAACATCACAAGTTGCCATTTTCTATCGGTACCAATAGAGCGAGAATCTTGCTTTGACTTGCTTCATATTGATCTATGGGGACCCTATAGAGTTCATGCTTTAAATGGAGCTAGTTATTTTCTCACTTTACTTGATGATCATAGTAGAGTGACATGGACTTATTTGTTACATAACAAACTTCAAGTTGCCAAGACCATTGCTGATTTTTTGCAAATGATTGAAACACAATTTAACAAATGTGTTAAAGTTGTGAGGTCAGATAATGGAACAGAAATCATAAGAGAAGAATGCTTGAATGTTTTTCTATCTAAAGGAATTTTAATGAAGAAAAGTGTGCCATATGTTCCTCAACAAAATGCTAGAGTTGAGAGGAAACATAGACACTTATTGGAAGTGTCTAGAGCATTAAGATTTCAAGCTAATTTGCCAAAGAAATTTTGGGGAGATTGTGTTTTAATTGCCACATTTCTTATCAATAAAATGCCTACAAAAGTCTTATCTTGGAAGTCTCCTTATGAGGTTATGTTTGAGAAAGCTCCTGATTATGGTGCTTTAAGATGTTTTGGGTGTCTATGTTATGCATATAACATGGTTCTTAAAAGAGACAAATTTGACTCAAGAGCTAGAAGGTGTATCTTTATAGGTTACCCCTATGGTAGAGCTGATAAGTCCAGCCCGGCCCGATTTTTCGGCGGGCTTGGGCAGTTTTTTGGGCCCGGCCCGGCCAAATTTTTTTATTTTTTGGGCGGGCTTTGGACAAGCCAAAAAACACTTTTTAGTCTAAATTTTGGGTCCGGCCCGTTTTGGCCCGCAAAAGCCCGCTCGGCCCGGCCCGAAATACCGAGCTTTGGGCACAAATTTTTGGCCCGGATTTGGGCCCGACCCGGCCCGGCCGCACAATGGGCAAAATTTTTTTTTGCGCGGCCCGGCCCGGCCCATGATCACCTCTACCCTATGGTCAAAAGGCATATAAACTGTATGATTTAGAAACACACTCTACTTTCATCTCTAGAGATGTGATTTTCTTTGAACAATCATTCCCATATCATACAAAACAGTCTATTTCTAATCTTTACAAACCTGCTCTTGTTTCTTTTGGTGATGATACATCTCATGATACTACCAAACACAATTCTCCTAATATAAACACTGATTTTCTATTCTTCCAATCATAATCATTTTATTCCTAATACTGAGTTTGTTTCGATTTTCTAAATCCTAATTCACCGTTTCTCAATTCTACTTCATCTAATCATTCTATTCCTTATCCTAACATCTCACATTCATCTTCTTCTATTCATTCTTTTCATAATATTTATCTGTCTCTAGTACTTGTATAGAGACACAGTACTAGAAACATCATTCCTTCCACTAAATTGAATGACTTTGTAAACACCTACATTCCTCACAAAAATCCTTCTAATTCTTCTTCTACTTCTGAATCACAATCTTTTGCTGTGAATTCCTGTCAAATTATTGAGCCAAAGTATTATAATCAGGCCAAGAATGATCCAAATTGGATTGAAGCAATGAACAAGGAGCTTCAAGCTCTTGAAGCCAATGAAACTTGGGAGTTAACATTACTTCCTAAAGGAAAGAAAGCAATAGGTTTTAAGTGGGTTTATAAAACAAAGCTTAAACCTGATGGAACTATTGAAAGGCATAAAGCTAGGCTGGTGGCAATTGGATATCAGCAAATAGAAGGACAAGATTTCACTCAGACATTCTCTCATCCTGTTGAAAAATTAGCAACAGTTAGAGTTGTTGCTTTGGCTACTGTGCATAAATGGCATATGTGTCAGTTGGATGTGAACAATGCATTTTTGCATGGTTTTCTTGATGAAGAAGTATACATGCTACCTCCAGTTGGTTATTCCAAGGCTAAAAAAGGTGAAGTTTACAAACTAAAGAAGTCTCTTTATGGTTTAAAACAAGCATCAAGACAATGGAATAAAGAGTTGACTAAATTTCGATTTCTTTTGATTTCCAAGCAGTCAAACAATATTATTCCTTATTTACTAGAACCAAAGATGGGGAATTTTTGGTTATTTTGGTGTATGTAGATGACATGCTTGTCACTTTGGAACTTCTATGTCTCAAATTCGAGACAGGTTAAATGCTCTTGATTTAGCTTTCACCGAAAAGGACATAGGTGAGCTAAATTATTTTCTTGGAATAGAAATAATCGAGATATGCGAGATGGTACTTTTATGTCTCAAAGAAAATATATTAGAGATATTCTTTCAGACACAGGAATGGAAGATGTTAGTCCAGCCACCACTCCCCTTTCTTCAGGTTTGAAGTTGTCTACAGACATATGAGAGCTCTTAGAAGAACTTGATGTTTATAGAAGGTTGGTTGACAAGTTGTTATACTTAGGTCTTACTAGACCTCGATCTCTCATATGTTGTACAACATTTGAGCCGGTTTATGCACAGTCCTAGAGCTCCTCATATTAGAGCAGCTCTTCATGTTCTTAAATATCTCGAAAAGTATTATGGATCATGGTATGTACTACACTGCAAATACTGAACTACATGTGCATGCTTTTAGTGATTCTGATTGGAGTGCTTGCCAGTTTAGTAGCAGATCATTAAGTGCTTATGCAATGTTTATTGGTTCAAACTTGGTTTCATGGAAAACCAAGAAACAAACTACAATCAGTAAATCTTCCACAGAGGCTGAGTACATGAGCATGTCAAGTACAACCAGTGAACTTGTATGGATTCATGGTCGTTTGGAAGATTTGCATATTAAAATTCCTCTTCCTATCACTATGTACTGTGATAATACCTCTGCAGAACACTTGGCTCATAATCCCAAGTTTCATGAGAAGACAAAACACTTGAAAAGAGACATGCATTATGTAAGAGAACAAGTAGTTGTTGGGTTCTTAACAACTGCTCAAGTTTCAAGTTCTCAACAGTTAGCAGATGTACTTACAAAGGCCATCTCCTCTTCACAACATTCCTCTCTTTATTCCGAGCTTGGTCTTGCTTTCCAAGTCCAGCTTGAAGGGGGTGTATAAGTGTAGACACATAATCATGTCTCCCCATTTAAGGATCCGATGATGAAACATAATGTGGTCTTAATTGGTCCAATCCAAGGGCAGAGCAGTCCGAAGAGTCATTCAAAACCATTTCGAAAAGTGTTAAAGCCCTATTTTAAAGCCCAATTAATTATTCATGATAATTAATTGTATTTGAGCCCAATTCTTTGAAAAGCCCAATTAATTGATAATTGATTGATTTATTTTAATAAATAAATATTTTCAAAAGATATATTTTTTAAGTCAAAATCAGATTTTATGTCGTAAAATCAGATTTCGGAATTGAAGGATAAAGGAAAATCTCTTAAAACGCGTTTTAAAAAAGGGCGGCAAAGGCGTTTCAAAAGCCAGCCGGTGCGCCCGGCGCACCACCGTGCGCTTGGCGCACGCCCTTGCGCTCGGCGCACCTTGCTGCGTCGAGGCCCGGCTTTTTCCCGACACGTGCCACACACTGTGTCGTGCGCCTGGCGCACAGCTCTGCGTGAAGCGCAAATTTCTTTCTTATCTTTTTCAAAGCGCGTACCACGTGTACACTTTTTATTGGTCATGCCGCGTCATACGCTTGCCGCGTCAGCTGCGCCAGATGCAGCCAGCACGTGAGGCGCAGTGTCGTTTTCCTTATAAATAGGCCTGATTTCCGAACATAAGGAAGGACGGATTTTTTTCACATTAACACTCGAGAACATATTACGAATATCTTACGAATCTCTCTACAAAATTTCCCTACAAAACTCATACTTTCAAACACAAATACATTCAATCTACATACTTTCAAACATTCATATTTTCAGGCTTTACGATTGCTCGTCCCGAAAGTTGTCAATCTCGCAGATTCAAGCCACGATATAATCCTGAGGGTCCTTAAATAAATTATTTTTATATTGAAGTTACTAACAATTTTTCTTTCCTAATGTAGATCTTTAATGTAAAATCGCTCTACTGTATATTCTAACCTCTTTTCTCTTTCTTTTTATTTATTTTTCATTATTATTATACTTGTCTGATCATTATATGCATGCTATTATGATTGTCCCTACTTTATTGCTTTTATCATCCACATGTTATTTTTGTTAATCAAGACCTAAAGAGCTGTTCTAACATTAATCAGATTAATTTGGACAACTTGCTAGGTTCCCTGTAATACTGATTGCATAATAACTTGTCACTAAAAGTTAGTCTTTTTATGTGTTTCCTGAACCAATTTAGACTAAATATTTTTAGGGTGTTTAATACGTTATATGATTATTCTTTGGCATAAAATCTGTAATGAATCGATATTAAGTAGAGGCCAACTTTGGGCGAATGTGGTTCATTATGACTATATTCGTACCCTCACCCCCGAACTCAATCTCTGGTTCATCTTGACCATCTATGGAGTCATGACGGGGAAATCTACATTGGATAATTTGTCCCTATGATTTTTCTATATCCAATTAGGTTTATAATTATTCCTAAAAAGAATTATTGGCGACTTCTTTCAATACAAAACAATTTTCAATAAAACCTTAACAGTGAGGTAGTCAAATCTAATACGCGCTCACACCGCGTAGGCGAACTAAAAACACACCTACAGTAAGTTATATTGTAAATATTGTAATTAAAGTTACTCAGAGAAATCAACATATTATGTTATTAGACCCTTTTGTATAAATAGCCCCTAGCTGGTTAGTTGTTAGTTAGTTTTTCATTCTGTAAGAATCAGTTGCACCTGATTTCTTTTCTCTCATCTTGAATGAAAATAAACACATTTCCTTGAGTTCATCTGATTCTATAAACACTTATCCTAAAATAACAAACCAGTTGCTTGTACATTAAATAGTTATAATATACATCTAAATTACAATTAGCAATATAAATTTCTTAAAAAAAACAAGAACAAATCTAAGAGACTACTAAACATATAAAAGATCATAGCAACACCTAGATCTAAAGTAACAACTGAAAAATGAGAAGAAATAACTAAGGGTGCGTTCTCTTCAACTTATTGGCCCTGAACTTATCTGAACTTATCTGAATTGAACTTATTGAACCTGAACTGAACTGATTGGAATTTACTAAACCTGATTGGACCTGATTCAACTTATTGGACCTGATTCAACCTGATTGGAACTTATTGGACCTGATTGAAACTTATTGACCTGATTGAAACTTATTAGACCTTATTGGACCTGATTGAAACTTATTAGACCTTATTGGACATGATTGAAACTTATTTGACTTTATTATACAAAAAAATTGACGAGTAATAACATAAATATTACCCCTAACGTAAATACTACCCCTCAAAATTTATTATGGAGTAATAATTATTAAAATTATTCGTCCTTTAAAAAAAATATTATTAATTATCTCTTATGATAAAGATACTCCTATGAAGAAAGATACTCCGGTGATTATAATGAAGCAATCAATTGATAACATTTATATCTTTCATTGTTATTAGTAACGAAAACATGTTATCTCTTGTTATTTAAAGACGAATTGCAAAATATTGTAATTATAATGATTATTATTGTTAACCTTGTTTGACCATGATTATAATATTTTTTAATAATAATATAATCAGCTAATAGTAATAGGAATAATCAAATAATAAACAATAATATAAGTATAATACTATACATTGTGGTACTTTAATAAAAAGATTCTAATAATAACATAATCAGCTAATAGTAATATGAATAATAAAATAATAGACAATAATACAAATATTTAATAAAATAATAGACAATAATACAAGTATAATACTAAATAATCATTGTGGTACTTTAATTAAAATTCTAATAATAACATAATCAGCTAATAGTGATATTAATAATAAAATAATGGACAATAATACAAATATTTATTGAACATTGACTATTTGGGCCTTATTGGGCCCGATTGAAACTTATTGGGCCCGATTGAAACTTATTGGGCCTTATTAGACCGATTGGAACTTATTGCACCCGATTGGAAGCTTATTGAGCCTTATTAAACCTGATTGGAACTTATTGCTCTGATTGGACCTTATTGCAACTTATCTGAACTTATTGGACCTGAAACTTAATTTTTTTAAGTTGAAGAGAACATACCCTAAGACACTAAACTAAAATTCCAACTTCAATACAATGAGTTAAGAAAATTGATGTATAAGTCTCAACTTTCAATCTTATCTGAAGTCTTCACGTAACATCAATGACGATGAGCCGAGATCTGCGACAAAAAAAATAGAATAGGTATCAACAACCACAATCATCATTAATGAAAATATAAACTTTAATCTTAATCTTAAAACCAAAAAATCAAACAAACGAAAAGGAAACTGGTTAAAGAAGATTAAACACAATCATTCTGTAGAAAAAAAATATTAAACACAATCAAACAGCACATACCCACAAATCCAACACAATTCACCATTCACCGAATTCACCACAAAAACCAAACAAGTTAAAGAAGATCGAGGGAAACAGATAGAAACAAATACCAGATTCATAAATCAATTTTTGTCAATCGACTAATGTATTCGAGGATAAATCAAAATATCAAAATTTTCAATTATTTGAGGAAATAAAAAAAAACCCACTGAACATATTAGATCTGGGGACTTCTTCATCAACCACAGCAAAAGACGGCTTGGAGGATACAGTTGCTTCATCAACCAAATCAAGAAACCCGATCTTTTACCTCCTTAATTTATGTATGCATATTGTTTGTTTGCTTGAGCAGCACCAAGATCCAGAGTAGATACACGCCTCAATTCACCAGACACAGCAAAAATCAAAGAAGAGAGAGAAAAATTACAATTACAATTTGAAAGATTAGAGTACAAGAGAAAATCCAGTGATGAAGAAGAAACCGAGGAAAGATACAGCCGGTAGCCCTAAATTTCAATCAGTGCTCCAATTTCCTCTTCCTTTAGTTTTCATTTGATCAATTTGATCCACAAATCTAAGAGCACCATTAATGATGAATGAAAAAAAAAAATCATCCCACTCTCTTTCTAACTTTCTCTCTCTAAAAAAATTACATCCCACAATCTTTTCCCACTTTCTTCTTAACAATGAACCAAAAAAATGATCATCCCAACTACTTTTTCCTCTCTCTTACTTTTTTTTACCCCACCCAACTACATTTTCTCTCTCATCACCCAACCACCATTCTACAATATTTTTATTATTTACTTTTTATTAATAGGAAATATTCATTACTAATTGATATTTTATTACTAATTAATTAAATTAAAAATTTTAAAATTATAATTATCATTTTAATAATTAATTTATCTATATAATTAGCTTTTATTAATTACCTAGCCTACGTAATTAGTGTTTTTATTAATTAATTAAAATAAATTAGAACAAGTAGAAGGAATTAGTGAAAATGGAGAAAATTATATATGTCCAAAATATAGCAAAAGGGGTCTCTATTTATAGAGCTCGGAAAAATAAAGCCGTTGGTATTTTTTTAATATTTTTTTGATTTGTATTTTTTAAAATATAACCATTGCAAAATTTACAATGGTTATATTTTTAATGACCAATAGGAGCAGGCCACGTGGAAGGCGTGACATTTGTCACGCTGCTAGCGCATGGAATCCCGCGCTTGTCAGCCTCCTGCAGCGTTAGATTTCTGAAATTTTTTTGGGTTTCCTCCAGCCTAAACGATGTGTTTTGGCTGGAGCTCTCTCACAGCTCCAGCCAAAACGCACCGTTTTGACTGAAGGAAACCCAAAAAAAATTAAAGAAAGTCAGATCAGGCAGTGGGTCCCACTCCCATGCCTTTTGTTTTTCCCAATCACACCACAATCTTATTCTCTATCACCACTAAGGGAGCCCATTTAAGATCAAGCACATAATCTTTCTTTTCTTTTCACCATTAAGGATGCTCTAACGTTTTTGTTTTCGAAAATTTGAACTTTGAAAATTGAAATTCTGCTATCTTTTTTTCCGTGGTTAAAATAGGAGAGAGAGATGGGACCGGATAAGGAGGAAGTGCGGTGAAGTTAAGGAGTTAGGTGGAATTGGAAGACCAAAGAGAACCGGGGGTATTTTAGCGGTAATCTTTTAGTTCTTTGAAAATAAAAGGAAAAAATTAAATTTGAAATTAGAGATAAGAGCGCAAATTAGATCCTGGGGAAGGGAGTAGGACGAGCATCCTACACCTTCCCCTAAGTGACGTCGTTTTATTAGTTTTAGGAGAGCCAAAAATTTGGCTGGCTCCATCACCTAAAACTCCCATTGCATTAGAAGGAATAACATTATCAATTGAAATTCCATTATTTCCACTTATATCCTCCATTTTACAAATTGAGTGCATAAAACATGCAAAATTTTAAAAATGCAAAACAGAAAATAAAACCAAATATCAACTTTTGGGAATTTATGATAGAAATGAATGAAAATCAGGGAGAAATAAATGAAGAACAAATAAATGAGTGAGAGAATTGAAATGGTTCTTGAAAAATAAATGAGAGAGAAAGAGAGTGAATGAGTGAGAGATGTAAGCAATAATATACGAGTGTACATTTTGTATATTTCAGTGATCAAAGTAATGACCATCAGTGTACATTGTGATTTATCCTTATTGCGTTGGTTGTGGTACCTTTTTTTGATTACTAGCTCCACCTACAGTTGCATGTACATGTACGTACCTTGCATGTACACTTTGTTGACATTCATGTACATTAACTGGTTTATAATCATTTTGTTATGTGTTGACCTTTTGTTTTAATACCTATATTGAGTTTTTTTTTTTTTTTTGTGTCTATAGAATATGTTGAGTCTGAGACAACTGAATTAATACTCAAAGAGGTTGCTAATGACGAAGAAGCTTACAAATTATACAATGACTATGCCTTTAAATGTTGATTTGGGATTCGTAAGGCCAAAGTTTGTTGGAGATATGATACAAAGACCATTAGACAACGATTTTTAGTTATGCATGCATGTTAGTGAAGCTAATGTACATTTAGTCATACACAGTGAACATTAACGCAACTGTAATGTACACAGAACAAGGTCAGCTCTATAAAATAACTTGAACATCCAGTCATAACAACATTGTACATCCAGGCTTAGTAATTGAACAATCTTGCTAGAACATTTGTACATTGAGTCATATCCAGTGAACATTCAATCAAACAATAATGTATATATTTTGAGTTATAACCAGTGAACAATATCAGCTTCATAAAATACCTTGAACATTCAGTCATAACAACATTGTACATTCAAGCATAGAAATTGAACAATCTTGCTATAACATTGAACATTGAGTCATAACCAGTGAATATTCAATAAAACAATATTGTACATTGAGTCATATCCAGTGAACATATTAAATTTCATCACTTTGAATTGTGGCACCTGGAGCACTATGAGGTATGGGACTGTAATTGTACATATTGAATTTCATCAGTGAACAAACATCAACACACCAGTGTACAAAGAAACAAAGATTGCAAATTACTCACTTGACATCAGCTTCAGGAATTGGGTTACTTTCAGCTGGGGGGTTGTCATTGTACATTTTGATTTTGTTAATGAACAACCACGAAGCCAATAATGTACAAAGAAACATAATAGAATAAAAGAATTCATTTGGCATCCTAGTTGCATGTAATGTTTCACTCTTACTTGTGGGGCTGTCAGTGTCATTGTACATATATTGAATTTTAATGAACAACCATAGTCTATCATTTGTACCTTTACCCCAGTAATGTACAATCAATTTCACTTAATGTACAACAATGTAAATAATAAGAAGTAACCACAGTTTGTTTGCATGTTCATAAAAATAACAACATAGTTCATATGTTCAATGGAAGTCCATTATTATACAACGGAAAGATTAACAATGTAAGTCAATTGTTCAAATCAAATTCCATCATGCATCCCCATAAAATCACCAATAACACACAATGAACAATAACAGACATCCAAAGTACAATCCTTGTGATATAGTGAACAATGTGTAAAGACATATCTTCAAAGTAGAGGTTCAGATATTTCTTCAAATTTTTCCCCTTTGCTCTCAAAAGGGTGGCCAATGGTATTTCTTCACTTTGTGTTCTTGCAACCCCAATAAAAAACGAAATTTAGTAACTAGAGGACGAAATTTAAAAAACGAAATCATTAAACATGGAAGGAGGAGAAAATTACTCAATTGTTGGGATATTGAACGAAATTTGGGGTATTGAATGAACTATTTGCAAAATTTATGACTAATTTTTGGGATGGTGGAAGATAATTATAGTGGATTGGAAATATGAAGGTTATGGAGTTTTTGATTTTTTTGGAGAGAGAAAATGTAGAGGGAAGTGAAATGATGGAGGTTGAGTGTGGGAAATAGAGAAGTGGTGAACAGTATATCGGGGGAAATGATGGCGGTTGACATCAAATCGGTTATTAAATGGTGAACAATGAATCGCCAAATCGATTACTTTTTGAATTTTCGACATGTACACTTGGAAGTAAGGGAATGTACATTGGCTGTCAAATCAATTACTTTTTGCATGTTCATTGGTGCGTTTTATTCTTCTTGCCTTGTGTTTTGGAGCTGGTGTAGGATGCTCATCCTACACCTCATACCAACATCTACTTATTGTGATAAGAGAACCGTTAAGTGTTATGGAAGTTCTTTATCCTCTTTTTAAGAGAACTCTTCATACATTAAGAAGTTTTCATTTTTTAATAGAACTCTTTACCAAATTACTAAATTAGTAGTTCTCTTAAATACGTTCTCTTTACCCAATTTTGTAGTAGTGTAATTTATAACATTCTTTGAATTTGTTTGGGTCGTAGAAGGTGAATTTCATCTTTTGTGGAAAAATTAGTAGAAATTGAGAATTTTGATAGTGAAGTTAACATTATTTGAATTTGTTAAGTCTGATATTAGTGAATTTGGTTATGCTTTGATTTTGGGATCTTTGTCTCTGATATGATGAAGCAATATCGTAACTATAGCTAAGATGTCTTGACTTTATTGGTTTTCTTATTGACATTGATGAAGTTGATCTTATTGGCATTGTGCCACTTGATTTTGTTTGTGTTATGTTTCTTGTTAAGTCAGTGTCGTATTTTTAAGCTGAAATTGTTTTATATCAAAGTATATTATGGTCATGAAATGATGTGAGTACATTATACAGTTAATTGAAGATGGGTAAAAGACGTTGTTCTAGGAAGTAGAAGAAGGTAAGAATTGTATATAGTTGTGATTTCCTTAATTGTGATTTGGTAAGTGCATGAAATTAATTTAAGTAATAATTAATTATGTAAAATATTTAGGTTGATGATACTCCTGGTGAGCCAATGGAGGAGGAATAAGAATTGGATGAACTTTCGGTAGTAAGTTGTTGAAAACGTTATTGATAATTTCTGAATTTAATTATACAATTTGCGATACGTAATGTTCTACACCTTTGTACGGGGTACTTCTAGTCGGCGAAAGAGAAAGATTGTCGATTACTCGATTATACAAGGTAAGGGTTTATATTGCATTGTCAATTAGTTTTATTAATAATATAGTAGGATGAGAAATGGTAATTTGTTTGATTGTTTGTTTATTAGGAAAAGTATTTAAGCAAAGGAGGTAGATTGAAAGAACTCCGCGAAGTTGTTAGAACCCTATATGCCATGAATAATAACAGGGTAATTAGTAGTTTTGACGCAGAATGTATGTTGTTTATGTTGTCATATAATGTTTGAATGAATATGTTTATGGTTATGTACATGTAGGAAAGTAATGTAATTTGTCGAGTGGAATCTTTTGGGAAGGCGGTCAAGGATTTTGATGACAGGGAAGAAAAAGTTGGTGAAGGAAATGAGATTTGGCGGTCTACTATTTTTGGTAGGTAAACGGTTGCCAAGAATATTTTGTTATTGGTTATGCACACGTGTTGATGTGAAAAATAAGATGTTTTTGGCATGGGATGGGAAAGAGTACCCTCTAAGTAAGACCCAAGTCCATTGGGTGTTGGGTATGCCAGTTGGGCGAAGGTTGTTCCACTTTACATTGATGATGAAGATGATGTTAGTGACGTGGAGGTGATGAGATTGTGGAGTTGTATGGTTATACGACCCCTTACGGAGTTTGGGGGATTAAACCAAGTGCAATGAAGAAAGTTGTGGAAGGGGAGTTGAGTTGTGAGGTTGAATTTAAGAAGGCTTTCGTGATGTTAGCTTTGAATGAGATCATCTGTTCGACAACTTGTCAGAGGATGTCGGTTAATTTTCTTCCTGCTGTGGTTGTTACCGAAAAAACTAAGGAGTATGATTGGTGCACATTGTTGCTTGATCACCTTATGCATTCTATTAAGACGTTTGCGATGATTTTGCTAAAGGATGTGGTGGTTGCACACTATTTTTAGCGGTAATACTTATATTATTTTATAGATTGTAGTAAATACTATTTTTGTATGTTTTATTGCATTGACTTATGAAGTTAACTTTTTATAATAATTTCATATTTTTTATCTTGATCGGTTGAGTCGGCCACCTATATATTGGGGTGCATTTCCAAGAGTACAGGTGTGGAGCAATGTCGAAGTGAATAGGGCAAAGAAGGAAGATTGTGTATTGACTGGTGACTATGACAATATTGGTGTAAGATTATTTGAGTAAAAATGTTTAATTGATTTACATCAGATTTATTTATTTATGTAGTACGTTTGTAATAGCCCAAATGTTAAGCTGGTTTAATTATAATGTAAATAGCTTAAATGAGTTATTAACATTTCCTTCAGTATATGATTTTAGATGTCAAAAGTAAAATTACAGTTTTACCCATAAGTTTTTTTAGTAAAGAAAATAAAAAGAACTTTTGGGAATTCTCTAGATTATTAAAGAGTTTCATTGGTTTTATATATCAAGAAATTCCTTGATTCCTCTCTTTCAATCTCATCATCTAATTTGTCATTGAGGAAACCCCCAAAAACCCCCCATCTTCTTCCTGAAAACGCGTATCCTCTTGCTCAAGTCATTTTGACCCAATTCATCACCACCTCTTCGTCCGGTGCTGTCATCTCCCCGGCGTTGCGCGCTGCTGCCGTCGCTGCTCCGGTGGTGTGGTGCTGCGTAGCCGTTGTTGCTCCCGTGTGTTTGTGCGACCATTGTGAGGTTGCTTCCATGTCGTTCTGTCTTTCTATCTCCTCTCGCTTCGTGGACGCCTGCTACCACGAGTTTTGTTGGTGTTGTTGCGGCTTCGTTTGAGGAGCATCTGCGCATTCATTTCAGTCGCCGGAATTTCGTCGCTGCTGCCATTGTTGCTTTGAGTTGGTGTTCTCTATTTCTCCTGTTATTCTTCCAGTTGCTTCATGTTTGTAAAGGAATTGATTCTAATTTTTAGAGGTAAAAGATTTCAAGCCCTTCTATTCTTTTTTTTTTTAAGAACTCAAATGCAGAATTATTGGGAGTTATGGTGGTTGAAAAAGTTTTCTATGATCCTGATTTTAACATTGATTGCATGTTGCAAATGAGTTTTTTATTCTAAAGAGACAAAATAGTTTTATAAAGCATATGTATTGATTCTAGTATTGGCCATTTTGTGGACCTATATTGTGTTTGGTTTTCAACTTAGTTCAGTCAATATGTTGTTGCATGTTTTTATCTTAGATAATTAAGATTAAGGTATATATGATGTGTGTAATATTGAGGAGGACCTGCTTTCACTGTAATTGTTGGGAATATTTGAAGGCAATTCTAGAATGGATTTATTTAGTTAATGGTTTGGAATTCAAAAAAGATATTGAGCTTAGAAGTGTGAGTGATTCAATTTGTTTATCTAAATTGTTGTAAGGATGGTTAATGATTGTTGTTATTGTTGTGAGGTGATTGTTGGAGGATGTCTATGGAGATGTGTATAATTCAAGCTAATATGGGAATCAAGTTTTTATGCTTGGAGGTTTTGTATAATTGTTCTTGAGTTAGAGGTAACCTTTATGTTCAGCAAAATGTACTTAAATGCCCGTGTTCTATTGTGTTTAAATATTGAACATCATTTATAGGCATGGTTATAGATGTGTTTATATGAGTTAGTTGTGAATTGTTATTGTATGATTATAAAAGAACACTCTTGTTCTATTATTGGAATTGTTCGAAAATGGTATATTTATGAAATATGATTTGAGTATGATAATGTAAAAATATTTCGTAATTGTTTTAGCTGGCTTAGCTTATGAACTGAGATGAATAGTGGGCAAGGTACAGGTGGAGGGAAATGATTCAGATATGAGTTAAGACTAGGAAATATCGAATTTCTGTTATGTTATGTTATGTTATGTTATGTTATGTTATAAGCCTGTACTTGCCAGCGATTTCTGTTACGTGATTAAGCTATGCCATCGATAAATTTTAAAGGATGAATTCTTTTCCGAACAATTACCAAGTTGGTTTATGATATGAAAAACATTTGCGAACCAAAACCGTTTTGACGGGCTGAAGTAAAGTTACTGAGCTTTCTGCTCATTTTTGTTTTGTTTTTGTTTTGTATTTTCCCTCTGTTATTTGCAGGTTTTGAGTTTGAGTTGGAAGGTCAGAGTTGGTTCAAGCGAGAGTTGGTTACTAAGTTGTAATTAAATTAGTAATTTAGAGGTTGTATTTGGAATATCAAGTTATTAGTACTCAAGTTCTTGTTTGAGAATTAAGTATTTTATTATCTGGAATTGAGTAAAGTATTTTATCGTTTGATATTGGTTTGAGGCATTTGTTGTGTTGTAGGCCACGACCCATAGGTCCAAGATCATTTTATAAGTTATGTTTCCGCTTGCAAGATAAGTTAATTTGAGGTTTATGAATGATAATTGAGATTTATGAATGTTAAGTATGATTAGCTAGCGGCTCGGATGTGCGGGCTGTTACAACGTTTATTTGTTTTCGTTTAGTGTATTGATGTTGTTTATGGAGGATCACATCCTCTTGAGGCCGAGGATGTTATGCTTTGTCCGTAGAAGATGTCGAGGTTAGAGCTTCTTTGTTTTTGTTTAGTGTATTTATGTATGAATTTTTAATGTTGAATATACAACTTTAAAAGGAGTTTTCGATATGCAACCAATGTATCATTGTCGGGCTAAATTGAAACAAAAGAGAAGAATGGTCCATATACGTAGAGTGAGTGAAATTTTAATTGATGGACGTTTAGGTAAACTAATCAGACACCATTATATGGTTATAATGCGTTGTATAGTGGTTTTATTGTTTGTTTAATTTATATCTTAAATCTGCTTTGGTGTTGAAGGAAAAGTGGAATCGATTGATAAGCTCGAGCGAGAGCCCGAGCGGGAGGAGCGGGGATGGAAGGAGGTTAGAAGTCGGCAAGATGATGAAAACATATGTGAAAATACAAAAGGTTAGTTGCACTTTGAGATCAGTACTCCCTTGTTCAACAATTTACAAGTTACAGTTAATTGTATTAATTATGGTGATCGAACAACACGTTAGCAGCGACGGATCATGGAGTGGGGTGTAAGTATTTGTGGATACTTGGGGAAAATGTTCATGATATGTGGATCTCGGAGAATGTTCAAGGCGATGTTGAAGGTAATGTGGTTGAACATGGAGGGTGTAGTTCCCCGGTTGAGCTGAGCGTAGGTATTGAAGACGATAATGGAGGTCGTAGTCGTCGCCAATAGAAGACAAAATGGTCGATGAAAAAGATAGAGGGGTATGTTGAAACTTGGCAGCCCATGTAATACAAACAATACAAGGCTAGACTTGCAAAATTTGTTACAGACAATTATCGTGGTAAAAATAAGGATGAGGTCCTTATACATTGCAATGGCAATTATGCAACTGTATCTAGATGTGCATTTGTTCTTCAACCCCGCGGTTGGGTGGATGACAATGTAAGTTATAGTAAGTTTGGTTTTGGAATTATTAAAGTTAATAATAATATGAATTTGAACTGAAAAGCCAAAATGATAACTTCATTGTAGTACGTGACGCTCGCCGCATCGATATATGGTAAAGTGTGGGAGAAAAGGTTTCACGGGAGGAGTCGACGGTTTATGATGGACCCCACTTTCATGGTAAATGTAGAAGGAGTTGCATATTTGTGATATAAGTACGTAGTTAGGAAGCATTGGTTAGACCTTAATGCACTTGTGTGTATACTTGTTCAGATACGAGCATTGCAGCATGTTTGGGGAGACGATGGTTCGTCATTATTTGACCGTGTTATAGAGGCCTACACCAAACAATTGACGGGGCATGACTTGCAAAAGGATTTCACATGTTTGGTAGTCATGAATATGTTTCGAATGAATCTAGTGATTTGATTTACAATTATGGTTGAATAATTTTTTGAAATGTTAGGTGTTCGTGCCAGTGCTTGAGAATAGACATTGGTGGTGTGCCGCGTATTCTCCAAACAGGGATGAGGTATTGGTGATGGACTCTATGGAGCCGAAACAAGATTCAGATTGTCACCATTTGAGTCTGACTACCTTGGTGAGTAATTTAATATTGTTTTGGTGAAGTAATGCATATGTTATTAAACGGGATATAATTATCGAGGGTACGCGATGGATTCATTATTCAGCTACTTGGATAAAACGTGGGAAGTTGGTCGCATCCATGACTGGGCAACAATTTCGTTGGAACATGAATTATCAAGAAGACATGTAATATTTCTTAACCAAATAGTATTTGTTTGTAGGTTACCTTATCTTACTTGGATTTATGTGTCATTCACTTCTTACAAATGTAGTTGCGGAGTTCATATGCTACTTGCAATCAAAGCATGTATTGATCGCTTCGTGGAGAAGGTTTACGTGGTATTTCACATTGGCTTACTTATGTCTACTAAATATTACATAGTATTAATATAATATTGGCTGATCGTGTAATTATTCATGTGTAAGGAAAACATGTACAAGGAGCATCATAGGTTATTGTGTGAGGATGTCATGGCCGTTGAAAACGAAGTGAGAGACAAAGTCATAGAACGACTATAGGTCGTTAAAAAAAAGTGATTACTTCGAACTTAACTTGTATGATGCATCAATTTCGTAGTATTGGACTACTGTTTGTAGGCATTTTTTGTGATCTACTAATGCTTGGGCCATGTTTTGTTGGGCTTTTGTTGTACATTAATATACTCTTAGAAGGGCAGCATTTTTTGTATAGAAATAGTGTACAGTAATGGGCTTATTATACACTTAGAAGGGAAGATTTTTTTGTAAGGAAATTGTGTAAAGTAAGCTTCTTATGGGCCAAGTTCAATGGGCTTATTGTACGCATAGAAGGGGACCATTTTTTGTAAAGAAATAGTGTGAAGTAAGCTTATCATGTGCCAAGTTAAATGGGCTTATTATACGCTTAGAAGGGCACGAGTTCAATGGGCGTATTATTATATTTACCATTTCAATAGCCTTTTCGTTGTGTAATATGTTATGATAGTCAGACATGTAAATTGGTGATCTAATTTAATACAACATGAAACTGCATATTAGTAAGTTGAAGTAGTTCAATATCATTAGCAAACTAGGGGGGAAAAGTAAACTTAGCAAAATAGGACCCAAATGTCCCAAAGGTAACATTAACAAAATAAGGAGCCAAGGAGCCAAAAGTAACATGAGCAATATAGGACCCAAAAGCAATGTAGGCCCACTACAAATGCAATACAAAAACTAGGAGCCCACTACAAATGAAGTCTGTTTGACCCATTACAAACGAATTAGCCACCGTGCCCCAAATCTAAACAATTACATTGCCTGTGTATTACAAAATTTATACGATGATGGAGCAATGACTCCAACTAGTGGGTTGGAATCTTATGGCTTGTTATAATGCTAAATCAATGTTATGAAGTTGTGTACAACACTATGCCACCGTGCGTTCCTCCGAGATTCACAACCGTCAATGAACTCCTTTGCGTTTTTTAGGGAAACCTGCAGGTGGTTAGATCACTAACACGACACTCCGACATGATAACAACGTCAGAGGAATGACATTGTACCACGTGTAGTAATCTGGATGGGAAGGATTCCCGACCCATTCCACGACAATTCCATATTAGAACAGTTAAACATTGGTTACCGCCATAACATCTTGAAAATTTTGTTTCACAATTTTCAATATCTAATTGTATGTGTAATGACCTCTTTGTCACGTACATCCGAGGTTGTTTGTTTGATAGAAGCAATTGTCTTAAGGACAAATGGTTTATCTTAAAGTGACATCTTCACCACTCTTTACCTCATTTAAGAAACTACGCAATGTTAGCTTGTAACGTTTTCCATCCACGTAATAGAAGTTAGTGTTTGTTGGCAAGGTCAAAGGGGGAACATACACTAGTGGAAAAAAGCTTATATGTCACTTAGTAACAAAACCGGATCCGAAAATCCACAAAATATTGGGCGGGAAAGTTGGGCAAAGAAACGGGATCCGGTCCTTTAGTGAACCAGTATCGGTTAACACAAAACCGATCCGGTTTTATGTTAACCGAGCCGGTTCACTAAACCGAGATCAGATTGGGCTTCATGCGCTATCTCATTCCCCTGTATAAAGCCCAAAAGAACCAAGACCCAACCCGCCCATTTCCCCCTATGCTCAGTTTCTCACCCACATCTTCCTTCTCCCTTACCCACTCTCTCTTACCCACATCTTCCCCCTCTCTCTCATTCCCACTGAACCCTAAAAAATCGCCACCATAAACGCTCCATCCCTCATCTTCTTTCCTCTCTCATTCCCATAAACCTTAAAATACGCCACCATCACCTCCATTCCTCATCCCAGCTCTTTCCTCTGTCATCTTCTCTCCTAAAATAAACGCCACCATCAACGCGATTGTAATTTTCGATTTTTGTTTGAATTTTCGATTATATTTTGAAAACGCCACCATCATCATCTTCTCCAGATTTTCGATTGAATTTTGAAAATTTTCGGTGATTGTGGAATGAACAAATGTATAGCGAGATGAAGAACAACATGAGAATAGTAATTTTCCGGTGATCCAAAAAAGACGCACTCGCGAGGCGAGTAATTTTCTCTCACCAAATCATCATCAACCACCAAGAACAACGAACGATACGTATTGAGTTTTTTGGATCTAGATTGTAATTTTTGAGTTTTCTTAGATCTAGGGTTTGAGTTTGAGTTTTGTTTTTAATTTTTATTTTCGTTTGTTTTTTTTTCGTTTAATAGTTTAATGTATATAATTCTTGTAATTGTATAAGTTTTTTAATTTTACTGTACAAGTTTGTTCTATTTTTGTTTTTTTAATTTTCCGTAATTTTGGAGCTTTTTAGATCTAGGGTTTCACACATCTACCTCGGTTCACACTTCCTCAAGTCCAAAGTCGCGGTTGGGAAGGATATCCCGAATCCGTTGCACGATCTTTTCTTGTTTGACCAGGGGCATTTCGAAATTGTAAGCCCATGTCTTTATCGGCCCCTAATTTCGTCAATCGCTCGTTTTTAATTCCGTTCATGGTCATCGTTCGCATCGCTAGGAATGAGACTTGGATTTTCGTATTTTAGTTTTCATTTTTGTTTCATTTTTAAATTACTGTGTATAAGTTTCATTTTGTATGTTTTTAATTTTACGTATATGTTTTTCGTTTTTTTTTTTTTCTCGTACAATATTTCATTTTTTAATTTTATGTATTAGTTTTTTATTGTATTATGTATATATGTAAAATTGTTGAAAATATTATACATGAAATTTTTTTGTATAAAATTGTGTTTTTTAATTTAGTGTATACAAGACTGAAAAAAAAAAGACTCAAATGTTACCTGGATTAATTGTGTATAGTCCTTGTTGCCTGGCATTGGATCTTTGGCCCATTTTTTTGCTCGTGCGAAGACAAAGCTGCTCCGGTTATGTGTTAAAACGGGATCGAGTTAATCAACTTAACTGGTGCGGTTTTAACACATAATCGGATCGGTTAGTCCTCAACCGATCCGGTTCAAAACCGGATCGGTTGAGTTTTTCTAACCGCTTCTAGTCCATCCGTTCCGGCCCAAAACAGTCGGTAAGCCTTGTTTTGACCGGATCCAATGATGTCTTTTCCACTAGTGATATTTCTATTAAGTGGATATTACTCACAATGTCGTCCCTTTTTGAGTTGTTCAGCATCCACGACTGAAATACCTTAACCCCCTTTGACAGAAGTGCGACATTTGATATGTCAGGACAACTCAATGAAAATGTCTTGTTCCCGGTCAGTTCAACAAGATCCCGACGATATGCCGACGATCTTCTCCACGGTGGCGTACTCCAACAGCGGTAAATCCTTGGAGGAGCTAGGTTGAGTTACCTTCGCCACTCGTGTTTCCCCTAAATGTCCTATTTGCCACCATTAATTTGTTGCCTAGGATTTTTTAAAGATCCATTTGTTTATTGCCGATGCCTTGTGGTTCTTAATTTTTGATACTCCAATGGAACACGTACAAGAGGGGGGGGTGAATTGTACTTTGGAACTTTGAGCAAAGTTTCTCGCGGAATTAAGGCTTTCAAGAAACGGAGATACGAGAGATAGAAATATATAAAATTGAGGAAACTTCTTGAACCTTATCAAGAAGAGAAAACCTCAAAAACTATATTATTGCAATAACTCTATTACAATCACTCTCTACAACTCGAGTTCCTTTCGAACTCAAGTTCCCACAATAATCCCCTTTGATTATTGGAACTCTTCTCTCTCTTGCTTCTACACCGAAGCCAACACTCACCGACTTAGCTCTAAGTCTTTACAAGAGTCACTCAACCCTTGATCCCCAAATTACAACTCAAAATGAGAAACACACTAGTAAATATATTGAACTTAGATATTTAAGGAACTTTGGAACTTTTATTGAATGCAACTGACTTTTTATGAAAACTCTTAAGATTTAGACTTAGACAATGTGTTTTCAGTTGATGGTTTGTAATGAGAGAGACTTCTCATTTTATAGTGAAGTCTTCTCATGTTAGTTCCACTTATTCCTCCACTAAGTGTGAAGCAGTAACCCACGTAGAATTATTTTTCCACGTTCACACTTCTTGAGGAACAAGCAAAGACATGTTCAAACCAACTAACAGTAAGTGGTTTAGTAGTTGAGAAAAACAAGGAGTTAACTTAGGAAACTTATTTTTACTTGCTCAGTAATTAAAAAGATTTTTATTTAGCAAATAAAAATTGTTTTATTTATTTACAATATTTCCTAAAAACTCTCAATTAAATATTTTTCAAAACCACTTGTTGCATTTAATAAGTTCCATTTAGTTCCTTAAACTTAAGCAATATAATTTACTTACATAAATCCTAAGTACAGACTCTTGAACTTAGAAGTTACGCCATCTCTTTCAATCTTCAAATCTGAAGATCGTTCGTCCCAGCTCAGGAACAGCAGACAGTTCCTTGAGGAACTGTGATCAGGAACATGAATCATAAAACATCATTTTGTAGTTTAAATCGTGTTGTTGTGTATATATTACTTTGTCTTGATTATAAGTGCCACGCCATCCAAGATTCCAACTTTGGAACTCACTTAGACAATCAAGTTCCTACTCCGGAACCAACACACTAATGATCAAACAAACCAATATGTTAGGAAGTTTGCAAGGCAGTCATCATTCAAAACTAAGGGTCAACAATATTCCCCCTTTTTGGTGATGACAACACAAGCAAACTTTTCACAACAAAAGATATAAACTACAATAAATACTTCATGATGTAATCCCAAACAAAAAATTAAAATTTACCAAGTTTTAATTGTAGTCACAGGAGAAGACAAGAGTAGTTTATGAGGTATGGAACAATGGTGTAACCGCCTTAAGATGTTTGCAATAATTTTCCCCCTGTTGGCATTAACAAAAAGAGAACAACACATGCAGAGATATTCCAGAACACAGCACCCAACTATTAAAGTGGGTAAAAACAAGTAAATCCAAAACAAAAACACATTTCACACAAGTTATGAAGCAACTGAAACAACAACTAAATATGATAATTATAGGAATACAGAACACAGCAAGTTTTTGGAAAAGGCCAAAAGAGAAACACCCACAAAAAGTGATGTAAACCAAAATGAAAAATAAAAAAAAATGGAAACTGTTTCAACAAAAACCAATATAGTGACATAAGATATAAATAAGAGGCTAGAAGAGAAACAGGCTAAGCATCATTAGGCTCCACGGTTTCTTGAACTACTTCAATGGTAAGATCATCAATCTTTTGGAGCAAAGTAGTATGAGAGGAGGAAGTATGAGCAGAGAAACTGTGAAATGAGGTGTGCAGTTCCTTGACCAGAGAAACCAAAGAGCCCACTTGTTCCTGCAGGAACCCGATCTTAGAAACAGTTTCTGCTTGAAGTTCCTTAATCTGAGAAACAGTAGCTTGGAGTTCCTTGATTTGCTCATCCTTTGAAGTGTCGGAACCAAACCCAGGGAACCCAGAGAAACCAGCAAAACTAGAGGAGACACTCATAGGAACTGTGGCTGAGCCATGAGGAACTGAACTTTTCAAAGTTCCTTTCTGCTTAGGAACAGAAGGTGAACGCACAGGAACTGGAGTGGTGTTCCTAGGAGAGCTCAACTGTTCCTCTCCTCCTGGAACCTCCAAGATAACATCAGTATCTTCCTCATCACTGATATCCATGAAAACAGAGGATTGAGATTTCTTAGCAATTCGAACACTTTTCCTCTTTGACACAACTTGCCTCTTTTCTCCCTCTTCTTCTTCTTTATCAGAAGTTCCCACTTCTCCCACTTTTTCCTTGAGAAATCTGACACACTTATCAACCACCTCCAAATTCAACTTAGAAAGGAACCCTTTCTGCAAGATTTGGGCATTAGAAACCACATGTTCCTCATAGGAACTAAGGTTAACCGCCTGGTTCCTAAAAATGGCAGTAAGAAGGGAACCATATCCAACTCTCAATTTTCCAGGAATGCAATGGGCTAGATGTTTAATCATTAAAACAGGAAAGTTTATAGGAATATGATTTTCAAGGCTATAGACTAAACATGTATCGAATAGGTTGACATCATCCCTTTTTTGAGTACGAGGAACTACACCTCTCCAGATTATATTAAACAAAAGTTTTTGCAAAGGAGAGAGGAATTTATGTTTGGTGGTTGAAGATTTTTCATAATTTCCCCCTATGGTCCTCACAATTTCAGCACTCTCAAGATTATTAATCCTCACTTGCATCTTTCCTTTAACATATTCATCAAATCCTTCATCAGGAACACCAAATAGATTACCCAAATATTCAACATCAAAAGTTATAGTAGTACCATTCACTTCACTAGTACAAACCATATTTTCACAAGAGAAATTCTGACAAAACTCATGCATAGCTAAAGGATAAATGGGAAGACGAGCATGAGTATCAAAAAGATTTACCCACTGTTGAAGATCAAGAATTTCCACCAATTCTTCAAGTTTTTCTGATTTGCACCACCCATAATTGATAGCAAACCCTTGCGTGAGAAGCTTTGATTTTAGATCAGATGCAGAAATTTTCGGACCTTGGTGCTTCACTGCCGGAAAATTCTTTTCGATTTTCACACCCCCGTCGGACTTTACCCCAACCCCCACGGTTTTTCGACGCTTGGTCACCTGTTTCAGAGGCGCGGTGGAAGAACGCGGCAGAGACGAGTGGGGTGCGGGGATGTCAGATGATTTCGGCGCATCTTCACCCAGAATTTCCGATGAGCGAGTTTGCTCAGTCGGAGTGGCAGCGGTGCCGGCGGTAATCGCGAGGGGTGGAGGTTCAATTTGGAGTGGTGAGGGATTTTGTGATGGTGAAGTTTCCATGGGAATTGGAGATGAAGGATCTCTTTTTCTTTTGTGGGACAAAAGATCTGTGTTAAGGCTTGTGATAACCATGGTGATTTAAAAGAAAAAAAATTTGAAAGGATGGATGAATCTTGAGTTTCTTTAAGGAAGATGAAGTGGTGGGTTTTTGTTTTGGTGTGAGAACCGTGTAAGGAGAAGTAGGAGAGAGAGAGGGGTTTTAAAATTTATCACATAATTAATTAAAATTGGAACATTAATGTGGTAAAATAAAAATAACAAAAAGAGTAAAAGTGGGTGAGATAAAAAAAAGAGTGATGGAGTGAATTTAGGAGAAAAACAAATATCTCCTTAACCGTGGAGAAGAAAACAAAATCAAGAAGAAAATAAAAGAAAACGTGGGGAAGAGAGAAAAATAAAAAATGAAAGGAAGATAACATATGACAAAAAAAAAATAGAAAAAGAAAAGATAGATATTTGAAGAGGGGAAACATATATACAGGAAAAAAAAAAAAAACTTGCTTTGTCTTGTATAACATATAACTAAAATAAGAAGAGGTTGCTTACCTAGCACAAGTTATGAGTGAAAATGAGTTTCTATAATGGAAAACTTAGAATAGGTTTTCACATAATTAATTGTGTTGGAATAACAATGCCATGTATTAAAATCTATCATTTTTTACCTTGGGGGAATCTCATAGGCAGTCATCTCAACTTGATCATTCCAAGTTCCAGTTTCATTTTCTCATGTTTATCCCTGTTTAAAGGCTTAGTCAAAATATCAGCTATTTGATTCTCAGTTTCACAAAAATCTAATCTGATTAAACCTTTTTCCACATTATCCTTTAAAAAATGATGCCTTATATGGATGTGTTTGACTCGAGAATGATGAACTGGAACTTTGGAAATACAAATGGCACTAGTATTATCACAATAAATTGGAACACAATCATATATTATGCCAAAGTCTCTTAACTGTTGCTTTATCCAAAGTAGTTGTGAGCAACATGCAGCAGCAGCTACGTACTCGGCCTCGGCGGTGGATAGAGCAACGGTATTGTTTCTTGGAACTCCAAGAAACCATGCAGGAACCCAAAAATTGAACCATACCTGAAGTGCTTTTTCTATTTACCAAATCTCCAGCATAATCAGCATCAGCAAAGCCTTTTAAGTCAAAAGCATCATCTCTAGGATAGAACAAACATAGATCGTCTGTTCCTCGAAGATACCTTAGTATCCTTTTCACAGCAGTCATATGTGACTCATTTGGGTTTGATTGGAACCTGGCACATAAACCTACACTGAAAGAAATGTCAGGTCTACTAGCAGTTAGATATAACAATGATCCAATCATTCCTCTATACTTTGTTTGATTCACACTTTTTCCTTTGGGATCTTCATCTAATCTAGTGGTTGTTCCCATAGGAGTGTGATTCACTTTAGCAGATTCAAAATCATATTTCTTGAGGAGTTCTTTGACGTATTTTTGTTGGTGAATCATAATTCCTTTCTCAGTTTGTTTTATTTGTAGGCCAAGAAAGAAGTTAAGTTCCCCCATCATACTCATCTCGAACTCACTGCTCATTAAATCTGCAAATTCCTTGCACAGAACTTCATTAGTAGCACCAAATAATATATCATCAACATAAATTTGTACTACTAAAAGACCAGTTCCTTTTGATTTCAAAAACAATGTTTTATCAATTTTTCCTCGTTTGAAATCATTTTGCAAAAGAAACTTCTATAATCTTTCGTACCATGATCTAGGAGCTTGTTTAAGTCCATAGAGAGCTTTATCAAGCTTATAGATATGGTCAGGAAGATTAGAGTCGATAAATCCAGGAGGTTGTTCCACATAGATGTCTTCCTCTAAATAACCATTTAAGAAAGCACATTTGACGTCCATTTGGTACAACTTGAAACCCATGAAAGAAGCAAAAGCAATTAAGATTCTTATGGCTTCTAATCTAGCAACAGGAGCAAAAGTTTCTTCGAAATCTATACCTTCCTGTTGATTGTATCCTTTGACAACTAACCTTGCTTTGTTCCTTATGATAGTTCCATATTCATCAAGTTTGTTACGGAAAACCCATTTGAGACCAATTTCCTTTTGATTCTTTGGCTTGGGTTCCAAATGCCACACCTTGTTTCTTTTGAACTCATTAAGTTCATCTTGCATGGCTGTAATCCAGTCAGCATCTTGTAATGCTTCAGTGTGGTTCCTTGGCTCGATTATGGATAGGAACGCTTGGAAAGCACAGAAGTTCCTTAGTTGAGATCTTGTCTGAGTTCCTTTTCGAATGTTGCTGATAATCAGATCCATGGGATGAGAACTTTGATGTTTCCATGGTTTGGGATGGAACTCGGCTGCAGGAACTGTTTCCGACTGAGGTTCGGTCACCTCAGTTCCTTGATCCTCCTGTTCCTGCTGTTCATCTTGCTCATTTGGAACTGCTTCAGTTTCTTCTAGTTCCTCTGCCTCAGGAACTTCTTCATTTATTCCTGCTTCTTGGTTTCTAGGCTTATCAACAGTGTTGATTGGCCTTGTTGGAGAGATTTCTTTGTCTTTATCTGAAAAATGAGTTAGTCCGATTTCAAAATCTTCCTGTTCCTGAACTACATCCACTTTGTCAGTTTCATCAAAAATAATATGCACACTCTCTTCGACACACATAGTGCGTTTATTATAAACTCTATAAGCTTTACTGTTTAGGGCATATCCTAAGAATACTGCCTCATCACTTCTTTCATCAAATTTTCCTAAGTTCCTTTTTCCATTATTGTGAACAAAGCACTTACACCCAAAAATTCTAAAATAAGAAATATTAGGTTTATTTCTTTTCAAAAGCTCATAAGGTGTCTTATTTAATAAAGATCTAATCATGACTCTATTGATTATATAACAAGCTGTATTAACTGCTTCGGCCCAGAAGTTCCTTGGTAAGGAACTGGCAATTAACATGGTTCTCACCATGTCTTCCAAGGTTCTATTTTTCCTTTCAACGACACCATTTTGTTGTGGAGTCCTAGGAGCAGAAAAGTTATGATCCATACCTTGTTCCTTGCAGAAATCATCAAACTTGCCATTGTCAAATTCAGTTCCATGATCTGACCTTAAATGAATTAATTGATGACCACTGGTTCTCTGTGTTTTCTTAGCAAAGGCAACAAATTCATCAAAAGTTTCATCTTTACTTGCTAGAAAAATTACCCAAGTATAGCGAGAATAATCATCAACAATCACTAAGACATATCTTTTTCCACTTCTACTTTGTATTCTCATAGGACCACACAAGTCCATATGAATCAGTTCTAGTGGTTTAGAAGTGCTTACCATTTTCTTAGGTTTAAAGGAACTTCTAACATGTTTTCCTTTGGCACAAGGACCACATATTTTATCCTTTATGAACTTGATTGAAGGAAGCCCTATCACAAGTTCCTTAGATTTTAATTTTTCAAGCAATGAAAGACTGGCATGACCGAATCTTTTATGCCAAAGAAGTGAATCATCTTCAATGACACTTAGGCAGGTTAAGTTGGCTTTTGGAACTTGGTTGAGATCCACAGTATATGTGTTCCCTTTCCTGGTTCCTTCCAAAATAACCTTCCCACTGTCATTGTTTACAATTTGACAATTTTCAGAAGTAAAACTTACCGAGTTTCCCTTATCACAAAAATGTGAAATACTTAGCAAACTGTGCATTAAACCCTCGACTAAGAACACGTTATCTATTGAGTGGGAACTTGACCTTCCTACTTTTCCGGTGGCGATTATTTCACCTTTCTTGTTGTCTCCAAAGGTCACAGTTCCTCCATTATAGGCCTCTAGTGAGAGAAATTTAGATTTGTCTCCTGTCATGTGTTTGGAAAACCCGCTGTCGAGATACCACGAGCTGTTCCCCCTCACTAGGACCTGCATAAAAATCAGTGATCAGTTGTAGGAACTCGGGTTTCCTCGAGTTCCTTTTCTTTCACCACATCCGTTTTCTTAACCCTTATTTTCTTCACATAATTTTCATTTTTGACGTCCTTTTCTTTCTTCTTAGTACATTCACCTAGAACATGGTTACCATTTCCACAAAAGGAACAGGCTTTAACACTAGGTAGATCCACATATTTTTTCTTTTTCACATGACTTTTCTTGTAAGAAAAACCTAGCCCTTCTGTTCTTTTTGTTTTAGCATCTGTAACCCATTGAGGAGTTATATTAAGGGACTGTTTCTTAGCCTTAGTTATACTTAGTTCCTTTTCTAACTTCTCATTTTGTTCTCTAGCAGTAGTCAATTCAATGTTTAAGTTTTCTAGATCAACATTAAAAATTCCCATACTTATCTCAGTAGATCTTGTAGGATCTAGACTTAAACTTAACATCTTGTATTGACTTAGTTCAACTTTAAGCAGAATGTTTTCATTTTTAACTCTTTCAAAGGACTCACTAAGTGAAGTGTTCCTGTCAAGCAAATCAAAGAACCTACTTTGTACATCTGATCTGACATTAGTTAAGTAGGCCATATGATTCTTACTAAGTTCCACAGCCTTATCACTTTGGCTTTTCAATATTCCAAGTTTCTTATAGTCAACTAGTGTTTCCAACAATAACTCAATTAATTTGGTTTTTGACAGAGATTGAAGAGTAGTGGAATTTACCTCATTAGATGGAACTTTGTCATCTTCATTTGTTTTTGCCATAAGACACAGATTGGCAGTCTCTTCATGAGGTTGTTCCTCTTCATCTTCAGAATCTGTTTCTCCCCACGCAGCAATCATGGCCTTCTTGAAATTAGATTTGGCAAAGGTTGACTTGTTGTATCTATCTTTGGATAGTTCCTTGCCTTTGCCTTTACCTTTCTCATTTTCCCAAAGAGGACAGTCTCTTATTTGATGATCAGTTTCTCCGCACTTGTAGCAGCCATTTTCAGTTTTGGAACTCGTTGATTTTTTGAACGAGTTCCTTCCTTTTTGGTTTCCAGGTTTGTAGTTCCTGTACAACCTTTTCATTTTCCTTACTAGCATGGCTGCTTCTTCTTCATCAGGTTCTGACTCTTCTTCAGCTTTAAGAGCCAAGCCTCGGTTCTTGGAACTCTCCGGTACAGCAGTTCCAAGATGCAATTCGTGGGTCATCAATGATCCTGCCAATTGTTCAATACTAAATTTGGTGAAGTCCTTAGTTTCAAGCAAGGCAGTGACCTTTGTTCTCCAACGTTCATCTTGAGGCATACTCCTGAGGATTTTTCTAACCTGTTCATCAGTGGGAATAATTCTTCCAAGAGAAACTAATTCATTAGTGATGTTAGTAAATCGTGTAAACATATCTTGAATTGTTTCTTTTGGTTGCATTTCAAAACGTTCATATTTAGACATTAAAAGATCGATTTTGGAACGCTTAACCTCATTAGTTCCTTCATGAGTGATTTGAAGGAGATCCCAAATTTGCTTTGCGCTCTTACACCCCATGACCCTATTGTGTTCATGAGGTCCAAGACCACAATGCAAGATTTTGACAGCCATAGCATTGATTTCATATTTTTCAAAATCTTCTTTTGAAAATTCAGTCATTGGTTTAGGAACTACCTCGTTTTCGGCATTGGTTTTTGTTACCTCGAAGTCACCAACTTCGATAACCCTCCAGACTTGATAGTTCTCTGCCTTAATGAAAATCTCCATACGATTTTTCCAATACGTATAGAACTTTCCGTTGAACATTGGTGGCCTTTGCGTGGAGTAACCTTCTTCGAGTTTCTCGTGTGTGTCCATCTTCTTCAGGAACTTTACTCAACAGGGTTTCCTGTATTACGTGAGCTCCGGCTTTGATACCAATTGATACTCCAATGGAACACGTACAAGAGGGGGGGTGAATTGTACTTTGGAACTTTGAGCAAAGTTTCTCGCGGAATTAAGGCTTTCAAGAAACAGAGATACGAGAGATAGAAATATATAAAATTGAGGAAACTTCTTGAACCTTATCAAGAAGAGAAAACCTCAAAAACTATATTATTGCAATAACTCTATTACAATCACTCTCTACAACTCGAGTTCCTTTCGAACTCAAGTTCCCACAATAATCCCCTTTGATTATTGGAACTCTTCTCTCTCTTGCTTCTACACCGAAGCCAACACTCACTGACTTAGCTCTAAGTCTTTACAAGAGTCACTCAACCCTTGATCCCCAAATTACAACTCAAAATGAGAAACACACTAGTAAATATATTGAACTTAGATATTTAAGGAACTTTGGAACTTTTATTGAATGCAACTGACTTTTTATGAAAACTCTTAAGATTTAGACTTAGACAATGTGTTTTCAGTTGATGGTTTGTAATGAGAGAGACTTCTCCTTTTATAGTGAAGTCTTCTCATGTTAGTTCCACTTATTCCTCCACTAAGTGTGAAGCAGTAACCCACGTAGAATTATTTTTCCACGTTCACACTTCTTGAGGAACAAGCCAAGACATGTTCAAACCAACTAACAGTAAGTGGTTTAGTAGTTGAGAAAAACAAGGAGTTAACTTAGGAAACTTATTTTTACTTGCTCAGTAATTAAAAAGATTTTTATTTAGCAAATAAAAATTGTTTTATTTATTTACAATATTTCCTAAAAACTCTCAATTAAATATTTTTCAAAACCACTTGTTGCATTTAATAAGTTCCATTTAGTTCCTTAAACTTAAGCAATATAATTTACTTACATAAATCCTAAGTACAGACTCTTGAACTTAGAAGTTACGCCATCTCTTTCAATCTTCAAATCTGAAGATCGTTCGTCCCAACTCAGGAACAGCAGACAGTTCCTTGAGGAACTGTGATCAGGAACATGAATCATAAAACATCATTTTGTAGTTTAAATCGTGTTGTTGTGTATATATTACTTTGTCTTGATTATAAGTGCCACGCCATCCGAGATTCCAACTCTGGAACTCACTTAGACAATCAAGTTCCTACTCCGGAACCAACACACTAATGATCAAACAAACCAATATGTTAGGAAGTTTGCAAGGCAGTCATCATTCAAAACTAAGAGTCATCAATTTTTATTTTTTCGAGAAGCATTTTTTTATTTTGGAAGAGGTGAAACACAAAAAACAGGGGAAGTTGTTGGGTTTTTGAAAATGGTGTTTACTGGAAGTATGAGGAGGTTAAGGGCAAGCGCCCTCTTATACGATTTTTTTTTAAAACCTTGCGCCTTTTCTTACAGTTTGGGCGGTAAAAATTTTGGGGGACAAAATTGACACCATAACATTTGAGTTTATATACGTGGCCTTGTAATTACAGAAACAATAAAGAAAACATATTGTCAATCACTTAAAATTGGTATTATATGTGGCCTTGTCATTACACTATTTGATACTTAAAGTACTGAAAATAAGGCTTGTCATATGTCATTGAACCAGTGTCATATGCACCTCAACCAGTATTGAGGTCACTGTTTAAAAAAATTTAGGTCTTGGGACAATGTTTGGTACGAAATTGTTAATTTTTAACATAATCTTAATTGGGAAGGCTTTAATTATGCTCATGTGATGTCGTGATTCTTTCTTCTCATAAAGTTTTCATTAATGCAGCGTGTAGTGTTTAGGTAGGGGATTATATGTTGTTGTATTGCATGATCCCTTTTTCGTATGATGTCGTGTTGTGTTGTGTTGTTGTATTGCTTAAGGTTTTTATCGTATTATGTCTTGTTTAGGTGGGAGATTATTACGGGGTATCAGTTTGAAAGAAAAAGGTGAAGGTCATTTCACACGTGTGAATATTTTGTTACACAATATATTTTGATATAATAGTTCCACCTAAAACTTTGTGTAAGGACTTTAGTAGGTCGAAAGAAACGAATAAAACTAGAGTAACACCAATAATCAAATAACATCATTGAGCAATGTACCCAACAGGCCAACATACATTAAATACCCATATCTTACCTACATTCAGTACGAGTACGGGCCGCCAAAAATGCAGAATCATGCTTCATTGTTCTATAAGTTCCTGTAGACCAGTAGTGAATGTTAAAAATGTTGCAAAATCTCCTGAGCTATGGTTTAGGATGGAAGAAGTTGTCAGATAGACCCTTGGTTACAAGATTGTAAATAGCTGCGATGATTAATAAGACACTAAGCAGAATGTCTAAGCTACCAAGAACCAAGTTAAGAAACCACATTGCACCAAATTTACAGGGTTTCTTGATAGATATCCACATAAAACATGGGTAAGCAAAGGTAACTGGTAAAGCAATCCCTCCGATTAGAGGCGCTAGGAGGGGCAAAAATGGAGCCGCGACTGCTATGAAGAATACCAATGCCCCGAAAAATATTCTTAACCCTGCTCTTAGCCACCAGGTGCAGGGCTTCTTCTTGATTGTCACGTACCGCAACTCAAAATTGTCGAAAAACTGGCATTGCATAAACTTGAAATGAACATAGACTGTTTATGATGAGAAAGAAGTATATTATGGCTAGTTTCAAGTCTGAGCCATGTTTCCCATGGAATTTTGTATTCCACTTCCCTGTATCTGATATCTGAAATTCAAGTGTGTTTTTGTAGAAATGTCATTTATTTGTTTAGAGCTTAAGACTATTTAGCTTTTAGGTAAAATAAGAATTTTTTGTGCAGACAATGGTTAGTAATTACCAGGTTCCCATAGGCCGAGTACCCACCAATTGCTAGGGGAAGCAAACATATTGCTATTAGTACATATGATATTTTTACTCCTTTCCACATTATTTTGTTGGTTGGATCTTTTGGGTTTGCTGGTAGAGTCCCCTGAAAAATCACAATTATTCATTAAACTTTAGGTTTCCATCATGAGGTATAGTGTAAGTAAATGCAAATTGAAGGAAGAAAAGTTAGGTTAAGAATTCATATTTGATCATTTCCTCCTAAAAAAAGAGAAAAAAGCATCCTTAGTGGAAGACACTTATTGATGAACCCAACACTTTTTGGCAAATTTCAATGACATTTGTGTGATTATGCTTCCATTATATAATCCAACTTAGAAAAAGTATCTTGTTGGTGAGCTTTTAGGTGGTGACTAGTGGTAAATCAAGGATAAAATCCTATTTATCGCTTTCTTTCCTTAAATTTATCAGGATCTTATTAGACTTGATTGAACACCTCAACCTTCGTTTTACTCTCGCTCCCTCCGTCCACTAGAGAGACATGCGAAGCCATAGAGGAAAGTCTAAGTGCGGTTCCTATTGAGTCGGATTGGGTAATTAGAGGAAACCTTATGTTTATACTTGATTGTAACTGATCAACTCGATACTTTTTTAAGAGGTGAAGCAATTTTGAACGCACCCCATTTCACATTTTTTGAGTCTAAACTTTCATCAAATTCCAAATCCTATATTTCTCCTATATGATAGTTTGTGCCTTTTTTGATGACTGTTAAGCTATGGTTGGCCTTTTGCCTGATCTAACCATTCATCAGTTAAGCTTAATGAAACTGGCATACTACTAGATTAGTACTACTTTAAGAGTTAGTACCATATGCTAATCCATGGCTTTCAAGACCTTCATTAATCTAAAAACATAAAAGGGTAATATCATATAATCATATTCATACCTGAATCTCAAGCACAAGGTTATGACCTCTGAAAGAAAAAGCAACAATCCCAATTGTCAATAGAACATCCATGAATGATCTCATCTCAAGTTCCAACCCCTTAGCAGGGTGGCGGTATGTAGTGCTAGTAGGTCCACCATTGCTGATGGATACAATCCAGATAAGAGTGCAGTAAACCATGGCTGTGACCGCGCTAACTAGGGATACCCAAGCCACTGAATTCAAGTTAGGGAGCTGGGCTATAGCAATGGCTAAGCATAAAAAAACCAAGTACCATTCTATAGTAGTTGGTGAGTTTGGATGGCAAATATCACCATTTTCACACAGTATATGGTATAGATGTTGCATTGTCCCACCAGCAGCTATCAGAAGTGTTACACAGGTTCCTCCAGACAAGTACATTACTGGAAAGAGAGCTAGCAATTTCCCCAGCTTAGGACCTTCATAACACACAAAAAAAAAAGTCATAAGTTATATAGCTAGTCTCCCGTATACTGTCTGATCTAGTCATACCATCAATACCCAATTAATCTAAAATAGGGAAAAGAGGAATGGACTAACCAAATGCTGCCATGGCTAATTGGAGGTATCGGCTGTAGCGATAGCCGGTGGAGGATTCATGGAGTTGAGTAAGAAGCCAAATGGTGTAGAGTTGCCATATGAATGCCATTGACAACCATGTGATTCCCCAAGTCCTGAAGACATGGTCACATAATCAATATCTAAATTATTACCACCGCACCCTTGTAGTCTTATTATCTGGCTCATTTAATCATATAAGTATAAACATAATGTACTCATGTACATAGGCCATGCAAGCTATGGAGCTCGTTGTCTAATTCACACTTTCAGCTAATAGCGTAAATGTATAATATGTCTTAAAATGTAACGTCGACCTTGGTAATTTCATTCATGTTTTATCATCATTAAGAAATTATTTACTTTTCTCAAGAATAAATTTTCACTTTTGTACAAAAGGTGCCCTTTAAAATAGATACTAGATAATAGTACAATAATTAATTTGTCCCCATTCTTATGCAAGTGGAGAACCAAATATCATGAGAAATGCAAAGCCTTCATATTGGACTTGAGCAAGGCCCGTTTCTTAGGCATATACTTAAATGAATGGTCTGCCACTGATTATCAAATTGACTAATTATATCATGTTTGATGTTTCTATATTCGAACTTAATTAATGGGAAGATATAAAGATGAAAGCAAAAGAGAACTCGTATCTTGCATTTATGAAAATTTTCTTGCCATTCTATGTAAACATATACTGACATTGACCAATTTTCTAAATACAATTTTCTTAAAAATATAAAGGTCTTGCAAAATCAGATGCAATATTATTATTAAACGCAGCACGCAATTGCTAAACATAACCCATTTAATTTTTGAATATTTTTAAGTAGGATTTTTCTAACATATCCTTTGTGGCATGGGTTAGAAATTTCCTTTTAAGTATTAACCTTTTTTGTTCCTTTCCTTTTCACACAATCCCACCTACCCAATCAGATGGACTTGTTTTATGAAAAACTATCTGAGGTTGATAGCAATTGCGTAGGAAATGTCACTAAGTTAATTTGTACCAAATGTAAGAGATTTGGTGTAAACGAATGAACTAAAAAATTTCATGGAAAATCACAGTATTTGATACAATCTAATAGGAAGCATTGTGCATACAAATCGAAATTCATTAAGGAGTATCTACTTCCACTACTCTATCTGATTTCCACAAAGACTAATGAACTAATCCAACACTTTATGTAAGTTGTATTTTGTGGATGGACCTTAGTAATTTCTTGACCAAAATCGATATCCTTGTATATTGTTCCCACTTAATATAGACGGAAAGGATCTTTTAAATTTTATAAGCAATCATATGCTTTTATTTTATTTTTGTATTTGTTTTTCAATTAAAGTATAGATTTTAATCTATAGTAATATATTAAAAGGCGTACCTAAACAAGAAACGGTGCGCTCTCCCTTAAGGAGTAATGTACTCCATGTAATCCACAACAATTAAAAAATTAGAAATTGCATAGTATAAGGTTTGATCCCGGGACCTCAAGAACATATACTAAAGTCTTAACCACTAGACCAAATAATATTTAGTGTTATCATCTTAAATTATAATATTAAAAAGTGAAAATTTTTCTTACCCGGGGCGTAGCCCGGGCCTAATAACTAGTTACTATATCAAATCAAGTCATCAGATCAAAATACGAAAAGCGAAGTAAATGTTAAAGCTCATACTCATATTTAAGGTTACATTATTAGCATTATCATGAATACTAGTTATTGAAAATTAATAAGAGTAATTTAGAAATTTAATAAAATGTTGAACAACGTATCTAAAAGAACATATGCACTCCTTGGTGGTGCTCCTTCATCATGCAAGAAAAAGCCTCACTCCACATTAACTCCATCTACTAAAGACAAACAGCCTAGCAACAAAAAGATATGAAACACTACTATACCTTGTGTTTCATAAATAAAACTCTTACAATTTAATAAAAAAAGGAATCAACACGCTAATGATGCCCATTTAGTTTTATATATGAAAACTCAATAATAAATGAATTATGTACAAAGCTTTTAGGGAACCAAAGAAAGATAATAATATACATACCTCAATCTCAAGATTAAACAATAATAATGTATAGAAAAATACATAAAATGGTAAATAATTACTCATAGGTAAGAGTACTTGAAAAAATCACCCAAGTCATAACTATTTCATGTTCTAAAAGGACTTTAATAAATTAATAAGTATGTTTTGAACTCATGTAAGGTGATGTAATAACAATAAATATTACTTCCATATAGTATTGTTACTTTTCATTTTTAATTTAATTAAGATATTTGCATAACATATAACAATAATAAAATTAAGTTTTTATATGAAATCAAGATACATTAAATAAAATACATATATATACTAACCAGCCAAGAGTTGTAAAAGCCATAGGAAGAGCAAGTGACTGAATTCCAAGCCCAGATGAAAGCAAATGAAAGATGCAGAAATATAAATTTCCCTTTCTTGATTCTGTGATAGGGAGCCATGCTTCTGCTGGATGCATTTCTTCCTTTCTATCTCCTTCCTCTTCTTCAACCTTTCTTTCTGATGAAAAATTTACCTTAGAATTTTTACTATTATTACTGTTAATAATTGTGTTATCTTCATATTCATGTTCTTCCAAAGGATTAATTCTAGTACTCCTGCTACTCTCATTCATAATGGAGATAGAAATATGATCTACTGATGTCTTGGTCTCTAAGGTGGTGGAATCAGCAACAATGGCTACTGCAACAGCATTTTGATCTTTTAATGTTTCTTCTTGCATTAGTTGCTGTAAAGATTTATGCCATATAGGATTTTGCATTTTTTTTTCTAAAGAAAATAATTTAGGAGTAAATTTTATCTCCCTTTCTTTCTTCTTGGTAGCTTAATACCACTATAGTCTATATATATATATATATATATATATATATATATATATATATATGTATGAGTTTAATTTGGTGATGGACTAATCAGTAATCACTAATCAGACAAATAAAAGGTATATTCCTTATTTCTACATTCTCAGAAGCATTGAAAAAGAAATAAAAAAAAAAAAAGCTAACAATTTTTTAGAAATAGTAGAGAATGAGACTATATGATGTTCATTTAGGTCTATTAATTGGTTTTATGATAGAACTCCACTAAACTTGTATATGGTCAAACTCCCTTGATTCCAGTTTGGCATGAACATAATTTGATTGCACTAAATTAAATACGGGGACAATTATTTGACCTAATGTTAAAAGTACAAAAGATGGTCCAACGATACATGAGAATATTATTCGCACCTTTAAATTTGTGTGTAGTTAAATTCTCTTGAAGGCAAGTGTGTAGGGCACATTATTATTTAAAAAGGTCATTAGATCCACCAATGTAATGCCGCGAAGGAGTGTAAATGTATCATTAGAGTCTAGAGTTTTATAATTTGGACGATAATTAGGTTTGGTATAGTTATTAAAGTAAAAGAATACTAGTCTTTTTAAGTAGAATTATGCTGGGAAGTGGAACTTTTTTCTTGATGATTACAAGTGATGTAACTATGGTGACGTACGTTAAGATGTGGAGTCACTAACTCACTACATACACCTATTGGGAGTATTTCGTAAATAAATCTTACATTACTTATTACATGAAACAATCTTGACATGGAATTGTGAGTCAGCGGGCAGGCAATACAGTAGTGCTCCAGTAATGGGCCTATGAGTGTATAATAAATTGACCCTACAGTACAAGTAGATCATTCTATTAGTTTGTGAAGAAATTATGCTAATTTTACCGCAAGATTTATTCAATGCATGGCTAATTTAACTGGTGACGAAAGATAAGAAGTACTCTAGTTTTGGGCAAAAAAAAAATTTATGTATTGCAATTGTATCTTATTTCATGAACCAAATACATTAATTAATAAAATATATAACCCCCTTCATTCATGTTTGTTCTTTTTATATGTTCGTATGGGAAGGAACCAAGGTAAATATATTTCCACTATTTTTTATTTTTGGAACTTATTTCGTACTTTTTACATAATTTATGCTTTTTTATTTATAATTTGGCATTGTATTTCATTAGATCCAATGGAGGAAGATAGACTCAACTCGAACCAAGGTATTCCTTCCGTTAGGAAGGAAACTTTTATAGTTTTACACAATCTATGTTACTTTTAGGTGTTTCTCTCTTACTTCCCCTTTAAAAAAAGGTGTCTCTCTTTTACTTTTTATTGTCCACGGTAATATTCTCTACCTGAAAAATCTTTATGAAACATTCCAATTAGAAAGGTAGGAAGGTCAAATAAGAAAGTTTCTTTTTGATCTACACAGTTTGATTTCTACGCTTGCTTGCCAATGCGGTTGGATCTAACAAAATTTCACATTACTATATTTTTACTTATCTCGTTAATCATACATGTAACATGATGGTAAAAAATAAACTATGTGAATTGTGCCAAAATACAAGGTGTGTAGATTAATAGATAAGAAAAGTTCAAAAAAAGTTTAAAGAAAAGTTCAAAAATGAAAAAAGAGTTCCAAAAAAGTTAAGAATTGTTCAAAAATAATAAGAAAAGTTCAAAAAACATAAGAAAAATTCAGAAAAAAATAATAAGTACTGAAATTTTTTAGAAAAATACGAAGAAAAGTTTTGAAAAAAAATTAAAAATGTTGAGAAAAATAAGGTGAAGACAATAGGCCTAAAAAGAAACGGAGGGAATAGTTTCTAAAGACGTGTGATGTGTTGGCTACAAAAGCTTTTATTACAAAATCTTTTGAAAAAATGTCTTACCAAAGTAACACGTATATGAAGATTATGAAGACAATGGTAGAAACTACATGGACATAAATTTTAGACTTCTGATAAAACACAGTAAATTTGGATTACCTTTTATAATTTTCCTTTATCTATGCCTTTTCTTGCTTCATTGGGGTTGAGTGACAAAATTTTTAAGTTAAATGGTGGAATTAATTAATATGGGACAAAGCTGGTGGGACCATCACCAAAGGCAAAAATTGTAGTTGTTCTAGCTCCAACACTATACTGACGTAACATCAATTACATAAGCTTGAAAACTTATGACAAACGCCTCCCCCCAAAAAACCCAAACCCTAAAAGCAAACCACTAGCGAACACCGCCCTCACGGGCTCACTGGGCCCAACCTGAGCGCGTCGCTCCTCCGTTCGCCGGCGAGTACGTACCCTGTAGTTTTCTTTAGGTTAGTTTGGTCCCCCCTCCCCCTAGAGGTTTACGTGCTCCACTAGTGTTACGTTTCGGGCGCCGCGCATCTACCCCTCCCCTTTCATCTACTTTATTGCGTTGCCCCCACTAGCGGTTCAAGTGTCTTCACTTTCCCTCCCCATAGTGGTTAGGCGGTTCCCGTCTACTGCCTTTCGTGAGTATCCCCTCCCCCGATTTCGTGAGTCTCCCATTCCCGCTCCCCTAGTTTTCGCGCCTCTCCCCTTCCCCTTTTCCCTTGTTTCGTTTCCCTTAGGAGACCCTAACCCGTGTCTCCACTTTCCCCGATCTGTGTTCCTCGTCGTTGGGGTGGCGTTTTTGGAGTTCAAGCAAGGCGGTAAGTTTTCTCGCCCAAATATCTTTGGAGTTTTTTCCATATTTGAAGGGCTTAAAGTTATACTTCACTTCCTTGTTTACAGTTTCTTAGTAGGTGTTGTTTTCGTTATGAGTAAGTTGTTTCCTGCTTAATATATGTGTGGTATTTCTGCTAATAACTAGAGGATGTAGTTCATTTCGCGTTGTTCAAATTGCGATTTGTGGTTGGTTATGGCAATCGAATGCTAATTGTCCCTTGGGTAAAGGATGGTGGTTCAGTTCTGCAATTGTAGAAACTATAGGTTTCCTAGAGTCTTTGATGAAGGTTAAGTTACATCCAAAGACTGAAACTTTTTCTACTGGGTATAGTAGATTTCCCGCCTTAAACTCTAGGTGTAGATCTTGCAAAGATTCTAGGGTAGGATACCTTGATTTTGAGTTTCATGAGTTATCAAAATTGAGGGGTGAATCGGGAAACCGGTTCTATCGTGAGAGATCGAGATGATCCTAGATTAGGACTACGAAAAATGGAAGTAGAAAGTGGGGATCCAAAGGTTAGAGATCCCCGGTAAGGTTTTCCAAAAAATGAGTGTGGCCGAGGAGGGAAAAGATTTTCGTGGTTTGGACGTTTGTTCTCCGATTTCTCAAATCGGAGGTGTGTTGAGAGACTAGTAATACTTAGTTCTCTTTTTAGCTTGGCATTGGTCTGGAAGACCTGTCTTTGAAAAAAACAAATCTGAAGGCGGCACCCGAGTTGATCCTGGTGGTTTTCAGCACGTCAACTCAAATGTGGTTCTCATATCAACAGGAGAACTTTGAAATAGTCTCTCGGAAGAGTAATGAGTCACCACGGACCGTGACTCTTCGAAGAATCATGAGCCCTGAATTCCAAGTGACAAAAGGTCGTTGGAATTGCTCATGTGGTGAGATTCAACCCTCGCCCTTGGTTGGTTGTTATCCAACTTGAGATCGAAATACGCTCCTCCCACCATTTCCAACAGGTAAGATATACCCCTTTATTGCAGATTGCCTTTATCCAAGAATCTATAATGGCTCCTCGGTTTTCGAAGCTTGGGTCCAGATATTGTCAACCACTTCCAGCAGAGTTCTGAATCAAGTATCAAAAAATACAAGCCTCTATTACAAGCAGATACTTAGTAATGTTATTTGTTTTACCTTAGTTTGGTTTGTAAGAGCAAGTAAAGCTCAATTTAATGTTCTTATGTTGTTGTTTAGCCTAGTTTGTATTCCGTATTTCAATTAATGCAAATTTTCTCGATGTCAAAAAAAAAAAAAATTAAACTGGTGGGACCAATATAGTAATTGTAATTAAAGTACAATTTTATTTTGGTGCGAATGAGCCACAAGGGCAAGGATGAAAATCGATCCCAAGATCATGGCGCAACCGAGAGGAAGCTCTAACCAACTGAGCTATCCCTCACTCTCTAATTAAAGTACAAATGGTGGACTTGATAATAGTTCAAAACAAAAAAGTTTCAAAGAGTAAGATAAGGTGAACAAGAAGGTAGGAAGGGAGTACGCAATATAAATTCGTCATGAACCAAAGATATCTCATATCTTCTCGACATTCTAATACTTACAACTTACAAGAATGTTTGGTCAGTTTGGATCGAAGAAATTGGCTGTTAGGCCCTCCCTAGAAAGTACCCAAATAGATACAATGAAGTATATAACACTCAAGACTACACCTAGGCAACCAAGTCCCCAATTAAGCAAAAACATAGGCTCCCAAACTTTGGGTTTCTTGATACAAATATAAATGAAACAAGGGTAAGAAAATGTTAATAGCATCGCAATTGCTCCTGTAATGGGTACTAAGCTTGGTATAAAAGGAAATGCCATTGCTAAGAAGAAATTCACAGCAAAACAATAAAACAACCTAAATGTTCTTCTCATCCAAACAGGGCACTGTTTCTTCTTCGCCATCACATATCGAAACTCAAAGTTGTCATAACTTGGCATGGCATATACTGGGTACGAGCATAGTTGATGCACTGAGAGGAGCACCAATATCAATCCTAAAATAGTTGTTGAGCCTTTATCTTTGTGGAATTCTCTCAATGCATATAACATCCCAGCTTTGGTTATCTTGTACAACCGGAAAAAAGAAAAAAAAACACATCAGTAATAAATTATTATATGCTTGTTACATGTATAAGTGATAGAGAATAGAATTCTTTTCCGGACATAATTGGATTAGGCTTTTTAATGTATGTTAAACCCCTTGTTTGTTGTGCACATGTGAGTTATCCCACGTTGGACAAAGAGGAGATCGAGTACCACATTATAAGCTAAATGAGTTATCCCTACTATTGTCAATTGGTTTTTAGTATGGAACCTCCTTTTGGCTTGTATGTGGACCGAATTAACCCTCCTCCTCCTTATTGGGTTGCCTATGAGTTCAAAGAAGGGTATTTCTTTTGTTTGGTTGCATACCTTATCTCCGTAAGCCCAATATCCAGCAATGGCTAAGGGAAAAATACACAATGCCACCAAAAGGTAAGAGAATTGTAAAGCTTTCCACATTGTTATATGGGATGGATGTTTTGAGTTTGAAGGCAAAGTCCCCTGCATATATAGAATCAAGTGTATGTGTTATACAACTAAACTTAGTTAAGCTACCCTTTTCATAAGGAAAAAAAACTTCACAAATAATACTAGATGTAAAATTCTTAATTACCTGAATTTCAAGGATTAGATTATGACCTCTAAAAGAAAGAGCAATCAACTCCATTGCAAAAATTGTGCTGATAAAACTAGTCAATTTATCTCCCAAATCTTCATATATGGGATTGTAAGATACATCTTTGATCCTACCTTTTGCAATGGATGTAATCCACATAATGGCGAAAATCAGTAACGAAACAATGGATCCGAGAAATGATATCCATTTTAGCGAGTTCAAGCTAGGATGTTGCGAAAGCAAGGATGCTATAAAAACAAATATTAAGTACCATATGCTCGTGTCTAAGTTTTTTGGACAATGAGAAAGCTGGGAACAAATCACATCATATAAAAGTTTTAATGTTGAACCGCCTGTTATAACCAGTATGGTACATGTTCCTCCTGATAGATACAAGACTGGAAATGTGCACAACCATTTCGCGAGTTTTGGACCAAACGCTATGGATGCTAGTTGGAGAAATCGGCTGTAGCGAACACCGGATGATGATTCATGAAGATGAACAAGAAGCCATCCTGTGTATAGTTGCCAAACAAAGCCTAATGACAAGTATATTACTCCCCATGCCCTGCATGTACGTGAGGAGAACAAGGATTATTATGAATGGACTTATGATGATAATAAGGATATTAATTTATCATGATTTTCGTATGATATAAGCAGAAACAGTTTCTGTTATAATAAAGAGGGATATGACGCTAGCTAGTTTTTTTTTTCTTCTCATGTACAATTAGAGCTGCCAACTTGGGTCAACGTAGACACGTAGTTGTTGGGTTCGCATTTGGTTTCAAGTCGAAGTTGGTATATGGTATGCTATATGTATAACTACAATATATATATGCTCAAAATGCTTAAAATGAGGTCAAATTTGGGTTATTCGAGCTAATTCAACCCAGATTCAAATTTTCTTATAGTATCTTTAGACCATAGTTGGAGTTCGGGTTAGAGACTGCCAACTCTACATACACCTAGACTTTGGCCAAAATATATTAAGTTATTATTGAAGCATCTAAAAGTTTTTGTTAGAAAAAGTAAGATACAAGTATTAGTACATGAGCTAAAAAGCTAGGAAGAATATGGTACCATCCAAGAGTGGCAAATGCAACAGGAAGGAAAAGAGCTTGCATGCCAAGTCGAGATGATACTAGATGGAATATGCAAGACCATACGTTGCCCTTCCTTGATTCCGTGATGGGAAGCCATGCCTCTGTTGAGTCACTCTCCTTTTTGCAATTCTATTGAATTGTTTTCTGAATCTATATTTTTTTGTGGTGGGAGTTCTTCCCATTTAATAGGTGTAATTCTATTACTGGTACTCATTCTAGTAGCTTGAATTTTGGCTTTAATTTGTGTATGCTAAGTTATTGGTTTGATTATTATTGAACCTAGTACTACCTATTTATAAACACTAGTTACTAGCATATATAATTAGAGAGGAAAAACTAGGCTTGCATGTTTTATGAGATACGAGTTTACAACCCACGTAAGGAACGAAAGTGTACGTCATAACTTTTTGTGTGTGTAGTCAGTTGCATGACTTATTCAATTGTGTAGCATGATGTGTAAGTATAACAAACTAAATGTCGCATGAAACAACAAAGAGATAATTTAATCTTTATTTTTTTTCGTTTTAATTTTTTTTTCCTTCATGTTTTAATACTAACCTCCATTTCTAAATAAGTCAAGACTTGACTTTCACGTCATTAACGCACAACTTCGACCACTAAAATACCTAATTATGTAATTGTAAAAGCTATAAAAGTTGATATTATGAAAATATCAATTGAAACAAATCCAACAACATATTATATGATCATTTATTTTATATATTAGTAAAAATATACGGTCAAAGTGATGTTTATGAATATTGCAAAAGTTAAAGTGTTGCACTTAAAAAAAAATAGAGGAAGTATTAAAAATGTGGTTCTTATGAATTTAAACATACAATGATCTAAAAAGAGTTTGGTTAACAGGGTTCTTAATTTGTTTTACTGAGTAGTAAATTCGGTATTTTGCATAGACATGTCGTGGAGGATCAGGCACATAATGCTTTCTCGATATATTGTCCAATTTAGCGGCTTCTGCTACCCTTGCTACTAGGTAATTATAGTTGTGACAAATTGGTTGCACTTGTCTTTCACCAACATTATAGTACTGAATTGGTAGTTCCAGAAATATTGTCAATACAAATTACTGAAAAGTCACAATTATAAAAATTTGTTGTTGATACAACAAGCATGAACGAATATAACAAACCTCAAAACCTATGAAGTGTGAACCTTGTCCAAAGATAAGGATTTGCCTTTATATGGAAGGATTTTCCTATTTGCAGGACTCTATTCAACTCCTTCATGCCCATGACCTTATTTTATTGAAGCTGAACTCATCCATGTATTTTACATTCATTGTTTTTTTTTGGCAAAAAAGATTATAAAAATGAAATCAAAGCTTGCCTAATTTACGGGTTACGATCGTGATTATGTAATAATAGGAGTATATACTTACTAGCTTTTAGACCCGTGCTCATTTTTTTATATATAAATTAAGATTTTATAATACGTCCTTCAAAATCATGGTGTAAACATAAACAAATATTCAAAAAATATTGAAGACATAAAAGTAGTGACATTATAATTTAGCCTATGTACTAATTTACTAAATATGAATTAATAAAAATTAAGTAGAATATACATTTTCCACTTTATTTTATAATAAAATAATGTGTGAATCAACTTATTAAATAGTTCTCCTTCTGTATTTTTTTAGTTTGCATTATTTGACTGCGCGCGTTTGCCAATGCGCTTCTTTAATTTTAGATATTTTTCATTACATATTTGTAAAAATAATGATGATTGAATATTAATAAAGTACTCATTAAGGTGAATCAAACATGATCCGACATGATAATAATTATTTCTTATATTAGAATTTAGAAGATTCTTTCTAATTGTGAATAGTTTTAAAATTCCGGAGTACCTATATGTCATTTATATTGTACATTCAACTGCTCCTTAAGAAATTGGAATCAAAATTTTGGGTACCAAGTCAGTAACTTTCATACTGGTACAAAATGTGAGTTTATCATTATGTTCCAATTAATTTGTCAAATGAATTTCCAAAGTTTTATTGTCTATATTGGGTAATGAAATATATTTTTTAAATTATTATATCCGCAAAAAAAAGGACGTCCTCATTGTGGAAAGTATGTGGATATCTATACAAATATTTCAAAAGGTGTTCCTATCAAAGGAACGATGCCACGTGGCACTCGCTCAAGCTTCTAATACACATGCTTATAATCTCATTTAAAACTATTAACAATATGTAGTTACTTGGATTTGAACACATCACCTTTGAAATAAAATGTGAGAGTTTAACCACTAATCCACTACAAATTCAATGCTTAATGTTTCAAAGTAAAATATAATAAAGTCTTATAATCATATGTAATCATAAAGAGATAGACAAGCTTTTTTAATCTCTAACACTTTTATTAAGTAATAGTAACATTCTCTTACCCTAATTCCAATTAAATTGTTATTTTTATCCCCAATTCCTTAGAAGTTTTTTATTTAGAAACAATTTATCATGCCAGAACGTCCATTTTTCTATTTACAATTGAATAATATGAAGAAAACTAATATAATCAAGTATGATATTTTTGAATAAATAATATATATTTGATAATTGTAACTCGAATTCGGCACATTGCTCCCCAAAATAATAGTTATAATATACACCAGAGGGAGAGACTTTTTACCTTGAGTGATATATTAGGAAATTTACTATTAGTGGATTTGGTGGACTTAGATCTCTGAATAGATATATTGAACCAGTTAAAATTCTTTGTGTCTTTATTGCTATTTATTATTCAGAGATGTAATGTATTTCAACTCAATCCTCGAAATAATACTATTCAATTTGAAATATAAGGTATATAATAGTGTCGTAGCTCTAAATATTCAACTTTTGCAAGTTATTTTTAATCACTCAATTCAAATCCTTTATTAATATCCTACAAACTAGCAATATATCACAACCATATATACAATCTCTAAATTTGAAGCTTTCCAAGAATAAAAGTTTGTATATCACATTCTTACGGCGGGGGATCAAATCAAATCTCACTAAGGGTACTTTGAGCCTTCGGAGGAGGGGAACCTTACCTTCTCGCCATATCCTGGCCAAAGGGTTTGGCCTATTATC
>CANSNZ010000670.1:0-109804 GCA_947646795.1 Beta lomatogona | reverse complement strand
GGCCATGAGTTTCTTAGTTGTAACTCATGGGTCATCAAGGAACCAGCAAGTTGTTCAATGTTAAACGTTGTGAAGTCCTTATTTCCAACAATGCCGTTGTCTTGGCCATCCATTTCTCATCTTGTGGTAGACTCTTAGTACCTTACGAACCTGTCCTGGAGAGATTATCTTTCCCAGAGATTCAAGCTCATTTATGATGTTTGAGAAGCGAGTGAGCATGTCTTGAATAGGTTTTTTTGTTTCATGTGAAACACCCTGTACTTATGCATGAGCATATCGATCTTTGATCGCTTGGTACTTCGCTTTGTTCCTTCATGAGTGATTTGAAGGAGTTCCCACATTTACTTAACATGTCTTGCATCCCATGACTTGGTTGTAAAGTCTATGGGGACCAAGACCACAATGGAGTAGCTTCGGCCATGGTGTTCATCTCATTTTGTCGAAGTCTTCTTTTGTCAAATTCGGCACGGGTTTAGGAATCAGTTCCGCTTTCTGCTCTTCTTTGTGACTTCAGTCACCAATTTCACTCACCTTCCATACTAGCAGGTAATTTTCAGCTTTGATAAATATCTCCATACAATTCTTCCAGTATGGATAATGTTTCACCATTGAACATAGGTAGGCGTTGAGTTGAATACCCTTCATCATGCTTTTCTTCGTAGTGTTCATTGTTCCGTGCACAATCTACTCGTTGTTATTTGATTCCTGGAGGTACTAGGCTCTTGATACCAATTGTTATTCTAGTATGGAACACTAGATCAACTACAAGAGGGGGTGAATTGTAGTTGAGGGGAAATTTTCAAAATGTATTGTGGAATTAAAACAAACTAAAAGTAGAAAGAGAGACAAACACACGAGATTTTTACAAGGAAAACTTCCTAGGCCCAATAGGAAGAAAAACCTTGACCACGAGGGATTTTGACTCAAACTCTTACTATAATAGGCCAAAAGTGTAACACCCTGATAATTCTCTTCTCATAAATACCTTTTCAATATAAAACTTAAAGAATTACCTAAGTATTATCGCCCGCGGTGATAACGACGGGCTTATTCGTGAATTTTGCGTACCGAAAACATCTAACGAATCTTTCATACTTTATTACCATAACTAAATAAATAAGTACTTCAAAATCAAACACTCTATAAATGTCTACTCAAACAAACTTATTATAATACGTTCCTACTAATGCAGAAAATATGATATACTAGATTATTATTGTTTCCATTCCCATATATATATTCTCAATGATGCAACATCTGCGAACCCGTAAATATCAATAATGCTCTAGAGAATCTGCTCACCAAAATTAAAGCAATACATGACCAATAAGGCAAAGCCATGATCAACACATACAAACAAAGTGCTAATGTAATCAGCAAAGCTGAGTACTACATAATAATACATAAACATTCCTAGCAGGATACTAAATAAATAACGCAGGAATAAATAATAATATAATCATATAAATAACTGCTACATAACTTTAACCGAACCAAACTCTGCCACATCTTTTTATTACTCAAATGGAATAGTTATTGGACCTGAGTTGTCTTATCTACTAATGCCTTTCATTACGAAGACGAAATACGGGAGCTACCACGTATTCCAGAAATGACCTGCGATACGAGGAACCTTGCTAACTCGAAAAAAAGAATGGTGATCAATTCATCTCCCCGTAAAAAAGCCATGGCTCGCTCACCATGTACCCCTAATGTCCAACTCTAGACGTGCACCAGTCTAAAGTCTATAACTATCCTCGTTACACTTTACGTTCTCATATAAGCATATTTGTTATGACACATACAAGCAAAATACTAACATAATTCAAAATTCACCATCGAACTTCTTTATCTTAGGATTTAGCTGGGTGATCAAGCAACTTACAAACTCAAGACTTATTTCCTTATAATCTCAACTTTCTTATTTGTTGAACCTAGCCAACAATCCAACTTACCTTTAAAAGGCATACTTATCAACTTACCAAATAAGGCCCACAGTCCTCACATAGTAGTGAAAATAAAACTTGTAAGGGAACCCATATGAATAATCATGAATCAATCTAATAACATATTAATTTCCATGAATTAATAATTAAAGTTCCCATTCACATGCTTGCATCAATAAATCCATACAAACATGACAATTCTTTACGCATAAATCTAATAATTAACATGCTTGCTCACAGGCATAAAACATGTAGAAATCAATCATACTAGAAATCACATATGAACTTATAAAGTTCCTATACATAATACTCTTCAACTTTTTCCTCCTTAAATCATGATACTAATCATATAGCGCACAAGTATGTACGTACCTTTGTGTAAACTAGCTGGCAAGCTACTTTTAAGCCCTTTTAAAAGTCTCCACAGAATACTTCCGCCTAGAAATCAATATAAACTAAAATCAATACTCTTAAATAAAAGACAGCAACTTTAAAATATTTAAAATCCCCTTTAACATATTCGAAAGTTGATTTTACTATCAAAGCCCAATTACTTTTAATTCCTAGCATAATACTACCATACTAGTAATTAAAATTCTTAAAACTCCCTAAATAAAATCTTTTCTGGAAATTCCAACTTATAAAATCATAAAACCTCTTAAACATATCACGCAAAACATGTTTAAATTCATAATCTAAACCAATCTCATAGTATACAACACATGCTACTACGGCTTGTTAATAATTAACACCCTAAAAATCCATGCTTTAATGATTAAAACTTCAATCTAACAATAATAAAAACAAATCTGAATTTTCCTCTTATAATATATAATATATATAATCCATGATTAATCATTAAAATAGTAAATTAAAGTTATTAATCATGATTAGTACTAAAATAAAACATAAAAATATGATTTTTAATTGAAACTTGAGGAAGAAGAAAAAGAATTAAACCAACACAAGAAGAAAGTGGGACGATGCGCCGGCCAAGGGAAGAATGGCGACGGCAGCGGTTTCACTCGGCGTTCGAGCAGTGGTTGCGACAAGCTTAGCGAAGAAAAAAGAAAGTCATATGAACAAGGAAGAAAGAGAACGTGAGAGGAAGAAAAACCAAAATTCACGGGAAGAGGAAGAAGAAAAGTGCCGGCTTTTGTGAGGGAAAAGAGAAAAATAAATCTTCGCGTGGTAAAATAATTGGGCCCAAGGTATGAATAAGTAGGGTTTCCATTTTGGGGCGAGGAAAAGAGATTTAATTGGAATAGAATTACATGATGACTAGGATTTATAAATTAGAACTCCTAACATCAATATAACTCCTTTCTCCTAATCTACTTAGAATTGGGGTTCCTCCAAGTCCAATTTTTGGATTTCTTTTCCAAATCAAATTCAGTTTTTTAAACCTTTTTTAAAGCATGCCTAATTAAAATATTTTCAACTTTCTTAAATCCTTAAAATAATTTCATTTGACTTTAAAATATTCAACCTTCTTTAAATAATAAAAATCATTTCAATTAAAATATAAATATATAAAATGCTAAAATATATTTATAAAATCCTTTAAAATTACAGAGGATTACAAAAAGACTCACACATCTTTTACAACCTATTAACGGACCTTCTCTCTCGTTCTTCTCTAGGAACTTGTTCGCAATCACTCAGCTACCCGGGCCTCTCTGAACTAGTTGACACTCACTTCGACTTCACTCGCAAATCTTCTCTTTTCTCTTTCTTCTCTCTCTTGGATCACAAGGATATTCCTCTGACTTTCTCTCACCCACACAACTACTTAATATTACAAATAATAAGTATGTTGAATATAAGAGGAAATTACAAGCAAAACTTTCTAAGTATAGATCTTGGTGCTTGAAAGTTCCTAAGTGTTCTTCGAATAATCTTCCTCTCTTTATATAGCCGCTGCAATTAATCTTCTTCTACTGGAAATATTATGCTCCACATTCTCCTCGGATAAGTGCTTATAGTGGTGGAGATCATGGCTCGACTTTTTGTTGCACTTCCTCCACGCTATTGCAAACCGGAAACAAACCACCTTCCACTATCCGTTAGTGGGAGAATTTCCAACGCATGCATAGAGGTAGTTGGAGAACTTCACTCAATTTAGCTCCACTTTTGTGCCACGGTTTCTCCAACCGTATTTCAAGGTCTAACAACAGAACAAAAATTTCTACTAACACCGAGAATCTTTATTCAAAGATTCCAAGGTAATATAGATTATTAAACATACGTTATAAAAAAAAAAATTCAAAGTGTACTAAAGTTATATCTTGACTTAGATTAAATAAATAATCTTTCTCCACAAGATATAAAATGCAAAGATAAACATTGGATTATTTTTGGTATTTTATATTTTTCGTAAAATAAAACTATATAGTATAACCTAATTATTTGGCATCATCAAAACATGGAATACAACAACTTATCTCTAGGTCCATAGTCAACATGTAGTGTAAATGGATCAGCCCCAGGCCCAACCGACATGGCCTATGTAGAGAGCACCGGCAAGGCGGCAACAAGTTTGGGATAGGGACCGATATGTCACAGCATATTGTTTGTCATGATGATTCATTTCCTGGATCTACGTTTGATGTCTTGGCAGATCATTCATGCCGCTTTAGGGCAGTGTAATAGATCGGTATTGTACTTGGACAACCCCCATACGGTTGTATAATAATGTGGTTTGTGGTTTCTTATACATAGATTTTTTTTAAAAAAAAAATTAACTTAGTCAAATTGATTAATTTCTTTACAAAATAATTTTCAGGATCTAATTGCTTGGATGCACAGACATTTCAAGCAGTGACGGTAGAGTGGGCCATGTCTGAACTCCTAAGAAAACCAAATATCATAAAAAAAGGCAAACCAAGAGCTCGATTGTGTAATCGAAAAGAGAGAATGGGTTCAAGAGAAAGACATACAAAAATTGCCCTATATTCGTGGCAATAGCAAAAGAAGCAATGAGGTTACACCTAGTAGCACCTATGCTTGCGCCTCGCATGACTAGGGAGCAAGTCAAAATTGAAGGCTACGATGTTCCTAAAGGTAGCCTTGTGCTTGTGAACACTTTCACCATACAAAGGGACCTTAACGTGTATGAAAAACCTGAAGAATTTTGGCCGAGAGGGTTTCTTGCAAAGAATATAGACGTGAAAGGTCAAAATTTCGAGCCGTTACCTTTTGGATCGGGGAGAAGGATGTGCCCTGGATATAATCTTGGTCTCAAAGTTATTGAGTCAAGTTTGGCTAATCTTCTTCATGGATTTACATGGAAATTACCAGGTAATATAAAAGTTGAAGATATCGATATGGAAGAGATTTTGGCCTCTCAAATCCTAAGAAGAATCCTCTTATGGCTTGTGGTGGAGCCACGACTTCCTCATCATATGTATCATATCATGTGACCACAATGATTTTGCTAAAACCTAAAAGATATAAAAGCTAATATTTTAAGCTGGTTTTTGTATGGTAAACCTAGCTTTTGGTGTTCTTGTTATAATTAAACAATATAATTTGGATTTCCTTATTGTAAGTGACGAATACCAAGAATAAAATAAACCAGCTTGAATTTTGTTGAACCCTTTTTTGTAAAATGTACATGCATGTAGTCTCACAATCCATAAGAGATTAAGAGGTGAAGAAGATAACCATCTTATAAGGTTGAAGGGTTACTTCTCGAATTACTAATTTTTTTTATATAGATGAAACTGCCTTTAGGCTTGTAAATGGCTTGCACCATCCTACTTGTTGTCTCGGGCAACCTTGGTCATTGGCCCACTTTCTTATTATTTAAAATTTACCGCACATATGGATCCTAAAGCTAATAAAGGAATTACATGTAATGCAGATACGGAGTTAGTCGTCCCATGGAGAATGGGCTTAAGATGTAAGAGTTCGTTGGAAGTCCATTTATCCAATATGGGGAAAATGAACATCCATGCCAAACAAATCTTATACTTTTTGTTGTAGGGACAAAAGGTACATTAACCCAGTCTATAGTTTAGGTTGCTGGTCCTAGGCCCATTGAGATATGCTATCTGTATTCAACTATACAGGATTGACATCTCTTACTCTTTTCTAACTCAAAACAAAGTTATATTTAACTTGCTATATTAATCAAAGAATAATATTCCCCTCAAAAAAAAAAAATCAAAGCATAATTTTTAGGTACAATATCATTTTACCGAAAATTTTATAAGTTAATTTAAGAGACATAAAAGTTATTAGTCTTACAGATCTTATTACCTACAAGCTAAATTAAACTAGATTGATTTAACCAATTTAAAGTTAATTTTTTTAAGTTAAAAAATATATAAAACAGAGTTTTCTATCTATCTTCCAAATTATATTTTTTGATTGATTAAACTTGTATTATAATTTCTCATCCAATATTATAGTTTATTTAAATTGCTGTAACAACTTAACAACACCACCAAGACAAAGAGAGCAGAGTGTGACTAAGAGTATATCAGACTATAAGGTTGTAAGTTATAACACATACTAGTAGTTTATATCTAATGACTTCGAAAACCACCAAATTTCGCCCTTGATTATTAAACATCAACTTAGCAACTTAGTAACCAGCCTATACCTCAGGCCATTATCATGATTGAACAAAGTATAAGTAATATAGGGTAAAATAAACTTGGTTGATCTATTGGGTAAATTACCTCACTACTAATAGAATTTAATGTAAGATAGGATCCAACTAAAAAAATTACAATTATTTTATAATAATCTATTAGGGGCTGGTAATTTACCCAGTGGATAAATGTAGTTTTGTCTAGTAATTTACTACACACTCTATCAGTTACGTTCCACTGACCAAGTAGCAGAGAACCAGAGACCCACCAATGCCAACAAAGTGGCACCTCGACTATAACACACACATGCACACGTCACGAGCTCGCCCAAATCCATTACTGATTTATTTTTCAATTGTATGTACTCCACTTTTTCATTTTGTTCGGGTGAAATGTTTTTCATTTTTGTTTTGTGTCTCCTCGCGTTATTCTATTTGAGTATTTGTGCCTTTGTAAATTGTAATGATAGCTTTCTTCTGTCGTAACATACAACAACTCCCAACAAAGAAACCCTAAACAACTCCAAGCTCACTCGCCGTAGGCTCGCCGGCGAGCCTGCTTCTCCGTCGTCGCCTTAGTTCCCTGTCCCCCTTCCCTGTTTCTCGTCGTTTCTCCTTTTTCGGATCTCCCCTCCCCGTTGCGTATGTCCCCCTCCCCTTCTCCCTCCCCGTTCGTGCGTTAGTATTTCTTTTCCCCCTCCCCCTGTTCTTGTCGTTGTGGGCCTCCTTTCCCCTCCTCTCCGGCCACGTTCGGCCCACGTCGAGTCACCCCCCTTCCGCTTTTGTCGCATCGCGTCTCTTGTCTCCTCCCCCTGTTTCGGGCCGAGTCCCCCTTTCGTGTTAGAGGTTCTCCATTCCCTGTTTAGTGTTTGTGTCTCCCCCTTCCCCTTCCCCCCCCACCCCCGTTTAGTGTTTGTGTCTTCCCTTCCCCTTCCCCCGGTTTATGTTCGAGTTTTCTAGTCTAGGTTGTGGTGTGATGAATCTAGTGATGGTTTTTTTTAGTTTGTTTAATGTTTGTTTCTTCCAGGCCCAATAGCCCTTGCCTTTTTTGTGTATGGTTGTGCTTGGGTGTTCGTTAGTGGTGATCGGTGGGCGTACAAGGTTCTTGGTTTCCTATGATAAAGGAAAATCTAGGAAACCTTGGCGAATAGAGCCAATGATCCTAGAGTTGGCCATGGGGTTTTTGCCGCTTTAGGAATTCGAGGGTTGGTTCGGATGAGAGGAGGTTCTCACTTCAAATCTATTGTGTGTCGTTCTAATAGGTTTGGGATTGTGAAGTTGGATCTTCGGATCCGTCGGTGGGGCGATGTTCTTCAATCTAACTTGCCCCAGGTTCTCATGATGGCTTCGGATGTCTTCGGACCTAAAAACGCATCTTGTGGGAGGCACTCCAACTTGATTTAGAGCATGTTCGGACCTCCACTTATTTCGAGTTTCAGTCTAGTGTGACTAAACTCCGGATACCCTCAAAGCAGGGTTAGAAGTCACCCAAAGACGTGACTTCATTGTTAGTTGAATCACTAGAATCCTAGTAGGATGTTTCTCTTCAAGGACCTTGGGATTTAGTGTCTAGTGGACATTGGGGTCTACTAGCCGTTGTACGACAATCTCTACGAAGATCGGCGGGGTTTTGTATCTCAACAGGTTTCCTCTCATATCGAGTCTTTTCCGTCAAGACATATAACCCAACCTCACCCACCATCGCTCAAGACAAACTGGTTTTGGACCGAACACAAAATAGTTAGTTTGGTTTTCATCAGTATGTACGAGCTAATAAAGCTCTTGTTAGTGTTAGTTTGTTTCTGTTTGGTTGTATTAGCATTAGGTTGCACTTCAGTTTTAATTAATGCAAATTTTCTTGATGTCAAAAAAAAAAAAATCACGACGACTCAAGCTAAGATTTTCATATAACAAATAAAAAAGGCAGCCTTTTGTACTTTAATAGAGCTTTCGAAGTGATGAAAGGAATAATTATGATGAGATCATATCAATTACCAATTGTGTTATTATATCCTATTTTAAATCGTGTAAGTATGCACTTTTTAATGATGTCAAAAAGTGAATTATCTCTAGAAATCTAGAGCTTCTCTCACTAAAATTGTGAGTTCATTTACTGTAGCATGCACTGGAGCAACTCTTCGTATTCCTTTCTTATTCAAATTCATGTAGCATGCAAAACATACTTTCTCATCGCAATATTCAAATCTTCCTCAACCAATAGTAGGTTATTACTTAAGACCATTAACTCCTACTCTAGCCGCCTCTAGGAAGCGAGGTTGTTCGAACAAAGCTTGGTTAGTATTTCCACTTGTCTTGCATGCATTGGTGAGTCAGTGTCTTTTCATCTCCCCGAATGCAGTGAAGTTCTATTTATTTCAACCTTTTGCTTCTCAGGCGCTGTAAGTTCTTCTTCTCTTTGCTTTACGTTGCAGTGCTTTATTCTTCTTCTCCCTATTAAGATTTAGTTTTCTTCTTTTCCTCTTTATTATCATGCAACCACCTCATTCTCATAATAACTTCCGAATGGGCGTTCTCTTTAATGCGCCGGATTTTAATCCAACCTCATCTATTCATTGGAATACCTCTGTTATTGGGGTTTTCTTTGGCCCAAACCCACCCCATCCTGATTTAGTTTCAGGGTCTTATTAACAATCAATGAGAGCATCGAGGTAATATCACCGTCCATCGAACTGGTTTATATTACATCTTTGAGTGTGATAATCAAAGGGATGTAGATGGTCTTATTTTTGCATCATACTGCCGTTATTGACGGAAGGATTATAACCTTTCGAGCGGGGACATTGGACTATAGTCCTCAGCACAATCTTAATTTTGATAATGCAAAATTATGGGTGCGTTTGGTTGGCCTTCCTTTGGGTCTCCTAAATCGACTTGGGTTCACAATGTTTTGAAGCACATTGGGTATGTGGATCAAGTTGAGGACATGCATGGAACACTTCCTTCTCAACCTCGATGCTCGAGCGTTGGTTTATATGGATCTATCTCGACCTCTTGTTCTAGGATGCTACATGCCTCTTTATGGGGATCGGGTAATCTGGATCTACTTCGTTATGAAGGTGTTTTCAAATTTTGTAAAAATTGTGGGTGTAAGTGGGTCACTCTATTGTCGATGCAACTATTCTCAATTTGATGCTAATAGACGCATCCATAACCGTCTTTCGAAGTTTGAGCAAAGTGGTCTAAAGGTATTATATGGCCCTTTAGATGCTCAATATTATACTAATCTTATCATGGGTTTGCCGGATCGTTGTCGTTTTGAAATACCCATCCGAACTTGTGGCAAAGGGATGAGCCGGATGCTTTTCCGAATCGCCACGTCATTCAAGGCCTTATGAAGATCCTCCTCGAGGCAAATGTGGTGGATTCTTCTTCATCTTTCACTAGTGATTATGAGACTGGTTCGGAAGACATGGATGAAGAGGATATGTATGTAACAAATAAAGTGCATGTGGGTGATTATGATGTTAACATGGAAGCCTCCGGTCCTTCTTCTACTTCGGTCATATAGTTCGACGCTCACCGGTGTCGATTTGGTCTTGAAGGGGACCCCTATGGTCAATTTTATCCTTCTAGCAATACGGGGCCTGTTAGTACTTCAAGAGCTTTAGATTCTCATACTCGGCTCTCGGCTCTCGATCCATTTATATTACTAGTTCCGCCTTACCCGCCATGCATATGTCGGAAGTAAATCCTTTCTATGAAATAGGTGAATCATCTAATGCTAGGCAAGTTGTTTCTCCTCCCGGTACTCGTCCAACCTTATTTGAAACTTTGGGGATCTCTCGAACGGGCTCAAGAGAGGGCGCTTTCTTCATCATCTCGAAGCTCAGGATGAATTTCCATCTATTGCTCAACCAACTAGATTGCTTAATGATATTTTGTTCAATCATTTACCTTTATCACGACCTGTTTCTCCTACATCGGTTTGGATGGTCCCCGCCCAAACTATTGTTCCTAGGACCTCGTTTTTTCAGCAAGCCAATTTACGTCTTAGACGATTAATTCGTCAATCAAGTGATCCCGTACGAGTGCACCCACTTCTATCGATTGACATTCCACCAAATGAGTGGGTGGGGGGAGGCTGGTCCTAAGGTTTTGGAACAGGACCCCCTAATACTCCGATTCCTCCAGTTCACACTAATTTACCTTTGTCACCTACTAATAAAACTCAATCTTTTAAAGGTTCCTTGTCATCGAAGCGTCTTGCTACTCATCAAATGTCTCGAGCTATGTCTATGGATAATTTTTATTTGCCAGATGCGTTTTACTTGATTGGTTTCGGAAAAAACGTCGGCTGCAGGTTGCGACTTGGGAGTCCAAGGGAGGTTTTAATTTGTAGAAATTGGTAAATGGGGTGTATCGGTTTCAACCTAAAACTATAACCGATATTCGGATGGCGAGGATATGGGAGTGGAACCTTTGGATGAGTTTTATTCTCGTCTCTATGGGTAAAAGATCAAGGCCGGGCCGAGGATGGATCAGTTAATCTGCCCAAGAAGTCTAAAACTATTGAAATCTCTCCTTCAATGTCTATGGAGTCAGTTTCATCTGTTGTTCGAATAAATTGTGAGACAAATTGTTCGCTGATATTGGCTGGCTCTTCACAGCCAACCAAGGACCCATGAAAATTATCTCCTGGAATTGTAGGGGACTAAACGAGCCTGACACCCCTAAAATTCCTTACGTTAGATGGCTTGTAGGAACTAATAGACCTATATTCTTGTTTCTAAGTGAAACTAAGATGAAGTATGTTGAAGCCTTAAGTCGTTGTGGTTTTAGTTCCCTCCCACTTTTGTGATAGGCAAGTGATGCCAATGGGACTAAAGGGGTCTTTTAGTTGTAAGTTGGAGTAACCCGATCATTTCCACTTTTGTGTGTCTACAAATTACATAGTTTGTAAGGTTACTTGAAATTAACAATCAGGAATGGTATGTTGTGTTTGTGTATGGTCCGTCTCGTTTTAGTCATAGACAAGCTATTTGGGATCAATTGAAGCATATCATTGCTTCTTTGGATGCTTTTTGATTATTGGGGACTTTAATCGCTAGATAAATACGAGGACAAATTAGGTGGTTCTTCTATTACCAAAGGCTGGCAAGCTTTCAATCTTTGGAAGGTTGAATCCATGCTCTTGGATTTACCTTATGTTGGTCCACAGTTTTCCTGGACTATTAAACGACAGCCGCCTCATACAATCTTTGAACGCCTAGATAGGGGTTATATTTCCTCTTCTTGGCTTTCTCTATTTCCTCATAGCTTAATTACTAACCAATCTATTACTTGTTCAGACCATGCTGCTATTATATTCTCAAACACAACTCCTACTTTCACTAAAAAGCGTCCTTACCAATTGGAAAATTGGTGTTTAGTTTTACCGCAAATTACGACCTTAATTAAGCAAATTTGGAGTGAGTCTTGTGTGGGTAATGTCAATTTCATTCTTACCTCCAAATTGAACAAAGTTCGTCATGTCTTGCAAAAGTGGTGTCTTGATCATAAAAAGTCTTGTGGAATTGATTGGAAAGCTATTAATGCAAAGTTAGACCTGGCTGGAAGTTTCCAGGATGTTAACAATGGGTTTTGTTATATTCGGACTATTAATGACCTTATGTGTGAAGCTACTCTAGCTTATACCTATTGGAGACAAAGAATGAAGGATGTTTGGATCCAACATGCCGACACCACAACAAAAATTTGTTTCAACAGAGTTAAGTTACGAAGTTCTAGAAATTATATTCACTCCTTACAAAATGAGAATGATGACTGGATTAATGCTCAAGAGGACTTATTAACTTTAATTATCAATGTTTTCCAAAAGGTTATGAAGTGCCTCAAATTCATCCCGATGAAGACACTATTGTTAATCCGCTTAATGAGATGGATATGCCCACTTTAACGGAGGATCAATGTAAAGTTCTTTTGGATATTCCTTCGACTTCCGAAATTAAGGATCATTTCTTTAATATGAAAGCAAATACTTCTCCAAGACCGGATGGGATCACATCTCGAATTTTTTAAAGTTTACTTGGGACATTGTTGGTGATTCAACTGTAGGCTGGTATTCAAAAGTTTTTTCCTACTGGTCAAATGCTAAAAACTTGGAATCACTCCATTCTTGTGATGATTCCGAAGGTGTTATCTCCTCAGTCTCCTCAACAACTAAGACCATTAGGGTTGTGTAACACACTATACAAGTGTGTTACTAAATGTTTACTCGAAGATTATGCGGTTTCCTTCCTTGTATTGTAACGGATTTTCAGCATGCTTTTGTTCCCTGGAAGGCTTATGAGTGATAATATCTTACTTAGTCATGAATTAAGCCACAAGATTGATTCAAGGAAATATGGTCCTTGCCCTTTGGCGACTATTAAAATGGATTTGTCAAAAGCTTATGATAAAATGAGTTGGCGAGTTCTTATTTTGTGTTCTCCGAGCTTATGGTTTTCCCCGAACCTTGGATTAGGTTGGTCCAACAAGTGTATTTCAACTGTCTCTTATAAAATCTTGTTTAATGGTTCACTTCTCGACAAGTTTTACTCCAAGTCGGGGCCTTCGTCGGGGTGATCCTCTCTCACCTTTCTTGTTTATACTTGGAATGGATGTGTTCTCCAAAATGCTGACCTTGGCTCAAGCTATTAATTCCTTTAAGGGTATCAGACTGTCTAAACGAAGTCCTTCAATTTCACATTTTTTTTTTTGGCTGATGATGTGATGATTTTCTTTTAGGCGTCTCCTCTGGCTGCTACTAATCTCCGAGATATTATCAATAGATTTAGTTTGGTGTCTGGTCAAATGATCAACTGCTCTAAGTCTTTCATCAAGTTTTCTCCTATGTTTCAGATGAAATGCGTCAAGACATTGTTAATTGTTTCAATTACAAGCAAGTCAGCTCGTTCCCTCATCATCTAGGGGTGCCCATTGATTTACATGGTTCTAAAAAAAATCATTTCTCATTCCTTATGGATAAAGTTGCTTCTCGGATCTCTCAATGGGCTGCACTCAAGCTACAAAATTAGTGTTAATCAACACATTATTTTAGTTGTTATGATATCACATGTTATCTCTTGCTTTGAGCTGCCTACTTCTATTTCCTCTGCCATATTTTGGTGGACTAATAGCTCAAATCGAGATGTCCATTGGATTAAAAATTCTATTATCCATCTCCCTAAAGGTATGGGAGGTTTAGGGATTCATGCTACTTCGTTAGTTAATAAAGTATTTTTAATGAAAAAAGCTTGGTCTCTTTTTGCTATACCTACTTCTTTGCTAAGTAGGATTTATAATTCTGTTAGTGATTCTCCTATCAGAAGGGGTCAGACAAAGGCTAAGCTTCGGTTCATTTCTTGGGGTTCGAGAGGTTTAACTAAGGCAGAAAATTTAGTTTTCAAGGTCTGTAGTTGGAAAGTGGGTAATGGTCAAAATATTAAAGCTTTTGGGAAAGCTTGGTTATATCATCGAATTCCTCAAGTAAAGTCTAATATTACCTTCCTGCAAGCTCGTGATATAAAGATCAGTAATCTAATTTCTACTTCTCCTTTTCTGCATTTGGAATGTTTCCATGGTTAGGAAACTTTGTTGTTTTAAGGATGCTCAGGACATTTTGAGTATTGAGTTGCCTTAGGAAGATAATTCAGATTGTTTACATTGGAATCACCATGCCTTGGGTTCTTTACAACTAAGAGTGGGTATGCTTTTCTTAATTCCATGCTTCAAAGAGATAGTGGTTCTCTTATTCAAGATTGCCCTTTGTTTAAACTCATCTGACATTGGCGGATTCAGCCAAAGTGGAAATTGTTTACTTGGAAACTTTGCTATAATATTCTTCCTTTGAGAATTAATCTGGCCAGACGTGGTATTGTTACCAATTATGTGTGTCCTTTTTGCAATTCTGATGATGAAGATGATCTTAATCTTTTCTAGCTTTGTCCTATAATCCAGCCTTTATGGAGGAATAGTTCTTTAGCTATTCAACAAATCTTCATGAGAATCTTTCTATGAGAGATTGGATTCTCTACTATATCCAACTGTTTATCAGTCAGGATGGAATTCACACCCCAAAGGTTGGTACCTTCATTGGTACATTATGGGGAATTTGGATTGCTCGTAACAATATCATTTTCAGGAGTGACAGTGCTTCTCCAGTTCAAATCCTTGTTACTATTGTTGTTTGTCTTGCTATGCATGAGAAGTACATTAGCTTATTAGATCAGCAACTTCGTTTCCTACATCCCCTAGAACAAGATAGTGTTGTGCCGCCAGGTTTCCTTATGATCTCTCTTGGAAAAATGCCTGCTCAGTTCAGTTCTAGTATTATACAGGTTGATGGTTCTTGGGATAGGAAAACTCTAAAAGCTGGGGTTGGTTGGTATGTTTCTAATCCTTATAGTTCCTTGGATATGTCTGGCGGATGTCATTTCCTTGCTCGGAATGCTCTACACGCGGAGTTATATGATGTGCTTCGTTGTATTCAATGGGCTATTCAAAATGGTTTCTCCTCCATCAAGTTAATTGCCGATTCGGTTTACGTTATAGCACTTCTTCAGAACAAGGGTGAAACTAATTGCTCCTTGCGTTGGACGGTTTGTGATATTCTCAAGATTGCTTCTACAATGCCAGCTTGTGTTCTTCATAAAGTTGCGAGATCATAGGTTCACCCGGCGCATGTCTTAGCTAATTTTTATCGTTGCTTTCCTTTATTGTCTTTGCCTAGTTGCAGCTCATGTCAAAAAAAAAAAAGTGCAAAGTGTGCACTCACAACAATAAATGTATTGTCATAATAGTCCACTTTAAGGTAAAATAGGTCACTTTCAAATTAGGATAGGTATTTTTCCAAATCAAGAGGGGTAATTTTTATACTTAGATGAGTTATTACTATGTAATTAAGTAAAAGTGACTCTAATCCAATCGCACGGTTGAGATTCATTCTCATTTCGCACGATTGCTTGCACTCCTTTCATTTAGCTCTAATAGGATTCCGCTTCACAATTAGCCACTAAAAGATTCGGATTGTATATTTCTACAATCAATTTATGATGTTAATAGCGAATATATAACATATAAAAATTTACAAAGTTGCAAATGTACAAGCTATCTATTGAGCTCTCCAAAAGAAATTTCATTTTTGTGAGTAAGTAATTGTTATAGAATTCAGTATCTAGTAACATGTTTAATTATAGCAAAATGTAGAACATAAAGATGAAAAGATAAAAGTAGAGAAAATGAACGACACATATACGTGGTTTAATCAACATAACCTACTCCATCCGGTAAGCGATGAAATATCCTTATCAGCTTATATGGAGAATTCAAGAAGAGAAAAAAATTGGGAAAATATAACTCTCTCATGGAGAAAAAATAACTCTATCTTTGTGTCATGCGCAGTTACATCTTGGCTTGAATTAGCTTTACAAACCTTTTGTACGTAAGACATTAACGCTAAAAGATCCCAAAAAACCGTAGCTTATTCTCGGCTAATAGCCATCATATAGGAAAATCTTAAGAAATCACCTATACCAAAACTGACTACAAGAAGAAATTGTTCACATGGACAATAGTCTGCCCACCCGGGCGATTATTCACCCGCCTGCGCAAAACTGCATATTTGAGCAACTCTTTGATACCCAAAATAACCATTTTTAATACTACTACTCATTAATACTAACACCATTGAGTTGATAAATTGCAACATGATTAGTTTCTTAGTTGTCCCTCCAATAAAATGATAGATAGTACAACAGGCAATATATGTATATAAGAGCGCTTCCTGATTGGTAAACATGAGGTAACGTTCTAGAACGATGTCAGTGTTTAGTTTGTCTAAGAATTAGGCATCCCTATATTTGAATCTATGTTACATTGATACATTATAATATAATGAGAAGACAGAAAGTCAGAGAATTAAGGGATATGTTAGTTGGTATATCAATTCCTTCGCTCAAGTAGCCGTCCTTACTCCTTACGCTTTATAATCATATACGTCTTCGTTAATAATTTTAGTAGCTCTGAATTTGGCCGGTTTGCTAATATATATCCATCTGAATTTTGTCTAATTAACTAACCTATTCTCTTATCAATTTTGGAGAAAAAATTAAGTACATGTAAAGTGATGATTTGGGATGATGACTGAAATTCTGTGGATTGGTGCACCTAATAGAAGAATCTGACTATAAGTAATAGTGATGCATGACTGATGATGATGACATACTTGATCCATCAATTAAAGATGTGCCTCAATCTAGTTTTGCATTTTTCGAATATAGAAAGTTGAAGAAGCAATATTGTATCAGGGATTTAATTTCAAATTTTGGAGTACGCACAATACTTTACCATATAAACTAGTCGACATCCACTTCAATTTATAAGTTTTTTAGTATAGGTCAAATGACTTTAGTAAAATTTTTCAATTAATTTTACGATTGTTACTTACAGATTCTGAAGGTTGTCCATTGCTCTAAAGAAGCCCTATTTAGTAATGAAGAGAAGATTTATCAGATTACTATACTATCTTAGACTGGGAGAAAGAAACAACTCCTCTAAGATATCGAAGTCATCTAATTAGCACTAGTAGGAATCTTGATCATTTATAATTGCCATTCTATTATACTATATATTCACTCAATCTTAGCACCAAAAGAAAATTAATTCAATCAATATTACAACCTTGATGGATAGAAATAGTGAATTTACAATATTAAATAAGTGAGCTATAAAAGTCAATATGCAACCAAATGAGCTGAATTTCACCAACTTCACTTAGCCTATACTACAAAACTAAGTTGTGACAACCATCCAACCTTAGATGCCTTGAAATATTTTCACCATTAGCACTAACGGATTGTTTGGTAATTGGTATAATTTGACAGTAATGGTAATGGATTTATATATAATTCCAACACCACCAAACATGTGTATATCCTGCATAAATTATCATTTCAACTCAATATCACCTCTATATTAAAGTAACAATGAATTTTGTAGAGAAAAAGAGGTATTTAAGAATAAACCATCATTACAATAAACCTTGCCTCAAGACTTTGTTCCTAAACTTAAATATCAATTAATTATCATCAGTCCAATGGAGATTATATTATCTTTCAAAAATATTGTAAGTTCCTTAGTAGAAGCTAAGTTAAAGATCATTTTTAAAAAAATTAATACCAAAATCACATAAATTACTACTACAATTTCAGCTACATTTAATAGTTATCATTTGTCCATAAATAATCAGAGGCATTGCGCCTTCTAGTGTCACTAAGCTTCAATTTAAATAAATCAACACTAATATTCTACTTTCACTTGTCAATTTGAATATAATGAAATAGTTAACAATTATTTGGTTTGTAATTGACCTTAGACCCGGATAAATACATAACTCGAATGATTTTGGTTATCATTCAAGTACTACTCGTATTTGAATTGACCCAACAAAATCCGACCCAAATAATCTACTAATACTATTTGCTACCTCTATGTTCTTATGTTAGAGGAGGAAGTATTAGATTGGAGCACTTTTTCCTCGTTAACGTCCGACATCCCATCACACATCAAAGAGAGGAGAGGAATGGTAACAAAAATGGTTAGCTTTATTAGGTGTTTGGTTCAAGCCATGAAATGGTAACCATTACCACCAAATAATGTATTTTGTTACTTGAGGGGAAGGGTAACAAATTGGAGTCCATTACCACTAAGTAATGGTAATGGATTGGGGGGGGGGAAAAAAAAAAAAAAAAAAAGGAATTGGTAATTGATTCCGTTTCGGAAAACAAAACACTAGTCAGAAGTAGTAATATACAAAGTCTTTGTCCACTGTCCAGTACTATTACCTACTTTAAGATATTTCTCTTTGGTGCACATCAATTGGTTGGTCACTCAAATTCAGCCCAAACTCAAAAACTTCAATAAAAAAAAGCATTTTTTTTAATGTAATTTATTTGCTCCGGATAATGATGATTGATGAAAGGCCTCCTAAATAAGTCCGTCGGGTTGGATTATTTAAGATTTATATCACTTTGAATTAAAGCTTTTGATAATAGGTTAAATAGTATTTTTTTTAAAGAGAAACTTCATTAATTGAAGGCCAAACGGCATCTATAATAGGTATTAAAGAAAAACAAGATACAATTAAACAAGTCTAAACCAAATTCGTTTTCGAAGGAACTACAATGAACCAGATTGAGCAATACAGCGCAGCCCCCTTGTATTTGCTGAATCAAGCAGCTATTGATGAGGAAGTCTATCATTTTGATGTAGTTTGGGAAGAACATTCTTGACCGAGTTATGTTGACCGCATCCGAGATTCTAATACCTTCATGTTGAGTCTCGAACTTCAACCAATGAGAACATTTTCTCATACCTAAAAACAAAAAAACCATACTCACAACTCCCATATGGGAGAAAGAGATTTCCAAAACAGAAACTAAAAACCCCATAACAGGGTTTGAAAAGATTTCATAAAGAGAGACTAATTTATTAAACAAAACAAGAAAATGAAAAAAAACTGAAAATAAAAGGGAAAAAGGGGCTTATCATGGATGAAATCATCAATGGCAGCCCCTAACTGATGAATAAGGGGTAGGGGAGGCTAGGGTTTGAGAGAGGTTAAATAGTACTTATGTAGAGATTTTAGAACGTTTCAATTTTTTAGTTTGGATTAGGTCCTAATACCATAAAAATCGATTTTTTTTAAAAAATCATATCTGAATGCGCATTAAAACTAATCTGATCATATTAATTTAGTACTTTTAATTTGGATTCAATTCGAAAATTCAAATTAGTGAAATTAACATATTTTTTGCCATAATACAATCATCACAACTTACTTATAATGGATAACTATATGAATAAAAAAAGTTATGCTTACAATCCCAAATATTATTACCCCAAAAATTTTAAAATAATTCTTGACATTATACATTACGACATAATTAGGATACGTCCCTTAAAACAACAAAGTTTTGAGAAAAAAAAGGTTCAGTAAGAGATGATTAGGTCTAATCATACATAAAGTCCAAGTAGAACTTATTATATCCAATTAGGTTTAATAAAATAGAGTTCAGGAAAGCTCATCAACAAAATTTTAGGTGATAAAGAGAACCTAGTCTTAAAAAATTCTTATTATGCAACATCAACATGCTATCATTATTCAGAAAGAGGGTTAATTATATATCCACATATACAATTACTTAGTAGGACTTATTACTTCTTTGGTCTAGAATCTTCATTCATAAGAAAGACACTGTAAAAAATTGACCTAAAAAAGTTTAAACAAAATAAACATGTATTTCAATCTGACTTACGTGAACCCAGTTCACGTTAACATTAGTGTGCACCAGGCCCAAAGCATGTATCATTTCTGAACAATCTACTATATCATTTAAAAATCTATTATATCATGTAGAAACCCACTATATCATTCAGAAACATATTGTATCATGTAGAAACTACATCATTTCTAGACAATCCACTATATTATCCAGATCCCATTACATCATGAACAAACTCACTATATCATTCAGAAACATAACATATCATGCAAAAACTACATCATATCTGAACAATCCACTATATCATTCAGACACTCACTATATCATGCAGAAACTATATTTTTCTATATGTTAAAGTACGTGTCACAATATATACTACACAACCTACATCTTCCGGCATGTTAAAAACATTAAAATTAAATCTTCCACTATATTGCATATAATTTAGTATATGTTTTCCGTTAATAAAATCCAATATATTACATATAAGTTCACTATATCTCTATAAAAGTCACTATATAAAGTTAATATCAATTACCAACCTGGTGCACACTAAGTTAGTGTGCACCGAGTCCATTTAAGTTTTTTTACATGTATTTTTGCTTTTTTTTAGGGGTATGTGTTACTGCCTTTTAATTTGGAAACCCCTAACCTAAATCCAATAATCTAAAACTTTGGTTTTCTTTTTTTTTTTTTTCTTTTTTTTAAGACCAAATTCAATCCGATTTATTTAAAATAAATCTAACCCAAATTTATATTGTGTTTGAATTGAATTGGAATATAGATTTTTATCAAACTTACTCATACACACATATATAAAGTACAAGGCATCGAATTTTTTTTTAATGCAAATTTATACATCATCTCCTGTGCTCGCTCTTTGATTATGACTTGAAGTAATTAATACTACACACAAACTTAATCTGTTCTTTAATTTGAGAGTACTATATTCACTAATTACATTACTTTTCATTCTAAAGAAGAGTATATTCTTAATCTGATTGTCAAAAAAACTTTAAGAAAAGAAAAAAAAAACCTTTGTATATATGTACATTTTCCTATTCAAAATGAAGCATTAATTCGGGCCTTCTTCATCTATCATAACCAGGGGCTTGTATACCATTACTCAGCCTCCTATGCAAAGCATTGTGTCTAACCCTGTTATTATCTATTTGCTGCCTTTGTTTAACTTGGTTTACACTCTCTTTTTTGTCTCCTTTTGGTACAACATACACAAAATGTCCTGGAATGTCATTCATCACCATGAGTGGCTCCAAGGTCTTAACCACCGTACTCATCGTTGGCCGTGACTTGGGGTTATGGCTAAGGCATTGATAGGCTAACATAGTCGTGACCTTCACCCCTTGAACCGAGTACTGACCGTCGAGCCTTGGATCCATGATCATAGCAATTTTTCTCGAGTCCTTGAGGAATGGCCTAGCCCATTCAACTAAGCAATGTTCTCTACGAGGACGAGTCTTGTCCATGCATCTTTTGCCAGTCAATAACTCTAGAAGAACTACTCCAAAACTGTAGACGTCACTCATGGTTGTTAAATGACCTGGAAGAATTTGTTTAATATCGAACTTGTTAGAATATTGACAAAAAAAAAATTTGGTTGGTAGAACTTAGAATTTGTAAGCATTTCTTGCAGAAGTAGTACAAAAAATATACAAGTAGTTTTAATAGTCAACGTTAACACGTACTAACATGTTATTTAGATAACTAATTATTTCAAATTGAAATTGAAAATATTTACCTGTCATTACATATTCGGGAGCTACGTAGCCTTTGGTGCCTAGGATGTGTTCAGTTGTTACATGGCTTTTATCTCCTTCTGGTCCATCTCTTGCATACCCAAAATCTGATAATTTTGCTTTAAAATTCTGAAACCCGGAAATTATAATATTTGGTAAGTAAAATAAACCAAACAAATTGGGTGAATTCATGATAAATTTTCAGCAGATGCTATGTTACTCGGACCCTAGAGCTCATGTCAAACATGTTTTATATATATTGAATTCTTAGTGTAAGTGTGTGTCGAGGATAAAAAATGGGCATTTAAGGTAAAATCAAAAGTTCGAGTAAAAGATGAGAGCTTACAGAATCTAAGAGAATATTCGCAGCCTTGAAATCTCTTAAAATCACAGGCTTATTTGCTTCGTGAAGGAATGCGAGGCCTTTGGCAGCTCCGAGTGCAATTTTCATTCTTGTCAACCATGGTAAGGCAACAGAGGCCCCTGCATTCATACCAATAACCATGTCAAAAACTTCGGAAAAAACATGCAAAACTTTATGGTAGTATTTATTTGGTAATTATATATACACAAGCCAAAAAATCCAATTACTTACGTCTGAATAATTGGTTGTCTAAGTTGCCTCTAGCCATATATTCATAAACAAGAACTCTCTGTTCATTTTCACAGCAATACCCTATCAACTTCACCAAATGAGGATGCCTTAGCTGACCAAGATATATAACTTCTGCCTGAAAATATCAAAACCATATATTATACTTTGCAAAAATCAAATGTGACATATTATATTATGATATTCTTGGGATGATGCTAGTTATTTACCAGCCACTCATTATGGCCTTGTGATCCTTCTAAATCCAAGACTTTAATAGCCACAGCTTGAGCTTTTAACCCGGGTCTAAGCTTATCATCAATGAACCCTTTATAAACAGCTCCGAATCCGCCTTCGCCAATGAAATTACCCGTATAAGAGAAGTTGTTAGAGATGATCCTGAGCTCATCAAGTGAAAATACCTGAAGGTTGGATCCGATTAATGAGCTCGAAAGATCGTTGATCGAAATCTCTGAATTGGGGTTGTTAATGTCTGAGATGGATATCCTTTGAGGAGAATTAGCTGGTACTACTCGTTTTGGTTCAGTTTTGGATCTGTGTTTGGGTTTAGGTTTGGGTTTTGATACTTTTGATTTAAAGCAACTAGGTAGAATGGTCTCCCATGTAATTTTCTTAGATGCCATTTTGTGTGTTAATTATGCTTAAAAGAATTACAGTTGAAATGATTTTGGTTTGTTGCTAAATTTGATATGGATAGTGGAATTGGGTTATGTGCTTGGATTTATTTCTTATAGAGTTGTTATGGAATATGGAATATGGTTGTTGAGAATCCACCTAATAACACTAGTATTTATAGGCTAGTTGTGAAATGAGGAACTATCTTCTGCTGCCATCTATAGGTTTGACTTTTTCCCTCTTCCCCTTCCCCACCTCTTTGAATTTCTTGGACATCAAGTTGGCTAATTTGTGTTAGTTAATGAGCAATTAGCAAGGATTTTAAACTTGTAGTGAGAAACAAGGTAGGTCTATACCATGTAGTCAAAACTAACTCTATTTAAGAAATATATCCTATATATTTTTTTCACGTTTATTTAAGTCCTTATAACTTATAAGAAAACATAAGTTCAGACAAAGACTGATAAGGTTAGTTTAATAAGTTCAAATAAGCAAAAATCAAGTTTGACACACTTACAAATAAGTTTTGCTACAGTGACAATAAGTTTAGATAAGCAAAAGTAAGTTGAAAATAACAAATCGTACAATTGTTGCATCATTTTTGAAGTATTATTATTAGCAATAAAACATATCCATGTACCTTCAATTTATAATTCCTATCAGACCTGGGCAGGGACCGAGTCAGGCATGTTCACGGGTTCGGCCCGCGGGCTTGGGGTAATGGCTGGTCGGGCCCGAGCCCGTGAGTGACGGGCCGTGCTGGGCCTGAAATTTCTAGACTTTGTCCATGGTCCGGCCCAGGCCTGCGGGCTGGGCTCGTGTCTCCTGCGGATCTGACCCGTGTTTTATGTTATTTGGATTCTTTGCAGTTTTAGACTAAAAAACAAAGAGAAGGGGCGTTCGGCCCATGGGCCATATAGGCCTGAAATAAAATTTCTTGGCCCTGGCAGTCCCACGGCTCACGTAGCGGACAACGGGTCGGGCCTTGAACAGGTTCGAACCGGTATGCCCACCTCTAATTCCTATGTGGTATAACCAAACTCTTTATTTCTTTCTTGTCAGCCAAAATATTTTAGCATGGTTTTACTGCCATCCGGTCATATACAAATTTGATATATTAGTCATTCAACTCCCTCAGTTTCTCAACACAACCCCTGAAAAATAGGAATTTTTTTAGAAATGTAGATTAATAAAAAATTAATGAAAGGTTTTTGCTTTGTTAGGAGGTAATTGGCTATGTCATATTAAATGTACAATTAAGAATCAAAGTTGGCCTAGTTGGTTGGAGATCCTCCTTCAACCTTTTGATCAGGGTTCGATTATTACCTCTCACAAAGTGGGATCCCCAAATTCTCCCCACTTATACAAGAGATATTCATCTTATTTAAAAAGAAAAAATTAAATGTACTACTACACGAGATATTCTTATTGCTCTACTCACCCTTTTTTATTAAAAACTTTCCTCTTGTGCCCTTAAAAGTATAGGTCACTCATAAAAATCTCCTCGCATTCAATTTCAATTAAAAGTCGATTTTGTCTTCTCATACTTCAATCTAACATAGAATTACTGTTTTCCTTTTTCGGTAAAATCCAACTGGCCAAGTCCCTTTCAATTTGCTGTTACTAGCTTTTTATGCACGCGATGCGTGCGACGATATTTTCGGCCTAACTGTTACTCTAGTAAAACAAACCAAAAACGAAAGTTCGTATCTAATTTCACCTCCATTTTGTGGATAAGAAAGATTGAAATATTACAAATAGTATTTAAAAACACTTCATTATTTTATGTAATATTGTTGTTTAACTTATAATAACTAATTGAGTAACTGATTAACGTTAGTTATTTGTTAATAGTAAAAAAAAGATTGTAGCCCAAAGCCACATGTATGCCAGTAACAAACCCACATAATTTTTCCCACCTACCCATATGACTATCAATCCCACCTACCCCGTATAACTATCCACCCCACATACCCATATGATGAATCTCACGTATTTTATCATCTAATTCTCCATATTTCAATCTTCCCACCTACAACCTTACATCTCTCCTTCCCTCAAAAAATAAGAACGACTCATCTCCTTATTCTCACTATCTTTCATATTCACTCAAAAAGATTGAGATTTTAATCAGATCTCATGGTTTTTTTCACAGCAAACACCACATTAATAAGCTCATCCTAGTGTCAAAATTAACCTAATCAAGGCTCCATTGATTTTTGGGTAATTTTGGTCTTTGTTCTTGTGGGTCTTTTTGGGTTTTCATTTCGATCTAGGTGGTAATGTTGAAGAACGTTCGTCGGGATGGGGTTTAAATTGGGGTTAACCTGGTTGACGAATTAAATAGAGGGCCTCAAATTTGAAGGTAATTCCTTACGTTTTATGTTCCTGATTTCGTCCCAAAAAATTCAATTGTCAACTATATTTCTCAAATATTCGGTTACATTATGTTTGAACTTTTATTTGTGAAGATGTTTTTTTTTTAAATTCGTGGATGAAGTTCAAAATTTGAAATTTGCAAAAATCCAGTTACAATCCTAGTCGGTTCTTGTATCATCCCCTTATTCTTTTTCTTTCCCTTTGTTTTTTTCAAGACTTCTTCTACTTCTTTGGCAAATTTTGTATGCAAAGTAATTAAATCAAATTTAAGCATAATTTATTGCGTAAAAGACCTTTTGCTTCTGGGTTTTTATTTATTCATAAGAAATATCGTTTTGTACTAATGGTTTATAAGATTACATTTATATTTCGAAAACTTACTATCGAAAAGTATTTTTATACACTTCTTTTTAATAATGAAATACTATTTTTTCAAAATCCATATCCGGTTTTTATATTTCATTCCACGGACTACTAAAAGAAAATCAATTGTTTTCATCGGTTTTCAATTTCACTATTTGTTTTGGCAAATTAATGTAATTTCTTTTTTAGATTGATTTTTGTGTCATTGTTATTGTATTCGAAATTGATTTATATTTTATAATGCCTTTTTTTTGTTACAAACATGTACTGATTTTTTTATAATTATTTCAAAATTCATACCATACAATGCAAACTTAAATTATTTATGTCTCATTTTTATTGTATTTTTTCTTCTAAAACATGTAATTATCAATACTACAATTGAACATGCATTCGAACATAAGAGTTGCTAGTTTTTTTTTTCAACTAATTTGAAATAACTTGCAAGATTAAAAGGAATTATGCACCTTTTTTAGAAGTTCGTAAATCGCCGATGGACAAATGTGTGATCTCCCCGTTGAAATCGTATGTTTTTCTTTATTTGTAATTTGTATTAACGTTGTAGTGTATTGGTAATTTTCTGAGTATGTAATTGTAAATGGTTTTTGAGAACGGAGTATGTAATTACTAATGGGTTATAGTTTGTAATTGAATCTTTTAGTTTTTGTAATGTTTCCTCATTTGAGTGATTGATTGTTATAATTGTATTTTCGTCAGTTTTTTTCAAACCCCAATTTGTTTGTAATTAGTTTTGTAATTTAGAAAGGGAAGGGGGTAAAACAGTCTCTTCAAAGAGGGACACCATAGCTTCCCCCTTCCCTTATATAATAGAGAATAATTTAGTTTGTAATTTTCTTATTCTTATTTTAAGAAACTTTTAGAGAAATAGTCCAAGTGTCCAACTATATATAAACAAAAAAAGAGAAACACTTCAACAAACAAGAAAAATTCTGCATTTTTACACGGATTGTTTGAGCCACTAAATTGTGCAAGAAATGTCTTAAAATAGGCTACGCGGATAATTAAAACCAGTAATGAGAAGTTTCTGAAATACGCAATAACGGGTCCATACAATATATTGGCTAAATTTTATAATTGACCAAGACCTGGCTAATTATCCAGAGATATTGAATTTTCCTATAAAGTCTAACATGGTTGCTAATTATTAAAAATTGATGCATACTTTTGCGACCATATGTCCATATGGCATTTAGATACGCAGACGCTGCTTACAAGAGAAAAGTTCTACTCGTAGTTTTGACGTTTGATTGTTCAAATAAAGTACTACTTCCCAATTTATAGTGAAACCAAAGTTCTAAAGTAGAATTAGTACTAAATCAAAAAATGAAATTTGTCCTATTCCACGTCCAAATTATTAGTATTCCCAATTCTTTGCTTGATGAAATCAAGAGAGATAGAGGAGGTATACCTACTCCAGAGTATAATCTTAGTGGGATTTCTTTTTATTGTTAATAATTTTGGAAAGTTGCGTTGTTATTCTCTACGTCTCATATTACTTTTTAAAATTTACATCATATATTAATTTAAGAAAAAGTAATTAGCTAGGGTTAGATCTTTTGCATTTTAAAGTTTTGGAAATGTATAATTAAAGTAGCTACAGAGAAAGAGTCATACGTATAGGGGTGAAAACTATGACCAAAATAAGATGAATGGGATAAAGAGAAAAAATAAAAGTAGATTTTTTTTTTTTTAACTAAGTAAGTGTAGAGATGTAATATATATTCAATTAAAAGTAGATTTAAATACATATAGAAAGGTTATTTTTGTATTCCTTTCTAGATCGCAAGAAGATTATAACTATAGAAAAAGTATACTCCTATTTATTAATATTATTATCGTTACTATTTAGATTTGCAAATTCCAAATAATTATTAATTTAAAGGAATTTCAACACATATAACATCAAGTATTTGATTCCCCAAGACTATGTTCTACATTGCCCAAGTTCCTGCAGACCAAAAAACAAGGAGGACGACAACTTGTAAGTAACAAGGTGCAGGCCATTTATAATTATTGGTTTAATTAGGTATTTATAATACAAATTATCCGCAACTTATTAGGTGTAGTAAACAGTTCGTAGAGTATGCAAGAAGAATATACTTTGACAAAGTAGCAGGCAGTTGATCACTGAGATTATTAGCGAGATTAGATGCTTAATATGTGGCATGCATGACACATTAATGCATTATCGTAGTACACTGCATTTTGCATACGTATCAAGGTTTTTTTGTGGCTTTACTAGAAAGAAATTATGTGATAAATAACATGTGATAATCTATTATATATTTGTGTCAAATCAACCGTCCAAACTAACTATATGTATAAGAGTATGTTATGTTTCGTATTCCCTCTTTAGTATCTTACTAGTAGCTCGAAAAATCCTAAACTATTATATTCTATCCAAAATATGCTTTATGAAAAATTATATCATCATGAGTAATTTTGGTCATATAATGTAATTACGAATTACCAATAATTTAGTCATTTGGCCTTGTTAATCAACATATATAGCGTTTGAGTCTCTTTATGTTGTTCAAAAGAATATTATCTTACATTGAAAATGAAAAGATAAAAAAAACTCGCTTTATAAGCCTACAAAGTTACACCTCCAGTAAGAATTTTTTTCTTTTGTTGTACCACCCAAACACGAGACAACCTCTATTTGATAGCTAATTTTATTTTACATCTAATCACTAACAATCATTAAGAGGACATCTAACTGGCAATTACAAAGCAACGTAAAGTCAAGTAAAAATCAACATTGTACAACTAATAATTTTACTAAATATCTAATTTCACAAGATCTACATCATACATAACCCCTCCCTTTGTCCCATGCTGCTTGTGAACATCGAACCAAGGAATCCACCTATATGACATAGGAGTAGCTAGGGGTGTCAATGATGGGAGTCGAGTTCGAGTTTGAGCTTGAGCTTGCTCGGCTCAACTCGACTCGTTAGCATTTCAAGTCGAGTTTGAGTTGAGTCGAGCTCCCTGGAGTCGAGTTTTGACCGATTTTTTACCAAGCTTTGACTGAGTTGAGCATTGACCGAGTCGACCTTTGACCGAGTAGATTTCGAGTAGCTTGCAAATGTCTTATGTTAAAAGCAACAATAAGGTAGAAAATTATAGTATTTAGGTATTTTGCTATTGATAATTGGGTATTCGAGCTTCTAACAAGTTTTCAAGTCGAGTATCGAGTTGCTCAACTCGATTCACCAACATCTTGATTCGAGCTCGAGTTCAGTCGAGTTTTTACCGAGTTGATCTCGAGTAGCTCACGAGTTGTCTCGTCTCATTTACACCCCTTGGAGTAGCTCTAATTATGTTATTTTCTCCTCTAATTAACAACCTCTAATATAATTGAGTTAAATCAGAGTTTTACCAAAATCACGATGATTATTATTTAGCCTCTTCTAGATTATTTCACCCGGGAAACTAAATCTTGCTACTATATTTCACATCCCAAAGAAAAAGAAAACGCATAAGAAATAGAAAAACGTATAATCAAGGGTGGTTTACAGCCGGTGCAAGCAGCGCGATGGCGCAGGGCCCCCGGAAAGAAGGGGCCCTAATATATTTATTCTTTCTCGTGAGCATCATGTGAAAGTAAAATTGTCTGGGTTAGTGGTACTTGGTTTTGATGAAATTCCTAAAAGAATTTTGTGTTCGACTCCCCAAGCAAGCAATTTCAATATCATTAATGTACTGGGTTGCTAAATGACGCCCTAGAATTTCCTATTAACGCCCTAAATACGTATAAAATACCTGTATTTTTATACTTTCCATCTCTTTTCTCATTTTCTCCCTTTCCTTCTTCACTTTCCCTCCCCCATCACTACCGGGCACCGGCACACCACCGCCACACCACCGGCGCCACCACCGGCACACCACCGCCACACCACCACCGCCACCACCGAGTACAACACCACCACACCACCGCCACCACCAGCACACCACTTTCTCACCAACATCTTCTTCGATTTAAAAAAAAATCAAAAAGGAGGCGTCCACCATGGACGCTCCACCACCAGTGGAGGCGTCCATGGCAGGCGCCTCACCATGGTGGACCGCCTCTCCATATTTTTTCAAAAAAAATTCAAAAAAAAAGGGCGCCTGCCAAGGACGCCTCCACCGGTGGTGGGGGCGTCCATGGTGGACGCCTCATCATATTTTTTTTAAAAAAAAAAATCAAATGAATTTAGATCTTAAATTTGTAGGAATCCATGGTGAACGCTGCTCTTCAATCCATGGAGATGATAAAAGAAGTTAAAAACAACAACACACATGGAATATACTACTTATTTCAACTCCATTATGACAGTTGTTTCTATCAAAGAAAAAGAAAGGAATTGTTTCTATCAAAGAAAAGGAAAATTTAATAAAAAAAAATTGCAGATTTGGGGTGTGGACTGGTGGCCATGGCGGCCTTGGTGGCGGCAGGTCCAGTGGCGGTGGTGAAAGAAGGGGAAGGGAAGTCAGGAGAAGGAAGGTGGAGGGAGAAGAAGAAAGGGAATGTATAAAATATGGTATAATTATATATATTTAGGGCGTTATTAGGAAAATTTAGGGCGGCATTTAGCAAAACCCTTGATATATTTCAGGCCCTAGTGTATGCATGCCAGCTACAACCTATAACCTTTTTTATTTATTTCCCCTTTCTTCTAGCAATGCAAGCTTTGCTTAGGGCCTGTTCTCCCCAGCTTATTTTCAGTTCAGTTCAGTTCAGTTCAATTCAGTTCAATTCAGTTCAGTTCAGTTCAGTTTAGTTCGGTTCAATTCAGTTCAGTTTAGTTTAGTTCCTAAATGATAATCATTACTATTAATTAGTTATAATTTAATTCGGTTGATTCGGTTCAATTCGGTTCCGGTTCAGTTCAATTCAGTTCGATTCGGTTCGGTGAGTTCAATTCAATTCGATTCGATTCGATTCGGTAGTTTTTATGCCGAAGAGAATAGGCCCTTATTGTGAAAGATTACCAACCAGCCAACCCATTCTTCACTCATCCTCCTATAATCCATCACTACAAGATAGAAGTAGAACTTAAAACTACGTACATTTCAAAACAAAAAATTAAAAGTAATTTATACTTGTAAGGCAAAAATGCAAGCTTATGAGTACAATATTGCTCACCAATCTCTCTCATAAAAGCACCATAGCTCTTGGTAATTTTTTGATATTATATTTATTTTTCAATTTTGTTTTAGTATTCCCTTTGGTGCCTCTATTAAGAATTTCAGTAAATGTGTATATAATTTTTATGTAAATTGCCAAATTTAGTTTGTTGATAAATTATATAGAGAATATCAAAATTTGCAAGAAATCATAAATCTCTTGGTAATTTAAATAATAAATTTATGTCCTCTCAAAAAAAATTATGTCATTTCCAAACTATAATTAAGGGCCTCATATACAGAAATTGTACATGGTCTCTATTTTGTTAGCCCCACCCCTCAACGTATTGTAATCCCAAACAGGCCCTTGCATTAAGTTGTAAGTTGCAACTAACAAAAATATTCCTTAAAAATCGAGGGGTCATAATTAAGCTTACTTTCATAATGTCATCAAGTGACACTATAGTTTAAAATAAATAGTACTCCCTACCAAACAAACTAACCAACTGATAACGAACCAATAATTTTCGCCAAACCTGAATTAAGGTTAGTTAAGTATGAATTTATACATTGTATTTTAGACAAAACTATTGTATAAGGCAACTATGCATGCATATATATGTCCAACAAATACGAAACGTGTGCGCAAACGAGACATTCTTTTACAGCTGCAAAAGTCTTTTGTCAGTTGTTCATATGAAAAATCTCATTAAAAAATCTTTATAGAAGATTTGTTGTTCGGAAACTAATCATTAATTTTCCTGTGTGAAAGTTGAAAATATAACGAGTTAGTCTTGTGTAGATCTGGTCCATAATAATATTATTGTGGACCAAAGCCATTTATTTACAATAGTAACCCTATTTTATTATATAGTAACATTTTAAAATTTTAAGTTACACTATATAGTTACTATCTATCATAGTGACCGTTTTTTTCAATATAGTCATCATTCCTCACATTAGTTTATCATAATGAAATTTTAAATTTGTGACATAGTAACTTTTTTTCTCACATGGTCAAACTTTACCATCTATATTTAATCATCTTTTATATCTATTGTTTATTATATAGTGACCCTTTTTTTCATAAATCACATGAATTAGCATTAGGTCCACACTAATTTAGTGTGGACCAAGTCCATATAAATTTATTCCAAATATAACATGAAAATCAAACAAAATTAATCAAAGAGTTAATGCTTCATTACAAATATTCATTTTCTTTATCTTATCAAATCTGCTCATTCCGGCTCAATTATACAAGTAGAACTTCTTTAGAAATTTGTTTCTAATGTTGGAGTTTTCAAATTCTAGCAACCATTTACTTTCTATAGTTGAATGAGAATGTTAAATGTGTCATAATTACTACTGTATAATTTTGAAGGCTACTTTGAGTCAAGGAAGAAGATAAACGAGATGGTACCTTCTCTACGTCATGTTAAGACTGTTAGAGTTAACATTTTTATTCTATAATGTCCCATATGATAATGTACCTAATTAAAGATTAATTAAGGAAATTTTTCAAAAAACTATCTTTTAAAAAATAAATTTCATTAACTAACTATTATAGTAACTTTTATAGTGGTTTTAGCTATGTTTGACAGTTAAAACGAGCTTTGACAATCACGTGCTATTCATGTTAGCACGTTTCGAAACTCAAATGGATTGTAGTTGGATTACCACGAGGTCGGGAGTCATTAGCGAGGGAGGAGATTTATGCTCCAACGAGACCGCGGGTCATTCGGGAAGGAGAGAACCTTTTGGATATGTGTTCATATAAGAAGTACGTGGTGGTCAAACCTCGTTTTATTGGTCAAACTTAACTAAAACCATGTGATAGTATTTTGAAAGGATTTTGCTATAAAAGGTAGTTTTTTGAAAATTTTCCATTAATTAATGCAACCTTAATTAGTTTTTTGTTGTTGTATTCATTTACAATAGTCTCAAAAACAAGGAGGACAGGAGAGAAAGTATTGCATGTTGGATTTGTATAAGAAAAAAGCAAACTGAGAAATAGTACATATGAAATGAAAACCAAAAAAAAAAATAACATATGAAATAAGATGGAAATTTAAGAAAGTTTTTCCAAATAATGCATGAAATCAGTGTAGGTAAAATAATAAAAAATACGGTTTTTTCACCAGGTACCCCTGAGATTTCACGAAATGCACCAGGTACCCTCGTTGTTTGAAAAATGCACCAAATACCCCTGAGGTTTAACTATAATGCACCAAATGCCATTAATGAAGAACGGCGTTAGTCTGCCGTTAGTGCAAGTTTCTTATGCACCATATACCCTTGAAGTTTAAGATAAATGTATGAAAATGGTAATAACGGCTAGTTTTTAAAAAAAAAAAAATTCAAATTTTCAAAAATAGCCGTTGGGATATATTTGTGGGGTTATTTAAACAACATCAGACCCTGTTGCATGCACTCTTCAAACTCTTTTGCCTACTTTGCCTCTTACACTACAATGTACTCACAATCCCACACTTCCTCTTCAAATTTTCAATCCTCCTACATTAGAGTGCCAAACAAGACATGCAAATGTAGGAGAATATTTGCAATTAGGAGCTCGGAATCATCATTGAATCCGTAACGATTGTACTATAAGTGTGATGTGTGTAATAAATTTAGGTGGTGTAGTGGTTATGTTGAGCAACACAATGGGGATAGGCAACGGGATGATATACTTGAAGAAGGAGAAGAAGAAGTGGGAAGTAATGCGAAGTTGCTGGATGAAATGAAGCAATTGAAGAAAAAAAATCAAGCAACAACAGAAGTTTATGCAAGCGGTCATCAAAATAGGAATTATCATGTTTCTTGTACTACTGTTTGTATTGAAGAACTGAAATGGGAAGTAATGTAATCAACTGCATTTGAATTTCATTAAATAAAATGAGACTTGTATGATTCACCAAAAAAAAGTAGCTTTACATTCTCCAAAAAATAGTAGCTTCACAACATTTCCAAAAAATTGATCTTTTGTTTCAACTACTAATTAACCCATAATGAGTGCAGTTAAAGAGTTGCAAAATACAAAATTAAAGTCAAAAAAACCATGAAATGAGAGCAGAAGACTTGAGGGTTGTTCTCGCTCTTCTTAGCCTTGGTTGCACCCTTGGATGTTGCTGCAGCTCTTTTCTTTCCCTTTTGTGAGCTGCTGCCAGACACATTTGTGGGTTGTTGTTCTGATGTTGAAGGACCACTAGCAAAGCAGAAACGGCTTGTTTCTTCTGTTTGGCGGTGGCTCCTCCTTTGCATGTTCTAGAATTATGTCCAACCTTCTTGCAGTGACCACACTTGACAGTGCTGCTCCTTTTTCCTCTTTTCTTCTCACATCTCCCTCTCTTCCTCTGCTTAGCTAGCCTCCCAGCACTTCTTTGGAAATGGGGGGTAAAATTTTTGGAAGTTCAAACAAGGGCCACTGGGTTGAATCAGGCATTGGGTGCATGTGGTTTGAGTAGGTTCTTGTGTAGGCAGCCCCTTTGTAGTAGGCAGAGACAAAGTCTTTAGGCTCTAGTCTTTGATCAAAAATGACCCTAAGCCCATGTTTACATGGAATACCAGTCCCCTGCCACTTCCCACAACCACATTTCCTTTGCTCTAGGTTAATGGGGAAATGCACATGGTCTTCCCTAACCTCAAACTCACCCCCCTCCCCTTGTACCATGTGGCGAGAACCTAGCTTCATCAGATCTTTTATTCAAGATCCTTGTGGCATAATCAGTCAAGGCATCAGGGTCCATGGCAATTGCTTTGTCAAACCTGGACCCAATTCTTTCCATGCTCCAAGACCTTATAGCTGCAATGAAGTATCATAGAAATTAGATGACTGATTTTAAGATTTATTGCAAAACAAATTAGGCACAATGGGGTGGGGAACATTACCTTCCAGTAAAGACATAACAGGGAGGTCTCTAAATGGTTTTGTGCATGCATTAAAGGACTCCACAAAGTTGGTTGTGTTGTGATCACAAACAACTTTAGGGTCAAATGCATGTCTGGACCATTGCTCCTCTACCTTGTTCAAGTACTCCAATGCCTTTACATCAAGCTTGGTTATCTTCTCCATAGCTTTGTTATAAACATAACTATTGTATGCATCAGCTGCAACCCAAAAAAGTTGATGGAAAGCGGTTCCACTAAACCCAAGCATTTTTACAGTTTGCATAAAGATGCTGGCAACATATCCTCCTTGCAGCATCAGGGAAGACTTCATGCAAGGCACTTTCAACTCCCTACATTTATGTACCATACATTAGCAATAATATGAGTGTAAAAAAAAAAAAATAGAAATTAGATGACTAACCCTCATTCTGTCACTAATGAAGGTCCAATCTGATCTCTGGACTCCTTCACTGCTGAATAGGAGTTTCAAGCACCTGAAGAAATACCCCCAGCTCTCAATGCTTTCCTTGCTCACTATCCCATATGCAAAGAAAAAAATTTCATTATTTCCATCAATTGCAACAGCTGTAAGAAGAACCCCCTTGTAGTACCCACTCAAATGAGTGCCATCAATCCCTATAAGAGGTCTACAGCCACCAAGAAATCCCCTCACTTGAGCTGCAAAGGAGATGAAGCATGCCTTGAAGTGAGGTGATTCACTGTCAGTGCTACCTGACCAGGTCACCAATGCATAGCTTCCAGAGGGTTTGTTGCTCTGATCATCTCAACATATGCAGGCAACAACCCATAGGACTCAGCAAACCCCCCCATACAATACTTCCTTTGTCATCTCCTTCACCTTATACAAAATCCTCTTCTTCACCTTCAACCTGAACTTTTCTTGGCACAACTTCTGTAATGATTTAATAGGAATGTCTGGTGTAGCTTCAATGTCACCCCTCAAATGTCTAGTCAACCAAACAGATGAAATCATAGGGTTATTTTCCAACCTCCCACATAACTTGTGCTCTCCTTTGAGGGTCTTGATTGCCCAGCTGCTGTTATCTAACAACTTGGATGCATGGATCCTCCAGTCACACTCCTCAACAATGCAACATGCAGTGAACCTACTGTTATCAACCTTCTCTACCCTCACTGCAAACCCTTCTTGTATACAATAGTCCTTAAACACATCAAGGAAATGTTCTTTGGAGGAGAAAATCATCCAAGAATGTAGCTTCACCTCACCAAAAGCCATATCATCAACAACCTCACCATTCAAGTAAACCTGATCCATGTTTGATGTCCCATCCAAGCACTCATCAAACCTAATCCTAGCACTATCACCATCAAAATCAGGGTCATCCAATGCAACTTCCTGTTCAAGGTCCAAATCTCCTAGCTCCACCTCAGAACTTTCTTCCTCCTCTTCATAATCCTCATCCTCACTGTTGTCAGATTCCCAAGGATCAAAGTCTCCAGGTTCATCCTCTTCATGCACAGGTTGCCTAGACCTAGTTGCATTTCTCCTAGGGCCCTTAGTCTTAGGCACATAAGTACCAAGCCTCCTTGCACTAGTCTTAGCAGCCCTAAAACCCTTCTTTGTTGATGCAATAGAAGCTTTTTTTGCTGGGGTGGCTGGTTTCCTTGAGGGTTGTTTCCTAGTGGGTTGGTGTGAGGGTTCAGTTGAGGGGGTTAATGGGGGGCTGTGAGGAGGAGGAGAAGGATGTGAGGGTTCAGTTGTAGTGCTGTGTATAGGAGGTGGTTGGTGTGGGGGTGAAACAGGAGGTGATTGGTGTGAGGGTGGGATTATAGGGCTGTGTATAGGAGGTGGTTGGTGTTGGGCTGAAACAAGAGGTGATTGGTGTTCAGGTGGGGGTGTTTCAGGTGGAGGTGAAACAGTTGGGGGTGAAACATGAGGGGTTGGTGGTGGATGGGTCTGATGTGGTGGTCTCTGGTGGGGGGATTTTGGTGTGTGGGTGACTAAGGGGGGGTTTGAGGTGGAGTTGTTTGTGTTTGGGACATTGGTGGCTGTGACAGCCCAGGGTCAATCTCCCACACTGTTTCATACTCCACTTCCATGTCATTCTCAACATTCACTAGTAGAGAAAGGTTGATTTGCGTCGGACCTGGGACCCCTATTTGCGTCGGACATAGGTCCGACGGCACAGGTCTCGACGCAAATTTGAGAGATACGATCTGCGTCGAACTAAGTGCTATTTACGTCGGATGTACTGGGTAGTCCGACGCACATGGACACCATCTGCGTCGCGTATTGGTCTATGTGCGACGCAAATCATCCATTTAATATTAAAAAAAAAGTGAATCTGCGTCGGACATGAACTCCATCCGACGCAAAAGTGACTTTTTTTAACAAAAAAAAATTTTATTTCGTGAATCCATCCATATTTTAGGTTACAGGACTACTCGTAATTTCTTGTAATTTCTCGACATTAACATCAACTATTAAAAGAACATGAAGATTTGCAATTGAAAGAACGTGAACAATTGAAAGAACATGACGAAAATATAAAAAAATATGAAAACTATACAAATTGTCAAAATAAAATAAATTAACCAAAAAAAATTAAAGCACTTGTACAGCCAGTAGAGAATGAAAAAATCTGGAATAATATGAATTGTTCAACGAAATCCTAAAACAATCGAAATATAAAAAAAATCTGGAAACCCTAGGCTAAAACAACCGAAATATAAAAAATTGAAAATCCTAAAACAACCAAAATCTAAAATCTGAAAATCCTAAAACAATCGAAATGTAAACTCTTGGTCTGCAATTTCTTCTCACCCTCCTTCAGATTTGGAAATTCAATAAATTTCATTTTAATATATACCAGATTAAAAAGAAAAAATACCAGAAATTTATTTTTAGCAAAACAAAGAAATTCATAATTACAAGAGAATCGAAAAGAACTTGAATAAGATGAATAAGATTTTGGAGAAATCGGATCTTGGAAAATGGCAAAAAAACGAAGAGAATTACCGGAGTTAGAGGAGAAAGAATGAGAGAAGAAAGAAGGGAGACCGAGAAATTCTCACCGGAAATTGCTCCTCAATTTCGTTGCACCGGAAAATTGCATCTCCTCCTCCTCCTCTGTGTCACCGGAAAATTGCGGAGAAATCTCGGTGTTGAGTTGATGAGAGTTGTTGTGTCACGGTTGTTGGTGTTCTTGTTGATGAGAGTTGAGAGAGAAGGCGGTTTGATCTGAGAGAATGGAGAGAGACATGAGAGAGAGAGAGGGGCGCTAGAATGAAGTGTGAGGGAGAGGCGATAGAATGAAGCTAGAGTTGTTAAGTCAGGCGGGCCTAGGGGTCGAAAATATTTGGATGAAAATAATACTTGGGCCCAAGTGATTTGCGTCGGATGGGCCTAGGGGTCCGACGCAAATCGGCCTTTTGCGTCGCTCCATTTTCACATGCGACGCAGATAAGGCCTCATTCCTTTCCACCAGGATGCAGCTACGTGCGTCGCACCCTCATGATGTGCGATGCATATGGTCTATATGCGTCGCATGTAATGGGAGTGCGACGCATATCGCTCGTACCTGGTGCTTGTGCGTTGTTGTTTTGCGTCGTACCCAAGCACGCATGCGATGCAAATTTGGTTTTTGCGTTGTTTCCATTAAAGTGCGACGCACTTGAGGGGACGCAAATCGTCCATTTTCTACTAGTGATTATAAACAGGCACCTCCACTGAAACAATGAACTTCCTTGACTCTTCTAAGTCTCTCTCAATCCTAGTGGCGGGCCGCGCTTGTCGTGAACGCCACCCGGCCAAAGATAAAATTTCTCCTACTCTCTTTTACACTAAACTAGTATAAGGGAAGTAAGGTTCGTATCCACAGGGAAACGGGGACGAGTTCTATACTTAGCGTGCGTTAGTACCTAGAAGACTCTTAACGGTCGAGAAACCTAATAATAATATCAAAAGGGGGGTTTCGAGTAGATTATAACTAAACTACAACTAACTAGCATATAAACAAGATGAGAAATCAATATAGGAAGATCTTGAACCCGATTAACATGCACTTCAATTCATTATCGATCATTGAACCTCGATTCTATTCATTTCCATAATTATCTATTGTTGAGAATTAATCTCGCATTCTCCTTATTCTTAGTTGAATAGCACGATCAGCGTGACTATAAAACCCTAACTAAAGGATAACCTAGTCCGATCTGCGTCTAAGTTCAATCCAATAGCAACGAATAAACACAGAGAACCAATAGACACGCTAATGTCATACACGCGATAAACATTCAACAGTTTATTCAATTTCCCTAAGAAATAACCAAGATGATCAGCATCTAAATTACTCCCTAGTTTGCTACCAAATGATAAAAGAATAAAACAATCCGATTCTATTCTTAAATCTAGCATTAGATTTATCGCACAATCAAACTAGTAATATTCCTAGCATAATCATGCAAAAATCATAGAAAGCAAGCATAGAAATTAAACCATAATCAAAGGAAATAAATAGAGAAGAAAGATCTCACAATAATGCTTGAAGCTCCATATTAATCTCGTTCAAGAACGGTTCAAGCTACAATCGGCATAGCAATAGCCAATCCCATAATTGAAATCTACGAAAACTAAACTCGAAAACAAAAACTAAAAAGAGAAGAGAAGAAGAGAAGAATGGAGTGTTGGATATTCTCTCTCCTCAAATGTGTGTCTCCTTAGGTCTAAAAACAAAGTTTAGTATTTATACTAAGGCTCAAAAGTCAGCCGTCATTTAAACCGCCATAGGGGTCGCGAGGTGCGGTACAGGTCGCACCGTGCGATGAGCTACTGCCTTCGCAACGAGCTGAAGACTTGGGCCAAACTACGCAGGTCGCACCGTGCGAGAATCCTCGCGAGGTGCGAGATACAGGTCGCGAGGTGCGACCATGCTCGCGAGTCGCGAGCTCCAGCGCTGGGCGAGCATGCTGGGCGTGCTGCTGGGCAGGCTGGGCGAGCACTGCTGGGCGCGCGCTGGCTGGGCAGCTTGGGCGATGATGCTTGCGATGCGGATGGATGGGCGAGGCCGGCTGGCAAGCTCGCGAGTCTTGCGATGCTTGTGCTGGGCTTGATGGCTCGACGATGCTTGCTTGGTTGTGCGATGCTTGGTTAGCGGGTGTGCGCGTGATGCTAGGTGCCGTTCCGAGCTCTACTTGGTTGGTGATGACGAGCTTGCGGTGATGCGATGCTTAGGCACACGGTGGAGTTCCAAGAGCTCGGAACTTTACAACTTTAACAACAATTAACATACAAAATTCCGAACTTCCGCTAAGGATGATTTATATGCAAACCTTAACAATTACGAACAAATCCCTTAGCAATGTGCACCTAAAATACCACAAAAACATCGTATAACTTGAGCGTATCACCTAGCTTCCTCTTCTTGTTTCTTCAATTCCTCTTCTTGTTTCCTCAATTCATCCTCTCTTCTTTTCCTTAATTCTTCTTCAAATTCTGCTTGTTTAGCAGCTTCTCTCATCAACTTTGAATTCCTCATTTGCATGGCTAACTTAAATGACAAACCTACATCATGTGTTTGCTCTATCCATATCATGATCTCCTCTTTACCTCTAAATAGAGGGAACATACTCATCAAACTTTCATCATCACTCACTTCCACCCTCTCACCTGTCTTAGGATGATCATACCATAATCTGAACTTCTCAGGCACAAGAACATATTGTTTTTGTCCCTCCACAATGAACTCATCAATCAAATCCATAAAACTACTCTCATCGATATCTAATACCCTAACATCAAACCTACGTCCCTTGTAATCACAAAGCAACCAAATATCTTTGTCCCTAAGCATATCACAACATGCATAAAGTAAGAAAAAATTGCAACATGCATTAAGTAAGGGAAAAAAACACAAACTTTGAACAATCAACAATCACAAGCTTAAACCCTAAAAAACTGTAAAATTTCAAGCATTTTAATCCAAAATTAAAACCATTTACTTCACAAATTTACACTAAATGAAAACTGATTGAGAGAGATACATACCTATCCATGTTGAAGATTCAACCCAGATTTTCTTCAACTTCCAAATGCACCCAATTCCTCTTCAAAACCCGCAATTCAGATGCGACCAACCCAGATTATAAACCTTGTACTTCCCACTCAAATTCCCTGTCATCAGATTATGCAGATTTCCCCTAAATTAATTTGTGCGATTTTTAGGGCTTTTTTTGGATGAGAGAGTTTCAAAAACAGAGGATGGAGTGAAGTGAAGAGGAAATACGGAAGGTCGTGGGTTGGGGGATCATTCCAATGGCACCAGTTCTGACTGATGGCATTTGTGTAAATATGCACTAACGGCAGACTAACGCCGTTCTTCATTAATGGCATTTGGTGCATTATAGTTAAACCTCAGGGGTATTTGGTGCATTTTTCAAACAACGAGGGTACCTGGTGCATTTCGTGAAACCTCAGGGGTACCTGGTGAAAAAACCGTAAAAAATAACACCATGAAAGGAAAGCTACAAGAACAAATAAAAAGATAAGCGCAAATTCTATTTTGATGTCTTACACGTACACGCACAAAACTAAATTATATTTCTTAGACAAACTTTTAGCACAATACATTAATTGGGCGTGTTTGGTACAAGATTTCTAGGTCGCTTTTAGTGTCTTGACTAGGGGTCTGTTCTCCCCATCTTATTTTCAGTTCGGTTCAGTTCGGTTTAGTTCAGTTCCTAAATGATAATCATTACTATTAATTAGTTATAATTTATTTCAGCTCAGTTCAGCTCAATTCAGTTCAGTTCAGTTCAGTTCAGTTGTTTTATGCCGAAAAGAACAGGCCCTAGGTCAAAACACTAATTAAAAAAATAATAGTGTTTGGTAAGTTAGTGGTGTAAGTAGCTTTTAGTGGTATAAGTAGTGTTTTAGTAGTGTTTGTGAAAAACTATAATTTGTAGTTTTTGGGGTAGCGTTTAGTGGTAGAGGTGGGCATGGGCTGGGCCAGCACACGGGCCGGCCCGACCCGTTGTCCGCTACATGGGCCGCGGGTTTGACACAGTCAAGAAATTTTATTTCAGGCCCGCACCGGCACGAGCCCGCGTGGGCCGGCCCGTTGGCCGAACGCTCCTTTGTTTTGTTTTTAGCCTAAAACTGTCAAAAATACAAAAAAACAACATAAAACACGGGCCAGGCCCGCAGGAGGCACGAACCCGTCCCGCAGGCCCGTGGGCCTGGGCCGAGCCGTGGACAAAATCTGGAAATTTCAAGCCCGGCCCGGCACGGCCCGCCACTCACGGGCTCGGGCCTGGCCCGGCACCCCATTTCCCCAAGCCAGCGGGCCGAGCCCGTGAATAGGCCCGGCCCATGCCCAGGACTATTTAGTGGTGTATAAATTATATATTAAAGTTTTGTTTTAGTTTTTAATTAATTATTTGTAAACAGCTAATTTGACAGCTTTTTTTACCGAACATCAATATGTTATACCACTACTTAGACAGCTAACAGCTACACACCAACCACTAACAGCTACTAGCATAGCTAACAGCTACTAGCACAGCTAACAAGTACTCTCACAGCTAAAAGCTACTACCACAGCTATTCTTGCCGAACACGCCCTATATCCATCTTTGTCTTCTGAGAAGTATTAGCTCGTTATTAAATAATTTGTCTAATACTTTTTAGGTCTACTTCAAATAACAAGAATTAGTGATGTAGACGATATTCAATCTTAAGTTATTCACTCTAAAACCTTACCTACTCAACTATTTAACCGGCATCCAAATACGTTAATATTACGAGTGTTGGTGCAAAATCAGTTGGTTGACTTTGCAAACAAGTCACTGCACACCCAGTAGTTTGATACTGATGTCTTAGCCCCTGGGGGTTACCGGTTTTAATTAGATAAAACCTTGCTAACGTACTTTGTTGCAATTTAATTAAGGATTAAACTACAAAGCCTAATAAATTCAGGCGAAATGCAATAAATAGAGCAAGCAATAATAAATCTATTAATTAAAGCACAACATTCCCATACATGACACAAACTTTAAGAAAGAATTTTACAACACATAGGGAGATAAGCCAGGCTGGACAACTAAAGGGAAGACACGAAGGTTGTTACCTCCATGGTTCCTTGCTTCAATCGGAGAATTGCAGAACCCCGTCGCCAGAACATGTTCTACGTCTAAGGAACTAAACTATAACCCCAGAAGGGGGTTGACTAAGCTAAGGCTAGGCTACGCTAAGAAAAGAGTAATTGCAAGTTGTGTATTTGTGTGTCTTTGCTTGATGATCATTCTTCTATTTATAGAGAAACATGGTGTGTAACTTTCGTGCTTGCTTGGAGGGAAAACATTTGAATCATCTTTAATTCAAATCTCAACCGTCTTCTGGCGCTGAATAACCGTAGCCTTGCACGTTCTTCCTTACGTGGATTTGTCTAATGATTGCTCTTTAACCACCTACACATTCATCATTCTTGACTTTCATCTCCTGATGGTCTTGATGGTTTCCTCTATTGACTTTGACTTGTATTGACTTTGTCCAATGGGCTTTATCCTCTTGTTGGACCTTCATATTAGGACGAAATTAAACCTTTTGAGGTCTAATACACTGTACCATAATAAATGCTGCTGGATATCTAAAAATGGTGGTAACATATTTCCCTCTTGATTTGTGGAGTGATGTACTCAGCACCCATAAATTATAAGCAGAGAAGGACTTTTAATGTTTGTAGTCAATGTCATCCAGTAGTATTCTGAATGTGACTTCCTCCATCGTTCTAAGGTGATCGATGAACTTTCTCTTAGGATGACTGAATTTGGTTGAGAAGAATAACCTTTCGTGTATTCCTTCACCCTTCTTTCTAGCCATTCTGAAATCCATTAAGAAATTTTCCTCAAGATGCAGACTTGTAGGGTTATTTGGAGATAACCAACAAGGACTTACATCATAGGCCATGAGATCGTACCAAATTTGGCATGCACATTTGTATTGTACCACATCTCTTGATGATGACCCATCCATCAATCTATATACTTTTATTTTCTTTGTAGTTCCTTTGACAAAGAGCCTCTTTAGATATCTCCAAGGCATGTTAGGTTTCCATATTTCTTCCGTAATGACTTTTCCCCATGATTTGCAAACCAGAAGAGATGTAACCTGATCATTCCTTTCAAGTTTTAGAAATATCCATTTTTGTACGAGATCTAAGTTGGACCCTATTTGGAAGGCCTTAGACCCTCTTGTATTTCCCGAATCCTGTTGTATAATTGGATTATCTCCGAAATATTTTTGGATAGAAGAAACCCATTTGGTGGATTCATTCTTGATAAATTCATCTTCATCTCCAGATATGACATTTAATGCTTTGTGATGATTTGGGAATTTTGATGGATATGGCATATGTTCTGGAGCAGATTGACGAAAAATAAGAGTATATGTGCAATCCATTTTGATTTAAAGTTCTGAATCTTTTAGAAATCACACATATATAGCAAATTGATGCCTTAACCGTCCGATAATTCTCCTTAACTGCCTAATTTCATGATAGCAGGTTTTTAAGGAATATAAGTATTAACTGGACACGTGTTTTTTTTACTTCACTTTGGTGAACCAAAAACTGATGTTAAAGCAATTAAATCATTGAAAGTATATAGAAATATATTTAACAAGATTACCATTTGAGGTAATTTCATTACATTGATATAATGATTTATCTTTATGAATATAAGATCATTAATTACATTTTAATTGAAAATGCTTGGGTCTAGAGACAACATTTGGAAGTAACTCCTACATACTTTCTCTGCCGTAGCATTATATTCGTTGGCTTCCAACTCACGCCCTGCACTACTGTTGATGGTGGCAAAGTAGTAGTCTTCCCCAAAGGAGTTGTTGAACCTTGCCTTGAAGATGATCCTGTGATAGCTGTCGTCCCAGGCGTATCTCCTGTCAATCATCGCAATATACATCCAAGGCATGAAACCTTCTTGGGCTAATACTTGCCACAATTTGCAGACACACTTGAGAAGTATTATCCTCCCTTGACTTTCGTCTTGGCCCTCTTCTATCCTCACCACTTTGAGGGAGGTTTGAGTGCAGGAAAGAGTTAGACTCTTGGCGTAGAACCAATTCATTCTTTGAGGCATTGGGAAGTTTAAGATAGTGGAAACCTCACTGCCCCACTTCTTACAAACTGTTAGCAGTTTGTCTTGTGACTTCCCATCTAATTTGGGTCATATGTGGGTGGACAGGAGATCGATATTTGTACCGACCTTTGTAGCGCTTGATTCCACTAGCCCAGGATCTTTTGGCCCCATCACAGGTGCATCGCCAAAGATGCATGCCATTTGCTCTACCCATCTAGCCCTCTCATTTGTGATGAAGGCTTCCTTGTCTTCCTCTATGATGTCTAGGGCGAATCGATGATTGAAACAATCATCATCAAACTCGGTTGCCAAGTTTGCATATGCTTCGTAGTCCATTATAATTTTTAAAATGAAAATGTGATGATGGGATGCTATGGCCAAGTCCCTTTAAATAACCAAGTCATTTGTTCAACGGCTATTTTCATAATAACTTCTAGGATCAGTGAGTAATTGAGTACTTTGACCTCTTTTTTCGAGAAGTTTATGGAATTTTTATTGATTATTATTTATTTTAAGGTTACCAATTTGTTGATAAGTCTTAAAATTAATATGTCACCTTTTAGGCATTTGGGCCTAAAATTACTTCCTTGGGTTTATTATTCATTTTATGAACAACAATCAATCCCACAATTAGTGTATGATATGGAAGTACATTATACATTGATAAGATAAGATTTATTTCATTAATGAAGTATATCATGAAAAACAGTTATCAACGGATTTAAAGCTAAGTACATAGTTTATTAAAGAAAATTTAAACTTGGTAATATGACTAGGATTACTAAGCCTCTGCCATGCTACTTGATCTATCAAGTGCGAAGATGGGCGAAACTGATGGTGATTTGTCGTTCCTCATGTTCATCCACATCAAGATCATCATCATCGGAGTAATCATCATCCAATAACATAGGGATGCCTCTTCCTGATAAGTGCTCTTGCCACAAGAGATATGTACATTTGTATTGTATGAGTTTTTTGAAACTCATATTCTCGTCCACTTGTTTCTGGTGAACACGCCCAAACTGCTTTCACAGATTATGGACCTGTGATACTTCAGTGCAAGTTCAGGAGGAAAATGTTATTTTGCAATGCATTATTTCCATGCCTTGCAAACGCTTAGGAGTTTTAACAAATCTCCCTTTCCATTTTCGGCCATAGATTTAGTGCTAGGAAGTCTATATCACTTCCCATTATGGTTGTACTAGGCCTTTGCTCCTTGAGATCCCCAGATTGGACCTTTGGGTCCTTTCCAAAGAGTCTTATGATTTTGATTTGCCATTTTTTCATCTCCTAGCCTCTTCTCTAAACTCCTCCCAATCTTCTTGCGTGATGTCCTTATTGAACCGGTGCCTCCAATATTCACCAGGAAAAAGGGTAGGGGAGCGACTTGTTGATTTGCTCACGGACCTTGGGGTTTTTTGAGGGTAGAGTAAAGATATTGTGAGTAAAAAATTCTTAAGGTTAAGGTAGCATATTCATAATATGATCACCATAACCGTTATCCCTATTTGTTAAGGGTTTATGAAGCAATTGATATTATCTTTTTAGATAATTATGTCACGTGATATTCTTATAACAGATTTTAATCTCTTCAAGTTATTTTATAACTGACTTCAAGTCATGGCCTTAGTGGATAGGAGTGAGTTTACCCATTAACTCCTTAATATGTCATGTCACTACTAGGAGTTGGCCATTAGTGGCGTGTGAAGTTAGATGGTAATTATTACTTTTTGAAGTAACTTCTTTCCATTTCATTAATATGTTTTCAGAGTTAGCATCCCAAGAGTCACTTTATTTCTCTTCTATTTAATCTTAACCGTGAATCTTGCATTATTTGATTTGACAGTTACTTTTGAATAACATAATATAATTTAATTCGCACAATTTTAATTGGGCAAAATAAACAATGCAAACAAGATATAAGATAAAAGAAACTTGGACTGTATTGAGACTGAATTGAGGTACTTTAAATTTTATTAATTTAAAAGGAAAATTTACAACCTAGATAAAAAAATTTATCTTAGGATAAAAATTTTGTTAGAATTTTAGAATTCTAAACTCTAGGCTTATGTCTAATCCCCTGGAGACCTTGGCTTGTCGCCATCAGAATCTTCATCTTCCTATTCATCTCCAGCAGCGGCGTCGCTAGAGTCATCGCCAAGAGGATAAGCGTTCCTATCTGGCGGAGGGTTCCTCAAGGAGATCCTCCTCGTCGACCCTCATCCGCTTGGCGGCGGGCTCGTCGTCATCTTCATCCTCATCCTCATCATCATCATCAGAATTATCTGATGATGGAGGAGTACCTTCCTCGTCTTCTTCTTCTTCCTCTTCTTCATCCTCTTCCTCTTCTCTCTCCTCCGGTATTTCTGGATGGGGAAGGAAGGGCTGGTCAACCTCATGTAGGTTGACCTCTTAAACCCCTGTGACACAGGATTCAGCGGATGATTGAGGCGCATCCATGTCTGGTGAGGAAGACTTTTTGAGAAGGTTGGGAGATGAAAGGGTGTTTTGGGGATGTTATTTCAAGAGATGAGTAGTGTGAGGATTTCCTTAGACTTACCCCTTTTTTGTAAAGAGATTTACCGTCTCCTGGAAAAGGGAAAGTTACGCGCTTTGGAAATGGGCTCTTGAATAACTTTCCCCTGGAAATGGGCTTTCAAGTCACGCGCCCTTTGAAAATGGGCTTTTTTATGACTTCAGGACCTTATGTTTTAATTTGTTAAAACTAGGCTTTAGCATAACCCAATTAAACATGACCAAAATAAAACGTATCATGCATTGTGCAGGTGTTTTCTTCTTTTATTGTTTCATTTTGGTTGTCTTCTCCATTAATACCCTTTTCAAGGATTTTAGAAAATTGGAGATCTTTCAGACAAATTAGTTCACTTTTTAAAAATTCACAACCATCACCAAATTTCAATTCACCATGTCTAATGAAAGAATTCGTGAGGATGAAATTCGTGAAGCACTTGCCAAAAAAACGTGATGCCATGTAATCTGAGGCAGCTCGTCAATTATGCAACGCCATTAGAGTGAACCTTGGGACTTATAAGTCTCAAGTGTTCTGGTATGTGAACAAAAGCTCTGACTCTAATACTCCTTTGGAGGAGAGGATTGCCACTATTGGTCCTTGTTTTCCTTTCATGATTCAAAAACCAAAGCGCCAACTTGTCTTAGAGCAACAGTGCTACCCATTTTTGGCCATATTATCTTAGAAGATAATAAGCCTAGAACGCTTCCATTTGCTCCAAAATCCCTTCAACATTTGCATTGGCCTTTGACCAGCAAACCTTTTAAAGGTTTGATTTCAGGAGTGGATGCAAAAACGTGGTTTATGAGAATGAAATATTTTCATGACAAATGGTCCAAGAACAAAATATTTCCCTTCTTGAGACTAGCTTCTTATGAAACCATCCCCTTTGACGGGGCTATGTCTAACGCCTTGTTGGCATGTTGGGACCCTACCATCAACTGCTTCTTGTTCCGATGGGGACCAATGACTGTGACATTAGCTAATATTGGTTTCATTACTGGGACTTCTCCAACAGGTAAATATTGAATTGAACTCCCTATCTTTCACCATGTTAAAGAACATAACCAGCTGTACAATCAGTGTTTATCAACTTTTCGCCAAATTGCTAGTCCTTCTGCTAGTGCTAGCAAATGTGGCTTTCAGAAGTTTGTTGATTTCTTCATCAATAAGGATACTAGTGAGGAAGTTACTTCTCAAGAGGAAGTACTTTTTCTTACTTTTGCTTTCTCCAAATTAATGATGTCTAGAGCTGGAGGAGCAGTAACATTATGGCTATCTTTAGCTGTTAACATCTCCTATACTTCTGAAGAAGTAGCTTTGGCTCCTATTCTATTAGGACAACTTTATAGATGTCTGTTCAGGAGTAGAGAATCCTTCAAAGGTTTTGGAATTCATACATCTGAGTCCCCCATATTCTCTACTGACAAGGGATTTGGACCGCTATGGCTCTTGACTTGCTGGGGCCATAAGTATTTACCTTGTCTGATGGTTCTCAATTCCTCTTTTACTTTTAAAGCATCTAAGGGTTCAGAGGAGGAAGATCTTTCTTTTGATCCCCTTTTGGTCCTCTCTAATCTTGATGATTGTAGTTGTTATGAAGAAGTCAGCTTCAATCTTATATCTCCAGACGAGGTTTGGCATCCAAGATTGATTTTTTCATACTTCTTGGCTTCTAAGTCCAATCCTGGTATCTGGAATATTTTTCCGGGTAAGATGGTTGTTTCTGTTGCAAACGAAACTTGGCGCCATCAAGCAATGCCTACTTGGCTACAATCACTGAACATCCACTCTAATTCCTTAGGGAGTGGGAACTTTTGGAGCAGTGTTCTTAGGTCTAGGGATTTAATAGCTTTTGAGCCTGAATACTTTGGCTTTGAGGCTTCTAATCCACAGCTGGCAGCTAGAGAATTTGGATTGGTCCAAACACTAGCTATTCCTTACTTCTTGACTCGTAATGATCCTTGGACTTCAAGGGGTCGTTTTGAAGAAGGTAGAGCCCTTCAGAGTAGAACTCTCAGCCTTACTTCCATGTCCATCTCTCCTTGGAAATGGATCACTAAAGTTGTTCGAGGATTCCATCTGTGGTGGGATCATGTATTCCCAAATGACTCAATGTGTTCTGATACTTTGGCGAACTCTGAGGATCAGCTCTTCTTAGGCTGTAAGTAATTTCTTTCCTCAGTTATTTTGTAACTTTTTGTGGGAGTGAATATTACTAAATCTTCTTTGTGCTCTACTTCTGACTTTTTAGCAAAAGCTGACAAGAAGAAGCTAAGAGAGCCTGATGGCAAGACAACAGAGTCTAGATTTGACAAGCTTTATTGATTTACCATAGACAAAAGGGTTCCTCCTCATACCTCTTCAGAGGATGAAGATGATGCTGCTTATGATCAAGGGACTTCCTATGGAGATGTCCAGACTGTGGATGACATCCAAACCATGGGGCCACTGGAGCAGATTGACCCTTTCAAAAGAGCTACAAGGAAAAGAGATTACAATTGTCTCTCTGCTTCCAAGGACACTCAACCCAAGGGGTCAGTGAAGCAACCTGAGCCTCCTAAGAAGGCTTCAAAGAAGATAGAGTATGGCTGTATTTCTGCCTCCAAACCTTTAAGGCATTCCAGCAGGAAACGTACTAAGTTAGAGGTTTCTTCAGAGATACTACAGTATATCATCTCCTCTGATGAAGATGATGACAAGACCATATCTCAAATTTTCAAAAGGAAACCAGGTATGAATTTCACTTTTACTCCTTTTATGAGAAGTTTCACTTTTTTGGAATACTGATTAATTTATTCCAAGTTCCTATGGTGCTGATGACATTGAGCCTAAGATTATCAGTGATCCTTCTTATAAGAAGTTATCACCTCTTGGCTCTGCCAGCCATCCTTCAGAAGATGCTCCCAAGATAGCTGATCTAGAGTTAATTTCAAAGGGTGATCCTGTTCATGAGTCTGTCATTAATCATCCCATTTTAAGTGGTGCTGCCCCCCAGTTGGAGAATGTGGCTACCCCCTCTTTGGAAGGATATGCTGCCCCCCAGTTGGAAGAGACCGGGCATTTTCATGTGGATTCTCCTGATGAGGAATTGCTTCACCAATTTGATGAAGATCTCTTGGAATCAAGTCCTTTAGATATTAAAGTTCCATGTTCTCATGCTGCTACCACTATTGTTATAGTAATTCCTTCTATTGCTAGAAGTGAAGTTCCAAAAGATGTTATCCCTTTAGAGGTCACACCTTTACGGAGCAGCACTGAACTTGTGATTACCTCTGTTTGCAAAGGTTCTTCATCAACTTCAACGTCTGCTTCAGGGATTGGTTTGCCTTTCTTTCCTCATGAATTCATTTTAGACTTCCTCTATATGAGTCCATGTCCTCATAATACCAGACTTCACTCTCTTGCTAACTTGGCTTCTGTTCTTTATGATGCAGAGAGAAGCACTCAAGAAGCAAGTGTGATGAAAGAGTCTGATGGAGGAAAATAGGTTAATCTGCAGACAACTATCATTATAAGGGATCAACCTACCTCTGCCAAAAGTGATCATTCTAGTGATGGATCATCTAAGCACATAAAACAAGAAGATAAAATCTAGGACATCTGCTTGATCTTAACCAGCAACCCTTATGATCAGGCTTCTGCACAGGCTCTTAAGCAGACTTTAGCATCCCTGGTTCACTCAAGGCTTTGAGTACTGGATACCTTGTCATGATTATGTTAAGGAAACTCTTTTTCTTCAACAATGCAATGCTGAATCAAGAGTCCAACCTCCAAAATTCTTAGCTCATAAACTTCAGGAAGAGGAGACTTCTTTAGAAGTTCAAGCTAAATCCTTCAAAAACTTCAGTAAACAGATCCAAGACTCCTTGAGTTCTTTTGATCGAAAGTGAAGCTTCTTTCGAGGAGAGGCAATTTTTACAAAATCGATCTAGTTGAGATTAATAAAGAGGAGATTAATATCATTAACGAGAAGTCTTCACTCCAAAGCTCTATTGATACTGAAAAGAAGAAGCTACACTAAGGGCGAACAAATCTTGCTCGTTTGAGGCAAGTGATGTTCAAAGATATGGCTGTACAGCAAAGCTTGATTCTCCAAAAGGATAAACTTTGTAATGCTTAGTCAGCCATTAAACACCTTGGTTTAGCTGTTAGACAATGTTGGAATGTCTAATATGTAACATTATTATTAATGTTGTAATTTTAATGATCCCTTGCTATTTGAAACAATTCTGCATGTTTATGTTGAAACACAGGATCATGTTGTTCCCATATAGATGGGTGATATTTCTTTAGAAATTTGTCATTTAAGGCTCTATCTTTTATGTTGCCATCTATATCTTTTAATAGATATGCATTTCAAGACATTTTCTTATGAATGATGAAGAGACCCTGCCACTTAGGTGACCATTTCCCTAGCTGTGGATTTTTGTAAGCTGCTTCTGGCAGGAACATTTTCCACACTTTATCATTCTCCTGGAATTCTTTAGGCACTACTTTTTTTGTTATAGGCCCTAGCAACCTTTTCTTTTTGGATTCTCATTTAGCTAGGGCTTCTTCCTTAGCTTTTAGAGCATCCATAATTTCAATATTCATTGCATGTGAATAGTCATCTCCTAATAATTCCATTTGTTGGGCTACCCTTGATGATCTTACATTCAATTCAGCTGGGATCACTGAAGTATGCCCATAAACCAAGTTAAAAGGCGTAACTCTTGTTGCTTCCCTTTTAGAGGTCATGTACGCCCATAGGGCATATAGCAACAACTCATCCCATTTTCTTGGGTTATTGTCTATGGGTTTTGAGATCCCTTTTACTATGATCTTATTGGTAGTTTCAGCTTGACCATTTGCTTGAGCATAGTAAGGCGTTGAATGCAATTTAGTAATCCCAAACTAGTTAAGATATGCCAGTAAGTCAGGATTTCTAAAGATTGTGGCTTGATCAAAGGTTATAGTTTCTGGAATTCCGAATCTTGTAAAAAAAATTCTTCCAAGAAATTCATGACAACCTGGGTATTGAGCCTGTTGAAAGCCTGAGCCTCCACTCATTTGGTGAAGTAATCAGTTACCACTAGGATGTATGAATGCTTCTTAGAGGATGCAGGGTTGATTTCTCCTATAGCATCCACTGCCCATCCTATGAAAGGCCAAGGTTTAATAATGTACTTAAGTTCTGAAGCCGGTGCCCTGCTGATAGGCCCAAAATTTTTGACATCTTTTGCACCTTTTAGCTAGTCTATACAATCCTTTCTCATAGTAGGCTAATAGAAGCCATGTTCGTGCAACATCCATCTCAGTTTTAGGCCATTTTGATGAGCACCACATAGCCCTTGGTGAATTTCTGCCATGAGGGTTGGAGCCTCTCCGGCATCCACACACTTCAAAAGCAACCCTTCAGGATCCTTTCTGTGTAATCACCAAACTGCATGCAAAACTTAGTTGCTGCCATTTTAATTCAATTTAGCACTTTTGTCCCAGTTGGGTCCTGAAGATAATGAATAACTTCGTCTCTCCAGTCCATTTCCTCCCTTAATATTGAAATTCTATAGACTTCCAATATATCCTCTGATCTTTCTTGATCAGATTCAATGAGAGGTTCTAGGGTTTTCTCTTGGAGAATGATATTTTCATTTTGTGAAGGTATCTCTTCTCTAGCAGAAGCTATTTGGATAGCTGATCTGCTACTTTGTTTTCTTCTTTAGGAATGTGTATGAAAGTGATTTCCTTAAATTATTTAGACAATTTTTGTGCTTTCTTACCATACTCCTGAGATACTAGTGATATACTTTTGAATTCCTCATTTATTTGATAAATGACTAATTGAGAATCCCTATATATCTTTGCTTTCTTAGCTCCCAATTCTAGCAACATCTCTAATCCAATTAATAAAGCTTCATATTTAGCTCTATTGTTGGTACATGGGCCCTTTAGGGCTACTGCTAGTTTAGTTGGAATCCCATCAGGAGATAGAATATATATTCCAGCTCCTGCTGTCTCTCTAGTGTTGGATCCATCAAAGAACAAGATCCATGGAAGGATGTCCTCATCAATGATTCCTGAGTCACAGCAAGGATGGGTTGCTAAGAAATCAACTAGAGCTTGACCTTTCATTGCCTTTTGTGGCCCGTATATTAGGTCTAATTGTAGTAAATGTAAACTCCATTTGCTTAACCTTCCTTTTATAAAAGGCTGGGATATCATATATTTTATGACATCTGTTGGAGATACTACTTCCACTGTAAAGGCCATGAAATAATGTATGAGCTTGATTGATGCATCATACAAGCACAAACACCATTTTTCTGCCATGGTATACCTTTTCTTAATTAATGTCATGCAGGATTCTACTTAGATAGAATATAGCCTGCTTATGTCTTTTCTCATTTTCTTGAGTAAGGAGACTACCAATGGAATCTTTACAAGCAGACAGATATAACCTTATTGGCTTTCCATTCTGCTTTGGAGGTATCAATACGGGAGGACTTGCCAAATCTTGTTTGATTGATCAAAAGCCTTTTGATGCTCCTCGTTCCATTTAAATTCTGATTCATGTTTTACTCTTAGTAAAGGCGAAAACTTTTTAGTTAGTCCAGCTAAGTTGGCCATGAATCTTCTAACATAATTGACCTGTCCAAGGAATCTCTGCAATTCCTTCTTATTAGAAGGTGGCTTGGCTGCCAACACTGCTTTTGCCTTGTTTTGGTCAATTTCCATTCCATTTTTATGAATGAGGAATCCTAAGAAGTTACTAGCTTTAACTCCGAATGCACATTTGAGTGGATTCATTGTTAGGTGATATTCTCTCATTCTAGTGAATGACTTAATCAAATGCTCTTTATGTTTTGGAAAATCATTTGACTTTAAGAGTATGTCATCCACATATACTTCCATGATCTTATCGATCATATCCTTAAAGATTGCATACATTGCTCGTTGGTATGTGGCTCCAGCATTTTTTAATCCACATGGCATGGCCACATATTCAAACAAGCCTAATGATTTTGGACATCTGAAGGCTGTTTTGTTACAGTCTTCATGTGCAATCCTTAACTGGTGATATCTTGCATACCCGTCCATAGAAGATATGTATTCATATCTTGATGCTGCATCTATTAGGAGATCAGCCACTGGCATGGGGTATTGATCTTCAGGCGTAGCTTTGTTCAGATCCCTAGAGACAATGCAGATTCGTATCTTGCCATTTTTCTTAACTATTGGAACTATATTGGAGATCCAGTCAGCATATTGGCAAGGCCTTATGAACTCTGCCTTGAGGAGTTTGTTTATTTCCTCTTGTACAGGCTCTGTTAGTTCGGGCGCTAGTCTTCTAGGACTTTGGGCCACATGCTTAGATCCTTCCTTGATAGGTAGTTTATGCTCTACTATTTTCTTATCAATGCCAGGCATTTCATGATGTTCCCAAGCAAAATAGTCCTTAAATTCTTATAGAATTTTTATGATTTCCTGCTTTTCTTGGTTAGTGAGGAGCTTACTTATGTAAGTAACACGTGGATTTTCATTATCCCCTAAAATTATTTCCTCTAGTGGATCATGAACCTCTTGTTTAATATTCTCACTTTTAGCCCATACTTTCTCATCCTCCTCTTCTAAGGATTCAGTTTCGTATAAGTTGAGCAACATGCATTAGAGTTTATAAGAAAATCCTTTTGGTATTTTCTAAAAACTAAATCTTTCATTACTTGATCAACAATAGGGGTAAACCCAATACAACATTCTTCTTGGTTTATAAACATAATAAACTTTCGTAAGAAAAATACATCATAACTCTACAAACTAATGAGAGCTAAGGGTTGATCATAGTCTGGCGCCTGTTGAATATATTCATATTTTGATTAAATGTCTTCAACTTCTAGGACGTCATCGACTTCTTCAATGAGAATTGCACATGAGTCTTCTACCTCTTGGTGATTTTGTGACTCAAGTTGTAGAGCAAACTCAATTTTGATGGTAGGAACTGACTTTAGAGAGTCCCTAACAAAGACAGAATCAGGAGATGTAATTAGAAAAACTTCATCATCTGCTTGAACCATCTCATAAGTGTCACCATTCCACAAGATCAAAACTTGGTGGAGTGATGATGTAATAGCATAATTATGATGTAACCAATCTCTTCCTAGTATGGCATTATAATGATTACCATTTACAACTATGAAGAAACCAGTATAAGTAGTTTTAGTTCCTACTGTTATCTTTAAGATAGCCATTCCTTCCACTTTTTCTGATAAACCAGAAAAACCAGTTATGTTGATATGTATGTTATGCAAATCTTTTCTAGTCTTTCCTAGTTTTCTGAATACAGATAGTGGCATAATATTAACAATAGCTCCAGTGTCTACCAATACTTTGCCTAAACGAACTCCCTCAAAATCAACATTTAGAAATAAAGCTTTAGTGTGCTTATTATTAACATTAACTGACCTAAAGATTTTTTCTATGATCAATTTCTCTAGGTTAGCTTTTAGAGATGTTTTGTTAGGCACTTTCTTATGAGGTACATTTAAATAAGATGACAAGCTTTGAGAAGAAGTAATTTTAAAATTTACCTGTCCTCTCTTCTTTATCAACTTCATCTGCCCATGATGGGGTATTGGTATGGAATTTTGGTTGGCCTTCTAACTTTTTGAACTCTGTTGGTAGCATGACCACATTACACTGTGCGTTTTGTTCCTCTCCCATCTCTGTTTGAGGCTCGCTCATCAGTGGATCTCCATCCAGAATTAAGTCACTATCTGAAACCAATAAGTCCAAATCCTCAGATCCAAACTCTGAATCATAATCCTCATTAAAGCCATTTCCCGGTTTCTCTTTCATAAGAGAGTTACCTCCTTGAGGCTGCTGGCCACCATTCTTTGTAGATGAAGTATCATATTGTTCCTCTTCCAGAGGTAACAACTTAGTAATACCGTAGCGCCTCCTAATCAATTCAGATGTTTGTTATAAGGGACTCTTGCACATTTTGAGTGCTGATCTGAGCCCTTGTTGCAGAAGCTTTTACACTTAACTCCTTCATCTTTATTGTCCTACTTTTAGGAAATTTTTGGACATCTGATAGTGGCCAAGGCCTAACTGTTGACTTGATCTTTGACTTCCCTTGGCCCCCATGGGAATTCGCCCTTCTTTTGAGAATTTTGGGCACAGGAGTTTGACTTGGCTCCCTTTCTTTCCCCTTTAAGGAAGGGCCTGAACTGGGACTAACCTGTTTCCTTGGTCCTTGACTTCTAGACCTTTTCTGGAGTGGACATTGGTAAGCAGACACAAAGGCAGGATCATTTGGGATGATCTGAGTTCTAACCACTTCAAAGGTTAGCCTGTCTGCACATAGTGAGCACATTCCGTTTCTTAGAGCCTTCAACCCTTCTATCGCCTTAGTCTGCAATGGGAATTTTTGAACAGCCTCTTTGTAGGTATTAGCTCTTTCCTCAGGCATTACCAGGCTTGGAGCTGGGATGGAATTAACAGGCGCCTTAATTAACTATGGCTAAGTTGGCCATGTAGGCTTCTAGCTCCATGGCATGATGTTCCATTTATGAGACAACTAGTCTTTTGAGACTTAACTACCTAGGTAGGAACCCTCTGAAAACTTGGCACTGATCTGTATGTGGCCCATTCATATGCCATCTGCACATATCTTCCAATCCCTCTTCATTGGCAATCTTTGGCATAACCAAGATTCTTTCGTCAAGCAATCTGTTGAAGAGTTGGTTACCTATTTCGATAGCTTGAGATGCCTACAAGGTAACAGTAAAACATTATTAGTCTCTACCATACCACAGTATAGTTCAAATGGTTCGTCCATTCCGACTACATTAGCATCTTCATCATCAGGATACATGATATTTTTCTTATCAATTTCATCCTGGATTTTATTTCTAAAAACGATGCATTCAGAAGTGTAATGAGTTACTGCATCATGCCATTTACAGTATTTTTTACCCTTAACTTCCTCAGCAGTTCTTACTTTATGCCTTCCTACTAGTTTTATCTTTTTGTTAGATAATAACCAGTCGAAAATAGCATTAGATTTCTTAGCATCAAAAGTATATTTCCTCTTTTGTTCAGATTTCATATCTTTTGGCGCTAGAAATTCTTTCTTCTCTAGAGGAGCACACTTATAAGGTACTCCATGAATGATTTCTGCCACGTCCACTTCTTGTGCAGTTTCAAAGTGGAAGGGCTCGTCATTCTGAGCAAAGAAGTTGTGAGGTCTTGCTGCACTTTCAGCCTGTAGGTTCCTTTCATACCTTAAGGCCAATTCTGCTAATTTAACAAAATCGCCAAAGGCATGACCATCAAACCTTTTTCGAAACTGAATTAACATTCCCTCTTGAGCCATTTGTACAAATTCTCTTTCAGGGATGCTAACATGACACCTGATCTTGGCCATTTTGAATCAAGATAGGTAGTCTTCTATAAACTCTCCTAACTTCTGTTGGATTCTAGCCAGATCACTTAAAGTCACTCCTGGCTCAGTGCGTGCAAAATGATTTGTAAATTACACTTGCATGTCTTGCCATGAGTGAATAGAATTTGACGGTAAATTAGTGTACCACCAAAAAGCAGTCTCAGTAAGAGACATGGAAAACATTCTAAGTTTTAAGAAATCATTGTCAGCTGCTTCCCTACACTGACAATTGAACCTAACTAAATGTTCCTCGACAGAAACTCTGTCATTGCCTGAGAACAAGGTAAAGTCTGGTATCTTAAACGTTCTAGGAAATAGGTTGGCTCTATCAATTCATTCAGGGTAAGGTTTTTGACCTATTTGCCTCTGATTTTTCCTAGAATTATCCCCTACTAGTCTTTGGACTAGTGCCTCAACTTGTGCTGCCAATGGATCCTGATATGTTCCTGGATAGCCTATATTTCCATTCCCCATGTTTCCTGCTTGATCATATGCAGGATTAGGGTTAGGATTGAAAGGTTGATTTTGATAACCTCCCATAGGGATCTTCTGGTGATGCATAAAAGCAGGATTGGCTGCACCTTGCGCCATTTGCGGTGGGAATGTGTGTCCATTTGTGGGCATCCTCTGCTGATAAACGCCAGTTGCTTGGGTAAATGGAGCTTGGGGTTGATTATACCCAGGAATATTCTTATAATGAGGCATACCAGCCATAGTTGCTTGGCTATGAGGCATGTAAACATAGGGTAAAGAAGGATTCCCAGCCATATTGCGCATATGCATGCTGTGTACTGTTGTTGTTTGTAAGAAAAGCATCTTGCCTCTGTCCTCCTCGTGATGGTCCAGATTGGTGTGTGTTGTCACCAACTTGTCCACCACCCATGGAAAACGAAGGTTGGTGATGTCCTGACGCCTGGTGCCAGCCTGGCTCCACGCCCACTGCCATTTCATCACTTCTCCTAGGGTTTCCATGATTACCCTCTCCATGGCTCAAGGGGATTTCCCTTGTTTGGTGTGCATGAGAGGAAGTTTATGGATCGGATGAAATAAGTATATATCTAGTTTCAGGGTAGGAGAAATGTACCCTCGGAGGGTAACCTAATGAAGGAACATCTAGCTCTATACCAGAATTTCCTCTTGCTCTATTCAATGGGCCCTCTTATAAGGCCTTAACTAGTTTCTCAATTAACTGATAGTGTTTTTCGACTAGTGGTTCTAGATGAGTAACTACTTTAGTGGCAAGAGATGTTGACATTGCTGTGAAAGTTGCACTCATAGTATCATTGATATCTACAAGTATGCTATCAATCTGCCTAAAGTTAATCTCTCTATTCTCTTCATTTATCCTTTGGAGGATGTCTGTGAAGACCCTGGCAAATTCATGGGCTAGAGACCTGTAGTTGGAGTCAAATTGTTGTCTCTGACTCTCTTTGGCTTCTAACAGTAAATTCTTTACTATTTCAGTGAACTTTCCATACATTTATTGCATAAGTCCACGACCAGTACTACCTGGAGATGAGCCTTCCCTTTGTGGGATCTCTCCATTTGACTCTTCATGACTATGGTGAATTGGTTCACCATTGTTACCATGCATCCTAGTTTCTGGAGGGGTTGAAGAACCCATTTCCATGTTTTGGAAACTTGTTTCAACCTGAGCAACTTCCTTATTCTTTTAGAACGTGTATCCGGCATTTTCGTAAAAACAACCGTTTTTTATAGTTGGTTTTTCGAAAGTACGAAGAAGAAAGTTCACAATTTTATTATGAATCTTCTTCTCTCACTATGGTCGCCAAAAAACTTGTTGGTGCAAAATCAGTTGGTTGACTTTGCAAACAAGTCACTGCACACCCAGTAGTTTGATAATGAATGTCTTGGGAGACTTAGCCCCTGGGGGTTACCGGTTATAATTAGATAAAACCTTGCTAACGTATTTTGTTGCAATTTAAATAAGTGTTAAACTACAACGCCTAATAGATTCAGGCGAAATGCAATAAATAGAGCAAGCAATAATTAATCTATTAATTAAAGCACAACATTCCCATACATGCCACAAACTTTAAGAAAGAATTTTACAACACATAGGGGGATAAGCCAGGCTGGAAAACTAAAGGGAAGACACGAAGGTTGTTACCTCCATGGTTCCTTGCTTTAATCAGAGAATTACAGGACCCATCGCCAGAACATGTTCTACGTCTAAGGAACTAAACTATAACCCCATAAGGGGGTTGACTAAGCTAAGGCTAGGCTACGCTAAGAAAAGAGTAATTGCACGTTGTTGTATGTTTGTGTGTCTTTGCTTGATGATCATTCTTCTATTTATAGATATACATGGTGTGTAACTTCCGTGCTTGCTTGGAGGTAAAACATTTGAATCATCTTTGATTCAAATCTCAACCGTCTTCTGGCACTGAATAACCGCAGCCTTGCACGTTCTTCCTTACGTGGATTTGTCTAATGATTGCTCTTTAACCACCTACATGTTCATCATTCTTGACTTTCATCTCCTGATGGTCTTTATGGTTTCCTCTATTGACTTTGACTTGTATTGACTTTGTCCAATGGGTTTTATGCTCTTGTTGGACCTTCATATTAGGATGAAATTAATCCTTTTAAGCTCTAATACAGTGTACCATAATAAATGTTGCTGGACATCTAAAAATGGTGGTAACAACGAGCAAAGCAAATCACCCCCTACACGTATAATAATTGTGCAAGTTACCCCCTTAAATAACTTTACAAACAACAACGTATATACATTACTAGATCAATGCCACTTTGCCGTTTGTTTATTTGATAGAAGTATAATTATGGAATAAATTATACCATAATTTGTTTGTTAGCCATACTACTCCGAAATCTCCATATTAATCAAACGATTGCTAAAATCCCATGTTGACTAAGATTAGAAATTTGTAAAGCATTTGAGAACGACCTTATAAAGACATCTTGGAAAAATTGAAACACTTTAGTTAATAGTATCATATTTATAAAGGAAGTCCAAGACTAAAAACCTTAAAAAAAAAACCTTTTTGTTGATTCACCAAGTCCTAATAGGTGTGTAGACTTACCTTTAAAGAAAAATGTATATAGACTAGAGAAGATAGGTAAAAAAGAAAGGTGGATGTATCATGTTCATGTATGTATCATATCTACTAGGTGGTCCGTCCTCATTGCGTACTAGAACCGGAGTAGAAATAATGTGTTATTGTTCTAATCAGAAAGTAGATCACGAAAATGGAAAACAAAAATCATCCACAAAATTGCAACTTTCTGAATTCTACACCCACCAACCCCCCGCATAATATGCAGTTTTACAAGAGAAAATCGTAGATATGGTGTACATATGACCAAGACTTAAAAGACTGGTAGTGTGTTTGTCACAAGTCTTGTGTTCTCAAATGCAAAAAATTTCCAAAATAGAATTATTATACTTCTTTTGAAACAAAATTGATATTGTGCTTCCAAGAAGCGCACCACTCACATTTATCATTTCTTTATAAAGCAAGTTGTGTTTTCCAAGACTATATTTCCTTTCTCCATGTAGAATGGTGTTACACAGTACTTATAGACTTGTAGTCATGGAGCATGGGCTTATTTTTATAATAATATGTACTGTAAATTTTCCTAAGCATTCACATGTATGAACTCCAAAATTACACTTTATTATCTTATTGTGGCTTGATTTCAATATGTTTTTTTTTTGGGGGGTTTATATTTGATCAACTTGAATACCATATCTTTGAACAAATCTAATGCAATTATTGCTGGACCTAATGTTAGACCCAAAAATAAATCATAAAAGGTACTATTATGTACTTTTTGAAGTTCATGTTGTAGTTAATTTAGCTTCATCTATCTTCCATTTTGGAAGAACATACTATCTAAATAGTACGCATGAATAATTCACATAATTTGCCACTAAAAAAGACAAGATCGTAAGGGGGTAACTTTTTAGATTCGCTCTAGTATCAATTATGAAGTCAGGGTTTGAAGATATAATAGAATTGAATTACGAAGTTTATAATCTAGACTCCGAAATCTCAAATCTTATCGAACGGTTTTAGATACTGTTATAGATTCTACTTGTTCATCTACTTCCAAAATCCTCCATTTTACCTCCTACCCTTCCCATATATAACTAGAAAAATATAAGTTCGTTTAGAATTCGACAAAATCTAAGATTATATCAATATGTCATATTATGACACACTTTTTTTTTTGAAAGGTATTATGAGTTTATGACACACTTAATATTATAGTTAGTTGGTGCTTCCCTATCTAGCCAATTTAGTTGAAAATGTCAGCCTCAAATAAGTTTCCGTTCAACAAAGCATTTCTTGAAAACATTATGTGGGAGTGGTTCGCAAGATACTGAAAAATTAAATTTTTTACATTTCCTTGATACATCATGATGATTATTATCTGTATATTCTGATTATGTTCAGCTACATTTACTATATGCACCTCTTCTCTTCGGTTCCCTGTTAGTGTGAATAGAGAGTGGTGTCTATTGTTAATAAGAGCAATTATGATACAACTTTTTACCTAAAACTAGTTATTAGGCTCGGGCTACGCCCCGGGGAAGGAAAATTTTCATTTATTAATATTATACTTTAAGATGATAACACTAAATGTTGTTTGGTCTAGTGGTTATGACTTTAGTATATGCTCTTGAGGTCCTGGGATCAAACCTTATATTATGCAATTTCTATTTTTTTATTGTTGTGGATTACAATACATGGAGTAAAACGCCCTTAGGAGAGTGTCACGTGGCACCGTTCTTTGTTTCGGCACGCCTTTTAATATATTAGTATAGATAGATAGATAGATAGATATACTACTAAGTACTTGTGTCAGTGTGTAACACGAGCACATGAGAAATTGAGATTTTTGCCTAGCGTTTCCTTCGACGAATCTTTTTCTTGGTTCGTTAACAGTTATATGTAGGGGTGTGCACCGGTCCAAAACTGGACCGATTGGACCTATGGACCGCAATCCAAAAATTTTTTGGACCGGGACCGGACCGGAATATTCCGGTCCGGTCCGGTTTTGGACCAGTTGGACCGGAATTAATATTTTTTTATTAAAAAAAAAACTTTTTCTTAGATTTAAATATATCTATAAATTCAATATATTAAAATAAAATAATTCTAAAAGCAATAATCTTAAAGGCAATAAATATGAGGTTTTAACTTTCTAACTTTTTGAGTTTTAAACTTTTTTTTAACCTTTAAACTTTTTTTTTAAAAAAAAAACAGGAATTCCGGTCCGCCGGTCCGGACCGGAAAATTCCGGGTTTGGACCGAACCGGAAAATTCCGGTCCGGAATCCCAAATTTTCATGGTCCGGTCCATTCCGGTCCGGTTTCGGTCCGAATTCTGATCTCGGTCCAAAAGTGCACACCCCTAGTTGTATCATCAAGCACTCTCATAACTCCTTTTTCTTTGGACAGGTTAATTATTCCAATTTACATGGGTGATTCAAGATAGAACAAGATTTTTTTTCCGTTTCTATTAGAGTTTTGAAGGGTAGTTTAAATACAAATACTGATTGATAAATTTTTTAATTGGCTAAACAAAAGTTCTTGTCACAACTAACAAGAGTGTGATCGCTACATACAAGTCTAGTAAGATTCCATCCTCTAACCAATCAATTAGTGATAGGTAAAGTAGTCCACTAAACTATGTTAGTCATCTCCTTCATCATTGAAACTTATTGATCTTCATATTATAAAGTGCTAACACTTATTGAAACTTATCTAAACTTATTGTTGGAACTTATTAATCCTCGAACTATTTTATTAAGCTGGAGATCACGACACACCCTTAAAACTAATTAATATTTTAAATTACAAACCTTTAGAAACAAATTTTTGTCTTTCCTATTCTAACAACAATTCATGTAAAATATGCTTCATTACATCATAATAATAGAATTTTAAGTTCAATAATTGTCACTTCCAATCTTTCTGAAAGACATAGACAAATGAAGCATACTAGAAAGAATACTCGAGAAAGACATAATAAATCAATTTTATCTAATTATTCTTACATGGTATCCAGAGCATCAAATTTCCCTTATATCCTCTATTAATTATTCTCACATATAGAGGAGACAGTGTGTAACTCGTAACATTTCGACTCAACACATTGGTGACCACATGTAAACCATGCTTCACTTCCAACGTTTCTAAAAATCAAAAGACATAGACATTCACTTGTGCGTGTGAAATTAAAACTAATCTTCTCCCTCATAGCACAAGTCTACCCAGATGAAAGTGAAAGCCCGATCATAAGTTTTTCATAGACAATTAAGGATTTTCCACGAACAAGGATTAACTAAAAAACGTAATGGTCATAAAACAGACAAATTAAGGAGACATACTGGAAAGATCAGTACTCGAGAAACTACACGAGTAGCTAGCTTGCATGGTTTAATCGTGTTTCAATTTAACTAGTAGGAAAAGATATAATATTAGTCCATTTGTACTATGATAATCCAAACATATTTGTGATTGAAAGCTATATATTATCAGTTCATCACAAGAAAAGAAATGAGAGATATATTTTTTTGATCCTAGAAACTTCCTAGCAATAACGGAAAGTTGAAATTCCCCTTGCAATGTAAGACAACGATGTTATACCTTCTTCCTTGAGACTTCAGATGATCTTCTATGCACATCTACATCTATCATCACCATCACATCCTTATCCTTATAGTCTGAGGGAAATTATTCCTTTTAATAATTCAGTTTTGCAACTCATCTTCCTTTAGGCTTTGTTTGGTAGGAAGGATTTGGATGGAAAAGAAAGGAAAGGAAAGGTGAAAACAAACTTTCTCATGTTTGGTAAAAGAAAATAAGAGGGGTTTGATTAGAAAGGAGAGGAAGTGGAAGGAAAAAAATACTCTTAAATCCTTGCTTTCCTTTCCTCCCAAAATCGGAGGAATTTGACAGGAAAGAAAACTAACAAGTTTTTACCTATGTTTTCTTTATTTCCTTCCTTTCCTTTCCTTTACTAATGACAACCAAACATGTGATTCCTCTCAAATCCACCAATTATACCAAACATTGGAAACTACAACTACCTTCTTTTCTCTTCTTTTCCTTTCTTTTCCTTTCTCTTCCTTTCTTTTTCCTTCCTTTACTAAAAAAATACCAAACAGAAGTCATACATAGTCCAAAGATTCTTATTAGAGTGTGTGAATTTATCTAAACTGGATTTATTCGACCTGATTAGATTTTGATCATCCTTGATTTAACTTTATGTTTACACCTTATTAAACCTTATTTTATTTAAGTTGAATATCTATATCATAACACACCCTTAAGGTTTTGTTTGGTAGGAAGGATTTGGATGGAAAAGAAAGGAAAGGAAAGGTGAAAACAAACTTTCTCATGTTTGGTAAAAGAAAATAAGAGGGGTTTGATTAGAAAGGAGAGGAAGTGGAAGGAAAAAAATACTCTTAAATCCTTGCTTTCCTTTCCTCCCAAAATCGGAGGAATTTGACAGGAAATAAAACTAACAAGTTTTTACCTATGTTTTCTTTATTTCCTTCCTTTCCTTTCCTTTACTAATGACAACCAAACATGTGATTCCTCTCAAATCCACCAATTATACCAAACATTAGAAACTACAACTACCTTCTTTTCTCTTCTTTTCCTTTCTTTTCCTTTCTCTTCCTTTCTTTTCCCTTCCTTTACTAAAAAAATACCAAACAAAAGTCATACGTAGTCCAAAGATTCTTATTAGAGTGTGTGAATTTATCTAAACTGGATTTATTCGACCTGATTAGATTTTGATCATCCTTGATTTAACTTTATGTTTACACCTTATTAAACCTTATTTTATTTAAGTTGAATATCTATATCATAACACACCCTTAAGGTTTTTTTTTCTCCATTCGAAATTAGTTAACACATGGTTTCTAATTGCATCTCTCATAATTAGAAGATATATTATATAATATAGTTGAATATCGTATGCAACGCAGCCAATATAAAATCCTATGCATAAAAGTAACCTATATAACCGTTGTGCTATTCTTATCATCTCCAAATCATTAACCATAACTTAATATAAACACTAGTTATTAGGCCCGGGCTATGCCCCGGGTAAGAAAAAATTTCATTTATTAATATTGTACTTTGGATTGATAACACTAAATACAATTTGGTCTAGTGGTTAAAACTTTAGCATATGAACTTGAGGTCACGGGATCAAAACCTATGCTATGCAATTTCTAATTTTTTTATTGTACATGATTACATGAACTAAAACTCCCTAGGGAGAGCGCCACGTGGCACAGTTCCGTGTTTAGGAACGCCTTTTAATATATTTACTATTTTTTTTTCCCGGGCGATGCCTCGGGTCAGTTACAATAAACTAATATGTTATTATTTTTAAATTTTATAATTTATTTTGCTACTTTTCGTATTTTTGTCCATTAAGAAATTGAAAAATTCACGTCACTTTGTGATAAGTAAAGAAAAATTGAAAGGTTTGAGTTTGAAAACAATACCTTAAAAGGAATTGTGGTAAGAGAATATGACATCAATATTCTCTTGTAAGTTACGTAATAAGAGTGTTAGAGATGTATATACTTGTTAAGTCTTTTTAGTTAAGTATACTTATTGCAAGACTTTATCATATTTTATTTGAAACATTAGACAACAAATTCATAGTGTATTGATGGCTAGGCTCTAACTTTTCATTTCAAAGGTCACGTGTTCGATACCTTTCACTTACACATTTCTTTTTTTAAAGTGAGGGGTACACATATTCATTTGCATTAGAAAGTTGAGGAGAGTGCCACGTGGCACATAGGCTTTCTTTCGCACGCCTTTTAATATATTTGTATAGATTAGCTCTTATCTACGATTTTTTTTTGTATGTGAGGAAAGTTAGGACACAATTCTCTCGAGGGAGAATCCTAACGAATCAACAAGAAAAAAATTATGTAACGAAGGGATCAGTTGAAACATTAGCTCTCGTATAAGATTGTCTTACACTATAAGATCACTTTTAAGAAAAATATGTTGGTTCCTCCATTCTATTATTATTGCAACATCTACCTTGCCACATTATTTAAGAAAGTCATGTATAGAGGGGAGAGATAGAGATAGAGATAGAGAAAGATAAAAGATGGGACCCTTGTGATATCAGGAGACAGATAGAGAGAAGAAGTTACCCAATATAAAATTTTGGCAATTAATATGAAACTAACAAATAAGGGAAACGTTGCAATTAAAAAAGAATGGAGGAAGTATGTCAAACTCTGTAATCTATAGTGTTTTCTATTAATAAATATGTAGGTGATAAGAGGTTTTTAGTGTGTCGTTAAGGCACCAAAAACCGCTTTTCAAATAATATATATAAAACCTAACGAGCAATTACCAAGAACGCAGTAAAGGCAAGTCAAGGGTCGATCCACAGGGAAAATGGGATTAATTAAAGTCTATTAAGTCTAAATTACCTAATTGAAGGTTTTGGGGATTTTAAGTGATTTTTATAAGAACTAAAACTAACTAATATCAAAGAACTAGCAAATAATATGAAATGAAAATATGAATAAGGAAGACACTAGAGTTAAGGTTACTAGTATGGATCAAAGTGGACAACGATTATTAATGCAAGTGTGATTCGAAGTCAGCGATTACGCAAGGTTTAGTTTTCCTCTAAAATACTCGAGTCCTCTCTCGAATGGTCCTCGAGAATGATCGCTTAATCAATCAACTAAATCCTCTCTCGAATGGTCTTTAGTCAATTGATTAAGAGATCCAATGAATTTGGAAAACCCCTAATATAGGATCCCCTTAATTTCTACCCAATATCTTGGCCTAGAAATTAAGTTGATTCATGGGGATGATAAAAGAATTCATAATTCAATTAAGAACATTTGAAATCAAAATACCAAAGCACAAATGTGATCAATATCTATCCTAAGGCCTCAAAACACCAAGATCAATGCATAAACGTCTTTTAATCATCACAATCATATTAACAATACATTTAAACCCTAATCCATACTTTCACCCTAACCCTAGATAGGGAACTACTCACTAATCATGGATTCTAAGCAATAAAACATGAAATCTATAACTAATCTAGGGCTAAACATGATTAAGAGATAATTAATCTAATGAAAATAATAATTATGAAATTAGAATAAAGGAGATCTAATAATATGCAAGAACAAGGAATATCAACGAAAAGAGAGAGAATACAAACTGAAACTTTAAAACCAATTGAATTAAATGTACCTTCAATGTTGTAGAAATCACAAAATGATCTTCAATCTCCAATCTTAAACAAAAACTAAGGTGTTTATCTCTCTAATATGAACCCTAATAATATTCTCTAAACTCTAGAAATAATGCATAAGTCGAAAAAACATAACACCTATTGTTTTTAATGCCCACGAGAATTACAATTTTCTCGCGGAAACAGATGGTGCGGGCGCACCAAGGTCACTGACTTAGGTGGCCAATCTTCGCTGGAAGGTGCGGGCGCACCAGCTTGGTGCGGGCGCACCTCAGAGCTGGTGTGGGCGCACCTAACTGACTGATAATGATGATGCTCAGTCTGTGGGGCGGTGCGGGCGCACCGGTTCCATGTGCGGGCGTACCAGTGTGTGCGGGCAGTGTTAAGGGGGTGCGGGTACACCATGGAGCTCAACTCAAGCTTCCTTTATTCCATTTTCGCGCATGCAAACTCCTCGAAACTCCTGTCTATTATCGTATCTCCCAACTCTTGACCTTATCAAAGATCACACCTGCAATCAATGCTCGGGAAAACACGGTGAAAGCAAATGTACTAGAAATCCAGTCAAAATTGACCGAAAATCTAGCGAAATGTCACAATGATCAAGTGAAGGAAATAGAGATAGAAATGAGGAAGAAAGAAGGAAGAAAAAGGTATAAAGAGGATCAAACCAAACCAAAAAGAGCTCATAAAGTACGTTAGAAACGCACTTATCAGTAGGATTACAATAAATCAGTCCTAACTGTGTTAGGAAATCTAATATGATTAGGATAATCTATACAAAATAATATCAAAGTAAATCTATACAAAAGTATAGCCTAAAACTTCTGGAGAATATACATATATATATATATATATATATATATATATATATATATATATCCTACTGAACTGGCACCTCGCACAGGTTTAACCACTCAGGTTTGCAGGTCAGACTCCATAGGAGGGAGGGGGGATGGTAAGGGAAACCTCACCCCCAAAGAGCCTCTAGTGGGTTTGCTCCCATGACCATGAAATCATGAGGTCAAACCTGCCAAGCTTTGCTTGGTTAGTTATATATATATATATGGGTGACTTTGAGTGGAAAAGTGTGAACTAACAAATAAAAAGGTAACTATTAAAAAAAATTAATAAGGTAAAGCATTGTCTAATGCAGATAATAACCTGAACTGAAGTCGCTTGTTACAATAACCTATCTTATTTTAATTATCTACATTGGTGAGGTATGCTTATTCAGAGGTTGTAGATTCTGTCAAATTACTTATACGTGTCCATAATCTTTAATTTTTATTATTTTATTAGCTTGTTAAAGGTATCTAATTTTAGTTATGCAAATAATCATAATTTTATTTATCTTCCCGTCTTCTTTTTTCTTTAGTTATGTTGTGTTTTTTAAAAGTGTGTTATATAATTTCTTCAATTGTACAATTACCAAGTTCGAGTTAAGATAATATTAGGTGGGTTATTCAATTGGAAAAGATGGATTATTCAACTAGAAAGTTTGAAATGGAAAGAAAATAAATTATTTGTGATGGAGTGGAGAGTTATGATATCAGGTGAAGGGGAGTACCAATATAGATATACTAACCTTATATGCAGGCGATGCGTGCATTAATTTCAAAAATTGTTATTCTATTATATACTCCATCCGTACTATACTTATGATTACACTTAAAATGTGAAAGATTAATACTTAGATGAATTTAGATATATTATTTTACGAATGTAAAAAACAAACAATGGTTGTGGGTGGTTTTTAATATTAATTTTTTTGTGAATGAATTTTGAACAAAAAGGATAGACATAATGAGTTGGTTTGACTGAATTAAATAGTATCAAAATTAAAAGGTAATGAGTGTTATTTCAGACTCATGTATACCATCTTCTCTTATAAAAAAGGTCAAGATATTTTGTCCATTTAATTTTTTGATTGAAATTTTGATGCATACACCATTTTTAACTTGTTTAAAATGGCAAGTTGAAATGAGAAAGGGTTCTTAAATAGTTTTCTTTGGTAATTTTTTCACTCCATTAGTACATTAAGGATAATTTAGTATTTTCAGAGGGGGGGGGGACACCATCTTCTTCCCCCTTTCTTTATATAATAGAGATATAATCTTAAAAAAGCTAATAAGAAAGATAAAGATTATTGACACGTCTACATACTCAAGCGGAATCTACAACTTTTGGTCAAGCCCATGTCACCTACAGAAATAATTTATTTATCGACATGACAAATATTCAACGCAATTTTTGTTTATCAGGTTTATTTAAGTAGAATCCAATGTTTGATCTTCAATCAATTAGTTTGAAGGCTCAAAGAAACCTTCTTAAGGGAGTAAATCATTGATCCTACTGACCTAAATAAATGATAGTACTAGCTCGTTATATCGCAGCCGCTGATGGAAATTTTGGATATTATTTTCTCGACTGAGTTCGTTACCACAACCTCTGATGGAAATTTTCGATATTATTAGGTATGTATAATTTCTTAAGGTTTGTTTTGTCAATCGATCGAAGCTGCTAAGAAGAAGAAAAAAGAACTCAAATCTCAAGCACCAAGACGTGAGGAGGCAACTTTGGGTATTTGTGAATGCTTCTATTGACAACCCAACTTTCAGTTCCCAAAGCAAGGAAAAATCTCACAACTCTTTCTAGTAGTTTCGAGACTACGTGTGACCTAGAGGTGATCAAGTGTTGGACCAATGTTTTGTACCCAAGGCCCGCTATTTCGAGTCAAAAATAGCGTGATTTTCAGGCCAAAATTGAAACTGAAAAGTCATTTTCGGCTTGCCCAAAACCCGTCCCAAAGCCCGAAAAATTCGGGCCGGGCGGGGACCGAAATTGTAACACCCCCAAATTACTCACTTTTAAATAAATAATTTAGTAAATAATATTTGAGTAATTTAAGAGTATTACCGCCACGTGACTAACACGCTTTCGGCAACCAACTACTAACTAACAAAATAATTTGCAGCGGAAGACTTTAACCAAATATAATACGGTTTTTTTACCATATACCCCTGACAATTTTTTTTTTGCACCATATACCCTTTCGAGTTTCCAAATTCACCATATACCCTCCACTTTTCAAAAAATACATCAACTTACCCTTATGACTAACAGAAGGCTAACGTCGTTAGTCATTAACCCTTAATCCCCCCTCTAACCCTAATTAACTACCCTAAATCTATGCCAAACCCTAACCCTAATTCCTAATCTAATACCCTAACCCTAACCACCCTCCACCCCTTACCCCACCCACTCCCCCACCCTTACCCCAAAGCCCACCTACTCCCCCCTTACCCCACCACCCCCGAAGCCCACCCCATCCCCACCACCCCGAAGCCCCCCTCCCCACTCTGCGCAGGCCCTCCCCCCCCCCCCCCCCCACCACCCCCGAAGCCCCTCCCCCCACCCCCTCGCATCTCGCGACTCAATTTCCCTCCCCCAGTAAACTCGCCGGAGAAGAACAAAAAAACGCATGAACGGGGAGTTCGATTTTCGCGCATCCGGGTTCTTTGTGGCGGGGATGGGGGTTCGCGACAGGGGAAGGGGTGGGGAGGGGGGTTTGCGCAGCAGGGGAAGGGAGGGGAGCGGGGTTCGCGCAGCGAGGGAAGGGAGGCGAGCGGGGTTCGCGCAGCAGGGGAAGGGGAGGCGAGGGGGTTCGCACGGCAGGGGAAGGGGATGGGAGAGGGGTTCGCGCAGCGAGGGGAGGGGAGGGGAAGGGGTCGGCAAGGGAAGGGGATGGGTCGTAGTGGTGACAAGGGAAGGGGAGGGGGGGGGGTCGGCGGGTTAAGGGGGAGGGGTGGTGGTGGTGACGGGGGAAGGGGGAGGGGGTCGGCAGGGGAAGGGGAGGGGGTCAGTGGGGGAAGGGGATGGGTGGTGGTGGTGACGGGGGTGGTGGTGACGGGGTGGTGGTGATGGGGGGTGGTGAGGGGGTGGTGGTGCGAGTGGGGTAAGGGGTGGCTAGGGTTAGGGCCCAAATTAGTGGTTAGGGTTAGGCCCAAGTTAGTGGTTAGGGTTAGGGTCCAAGTTAGTGTATTAGATTAGGGTTAGGGTTAGAATTAGGGTTTGATTTAGGTTAGTTAATTAGGGTTAGGGGGGATTAGGTCCTAATGACTAACGGAAGTCTAGCACCGTTAGTCAAAAGGGTAAGTCGATGTATTTTTTGAAAGGTGGGAGGTATATGGTGAATCAAAAGTTGAAAGGGTATATGGTGCAAAAAAAAAAATTTGTCAGGGCTATATGGTGAAAAAACCGAAAATAATAATACTTCTTTATTAATAAAAGTAAATATTGTCTGAAACTTAAAACAAATAAAACACCCTAATCTAGGTGAAGATCCCCTTCCTAGTATGCTCCCATGCACATCCAAAATTCACCTGCAAAACTGCTTACTAAATAGGTAAATAGGGCAAAGCCAAATAGGAAAAAGGAAATATGCGTCAATATAAAACTGAGTACGAAATGTACTAGATAAGTAACACATCTGCTTTTCATAGCAATTCATATTGTCGGAAACTCCATCACTAATAATTCAAGTATAACTTTTTAAGAATAAACTCTTTCCAACACTTTAATAATACTATTTCCAATAATTTGGATTAACAATAACATTGAAAACACTTCCTCGACTTATCTCCCCTTCCTTTTCCTAAGTGTGCACACCCCCAAGCTAGTCATCCCATCACAGATCTATATCAAGGGGTAACAATAATTACCAACAAATGGACTTAGAAGCATGAACCCTTCTTGAAATTAATCAAGCAGTAATAATAATAATAATAATAATAATAATAATAATAATAATAATAATAATAATATGACTTGTAAGTTTTAAATAAATCTTCTTTTCTCATAAACAACTTTTTGAACATTCAAAGTTCACAAAAATCAATCAAACCATTTCCTTGTAATAATAAAAAATTTAAATTTCCAAAAAGGACAACAAAACTTTCATATAAAATGATTGATAAAATCATTCCTTCTTTTTGTTTCCAAAAGTGAACAATAAAATGTTGTAACCATTTTAAACTAGATTTTTAAATCAATCCAACCATTAGATCAATAAACAACTTATACACATAAAACCACCTTTTAAAAGATCTAAGCTACATATATAACGCACCTTGATCTTGCACAAAGAGTATACTAGTATATTCACTTAGTCTTATACTTAAGCGATATCCTAACCAACCAATAATATAAAAACTAGATTTTTAAATCAATCCAACCATTAGATCAATAAACAACTTTTACACATAAAACCACATTTCAAAAGATCTAGCTACATAACGTACCTTGATCTTGCATAAAGAGTATACTATTCACTTAATCTTATGCTTGAGCTATCTCCTAATCAACCAATAATATAAAAATCTAATAAGTATCTTATCACATGAACTTAATCATGAATTTAAACATGAATAACCTATCATGAGCATAATATTTTTGAGTAAGAAACATGAAAAGTTTTTTTTCTTAACCCAAAGAAAATTGGAACTTGAATAAGAAATATAAAATAGAATAGATTAAGAAGAGAAGGAAGAACCTTGAAGTAAGAAAGCATGGATTCTTCAAAGTTTTTGTGTGGAAAAGATGGCTTAAGGTATGGGGGTATTTATAGGAGTAGAATAGGTAGTACTTAATTTCCAAAATTAAATAGTTTGTAACTTTCACCATAAATTAGGAGATTAAACCAAGATTTGTTACCTACAAATTAATTAGGGAGTTTAAAAAAAAACAAAACTTACATCCCCTACTAAGGATGGCTGGCCAACATGGCCATAAATTTTTAAATTTTTTTTTTTCAAATAATCATTTTTGTTTAAATGTTTTTTTTTTTGTTTTTCAAATAATCATTTTGTTTAAATGTTTTTTTTACAGAAAACTTATAAAATTTTGACTAGGATTTAAATCCCAAAAGTTTGACAAACCCAATATTGGCGCCATCTCCCGCCAAAATTATTTAAACTAGTGAAAATACTAAAATGTCGTTTGCTTAAAATATTTATTTTAGAAATAAATATTTAATTACATGAATAAATACTCAAAAATATGGGGTATTCCAAAAACGTGACCAAAAAATTCTGCCCAAGTCCGGAAATAAAATCGGTCGGGGCTCATTTGATCAGCTCTAGTGTGACCTCAGACAAGTTCCTTAAGAAAGTTTGCGGTCTTGTTATGACCACTAAATCCCATTTGTGATTGGTGTCCCGATTTCTTTTGTTCATACTTGACCCCAAGGGTGAAATCTTGCGTATTGCTTGAAAACCTTCTACCATTTTCACAAATGAACTCGTTCTTGGATCTAGCTCAAAGACTACAAGGCATATATATATATATATATATATATATATATATATATATATATATATATATTTCGGGTGACTTTTGAGTGGAAAAGTGTGAACTAACAAAAAAAAGGTAACTATTAAAAAAATATTACTTAAAAAATTTTTAGTGGTAACTTTACGTTTTAGAGAGAAATAAAAAGGAAAAAATAAGTAAATTTTAGGAAGAAAATGTTAACTATAGTAAAATTAATAAGGGTAAAGCGTTGCAAATAACCTCGCCAATAGGTCTAATACAGATAATAACCTGAACTAAAGTCGTTTGATACGATAACCTATCTTATTTTAATTATCTGCATTGGTGCGATGTGTTTATTTAGATGTTATAGATCCTGTCAAATTACTTATACGTGTCCATAATCTTTATTTTTTTTATTTGTTTAGCTTGTTAAAAGTATCTAATTTTAGTTATGCAACTAATCTTATTTTATTTATCAACCCGTCTTCAATTTTATTTAGTTATGGTTTATTTTTTAAAAGTGTGTTATATAATTTCTTCAATTGTACAATTACCAAGTTCGAGTTAAGATAATATTAGGTGGTTATTCAATTGGAAAAGATGGATTATTCAACTGGAAAGTTTGAAATGGAAAGAAAATAAATTATTTGAGATGGAGTGGAGAGTTATGGTATCACGTAAAGGGGAGTACCAATATAGATATACTAACCTTTTTTTTTTTTGAAAGAGAAATTTCATTAATTGAATGCCAAACGGCGTCTACAATAAGTATTAAAGAAAAACAAGATATAATCAGACAAGATCAAATCAAATTCGTCTTCGAAGAAACTACAATGAACCAGATCGAACAATACAATGCAGCCCCCTTGTATTTGGTGAATTACGCAGCTATTGATGGGGAAGTCTATCATTCTGACATAGTTTGGGGAAGCAAATTCTTGATTTAACCATGTTGGCCGCATCCGAATTTCCAATACTTCGATGTTGATGGTCTTGAACTTCAACCAATAGGAATAATTCCTCATACTAATTTTAAAACTTCCACGTGGGAAGAGAATAAAACCACACTCCAAACTCCCATGAAAGGAGAGAAAGAACCCAAAAATTGGGTAGAAAACTCTCAAAAATAGAGAGAATGGAAGATTATTAATAACAAAAATAATGAAAACTAGAAGAAAAAAGAAGAATTGGGGGCTTACCACCATCGAAAGGATGATGGCAACCCCAAAACTGGAAGAAAAAGATTAGGGTTTTTTGAGGAGGAAGAGGAGAGAGGGGAAAGGAGGAGGCTAGGGTTTTTTGGGGGGGAAATATTATATAGATATACTAACCTATATGCACGCGGTGTGTGCATTAATTTCAAAACTTGTTATTCTATTATATACTCCCTTCGTACTATAGTTATGATTACACTTAAAATGTGAAAGATTAATAGTTATAGATAAATTTAGATATATTATTTCGCTAATGTAAAAAACTAACAAAGGCTGTGAGTGGTTTTTAATATTTATTTTTGTGAATGAATTTTGAATAAAAAGGATAGACATAATGAGTTGGTTTGACTGAATTAAAGCGTATCAAAATTCAAAGGTGGTGAGTGTTTCAGACTCATGTATGTCATTGTAACACCCCCAAATTACTCGCTTTTAAATAAATAATTTAGTAAATAATATTTGAGTAATTTAGGAGTATTACCGCCACGTGACTAACACGCTTTCGGCAACCAACTACTAACTAACAAAATAACTTGCAGCGGAAGACTTTAACCAAAAATAATAATACTTCTATATTAATAAAAGTAACTACTGTCTCAGTACTCAAAATAAATAACACTCTAATCTAGGTGAAGATCCCCTTCCTAGTATTCTCCCATGCACATCCAAAATTCACCTGCAAAACTGCTTACCAAAAAGGAAAACAGGGCAAAGCCAAATAAAAAAAAAGGAAATACGCGTAAGTATAAAACTGAGTACGAAAGGTACTAGATCAGTAACACATTTGTTAGTTTGCAACATTTTTTTTTTCATTTTGAAAACTCCATCACTAATAATTCAAGAATAACTCTTTAAGAATAAACTATTTTCAAACACTTTAATAATAATTCAAGAATAACCTTTTAAGAACAAACTCTTTCCAAATAATTTGGATTAAAAATAGTCTTGAAAACAATTCCTCTTCTTATCTTCCCTTCTATTTTGCTAAGTGTGCACACCCCCCAAGCTAGTCATCTCATCATGGATTTATATCAAGGGTCGGGGTAACTATAATTGCCAACAAGTGGACTTTGAAGCTCTTGATGTTAATCAAGCGGTAATAATAATAATATGACTTGTAAGTCATGAATAAACCTCGTTTTCTCATAAACAACTTTTTGAACATTCAAAGTTCATAAAAACCAATCAACCTTTCCTTGTAAAAATAATTTAATTTTCTAAAAAGGATAACAAAACTTCCATATAAAAATGATTGATAAAATCATTCCTTCTTTTCACTTCCAATAGTGAATTAATAATAAAATATTGTAACCACTTTAAACCAAATTTCTAAACCAATCCAACCATTAAATCAATAAACAACTTTATCACATAAAACCACAGCGTACATTTTAAAAGATCTAGCTACATAACGTACCTTGATCTTGCACAAAGAGTATACTAGTATCTCCACTTAGTCTTAATCTTGAACGATCTCCTAACAAACCAATAATATAAAAATCTAATAAGTAACTTCTCACATGAACTTAATCATGAACTTAAACATGAATAACCTATCATGAGCATAATATTTTTGAGTAAGAAACATAACAATCTTTTTCTTAAACCAAAGAAAATTGGAACTTAAAAAGAAATATAAAACTAGAATAGATAAGAAGAGAAGGAAGAACCTTGGAGTAAGAGAGTATGAATTCTTCAAAGTTTTTATGTGGAAAAGATGGCTTAAGGTATGGGGTATTTATAGGAGTAGAATAGATAGTACTATATTTTCAAAATTAAATAGTTTGTAACCTTCGCCTAGAGCTGATCGACTCCAGCCTGGCCCGGTTTTTGAGCGGCCTTGGGCAGTTTTTTTGGGCCTTGGGCGGGCTTTGGACAAGCCAAAAAACACTTTTTAGTCTAAATTTGGGGCGGCCCGTTTTGGCCCGCAAAAGCCCGTTCGACCCGGCCCGAAATAACGGGCTTTGGGCACAAATTTTTGGCCCGGATTTGGGCCCGGCCCGCACAATGGGCAAAATTTTTTTTGCGCGGCCCGGCCCGGCCCATGATCACCTCTACCTTCGCCATAAATTAGGAGATTAAACCAAGATTTGTAACCTACACATTAATTAGGGAGTTTTGAAAACAAAAATCAAAATCTTCCTTACAACATGTAATGGCCGGGCATCATGGCCTTAAATTTCTTTTCTTTTTTCCTTTTTTTTCAAATAATCATTGTGTTTAAATGTTTTTTTTTAACAAAAACTTATAAAATTTTGACTAGGATTTAAATGTCAAAAGTTTGACAAACCCAATATTGGCGCCATCTCCTGCCAAAATTATTAAAAACGAGTGAAAATACTAAAATACCCTTTGTTTAAAATATTTATTTTAGAATATAAAATAAATATTTAATTATTTAAATAAATAATTAAAAATATGGGGTATTACAATCATCTTCTCTTATAAAAAAGGTCAAGATATTTTGTCCATTTAATTTTTTGATTGAAATATTTGATGCATATACCATTTTTAACTTGTTTAAAATGGCAAGTTGAAATGAGAAAGGGTTCTTAAATTGTTTTCTTTTGTAATTTTTTCATTACATTAGTTCATTAAGGATAATTTAGTATTTTCCGAGGAGGACACCATCTTCCTCCTCATTTTTTTATATAATATAGATATAATCTTAAAAAGCTAATAAAAAAGATAAAGATTATTGACACGTCTACGTACTCAAACGGAATCTACAACTTTTGGCCAAGCCCATGTCACCTACATAAATAATTAAAATAAAATAGGCTATTGTATCAAGTGACTTTATTACTAGATCATTGTCTGCATTGTCAAACGTATATAGATTATTTGCACCAGTTCACCCTATTAATAAATATTAACTCATTGATATGTAGGTGGTTTTACAATGTGGGACCGTCTTTTTTAAGTTCTGGTATAATTTAAACAGGGGTATATTAGAATTTAAGAAAATAGTAAAATATAAGTTTCTTTTTGGTGCAAGTAAACTACAAGTATATACTCCCTCTGTTTTTTGAAATTATACTCAGTTACTATAGACACAGTATTTTAGGCAAGGAGAGAGATTATACTTTGGGCTACTTGCATCAAACATATAGGAATATATGAGGAGAGAGAAAATTGGATCCACATTTTGGGTCCACTTGCAGTTGCATTAAGTAAATATAAATAGCAATCAAAAGTGCGCCATAAGCCAATTAACTAATAATTATTTTGCCGATTTAGGAATAAAGTAAAGTGAATATAACTTTATAGAACGGTCTGAAACGGAAAGTGCGTAAAACTTTGAAGAAAGGATGGAGTATGAGTATTATATATGACAAATCCTTTTGAACATAGGAATTGGGGTTGGCTCAAGTAGTGAGATTTCTCATTTCTCCTAACGAAGTCAATGATTTAATTTCTACCCGAAGCAATTTGCTTGAGATTCAGGGGGTAATGTGGGGGTGTCCAACTTATTTTGGGTCTCTCAGTAGGGGCCCTGTACGAGAGTAGCTTAGAGGATTTCTTCTTATCTATAGAAAAAAAAATCCTTCAAAACATTAGCCGAGAAGGTAGGGTTCACAATTCCTTAAAAAAATTGTCACTATCATTGGATATTCACTAAATTTGGATACTGAGAAGTTAACAAAATAAGTGCCACTAGAGTTAAGTGAAAGTATAATCTTTGGTGGACATATTTGGCAAATTGGGATTCTCTTTTTTTATTTCTCCTGTCTTAAGAAGTTGCATATTACTTGTAATATTGACATTTTTTTTTGTTAGCACGCTAAAGTCTTAAGTGAACCTGGTTCACACTAAAATTACTGTGGACCAAAATATCATGCGTGCCAATCATTGTACACGAAACTCATAATGACCCCTATTTTAACATAGCGACGTTCTTTATAATATATTCTAGTGGTTCACGCATGTGCCTCGTTCATTGCCTCTGCAATAGGCTAATAAGTTTTTGGAATGGTCCTGGTATACGAGTAAGATCTGGTTGAATAGTGTTACTTGATTTTGGAATGCGTTCTATCAGTGGGCCGCATAGTTTTCTTCAGCGGGCCGCATAGTTTTCTTCAGCGGGCTGCATGACTTGCTTTAATGGGGCCACGTTATCAAGGGCTTTTGTGGTTTTGTTAACTCTGGTTGCCATGTTAAGATTTCTACTTCGACTTAGGAATGAAAACCAGAAGTTGAAAATATAGGAATAAGGGCCTGATCGTTATTATTTTTTATTTTCAGTTTTCAGTTTTTTTGAAAATTCAAAACAAAAAAATTAAACCAGAAAAGTGATTTTCATTTTTTAGTTGTTAGTTTTCAAAATCTTCATATTTCTAATAAGTTTGACTAATTTTTTAAGGTGATGTTATTACTCAAAACAGGAATTTATTAAATTTGGAAGTCTAGTAATATTATTATTGTTGTTGTTGTTTATCTCTATTATCATTAGTAGTAGCATATTAACTAGACAGTCGAACATCCCCAAATAATGATAGGCAAACTATTTAAAAAAAAAAACTCATTTTTACCAAATCCATGTCCGGAAAATTTAGTTTTCGATTAAGTCGCCAGACCTAGCCTCCCCCCTCTCTCTTTCTCTCTCAAACCCTAGCCTCCCCTACCCCTTCTTAATCAGTTAGGGGTTGCCATGGATGATTTCATCCATGGTAAGCCCGTTTTCCCCTTTTATTTTCAGTTTTTAATTCATTTTCTTGTTTTATTTAATAAATTAGTCTCTCTTTATGAGATCTTCTCAAACCCTGTTATGGGGTTTTTAGTTTCTGTTTTGGAAATCTCCTTCACCCCTATGGGAGTTGTGAGTATGGTTTTTTTGTTTTTAGGTATGAGAAATTGTTCTCATTGGTTGAAGTTCGAGACTCAACATGAAGGTATTAGAAATTTAGAATCTCGGATGCAGTCAACATGACTCAGTCAAGAATGTTCTTCCCAAACTACATCAGAATGATAGACTTCCTCATCAATAGCTGCTTGATTCAGCAGATACAAGGGGGATGCGCTGTATTGCTCAATCTGGTTCATTGTAGTTCCTTCGGAGACGAATTTGATTTAGCCTTGTTTAATTGTATCTTGTTTTTCTTTAATACCTATTGTAGATGCCGTTTGGCCTTCAATTAATGAATTTTCTCTTTCGAAAAAAAATATATAGTTTTTGATTAGATGAAAATGAATATCCAAAAAGTCAATAAAAGCATACTTAAAATAGACACAAGTCCAAGTAAAGTGTTCAACTCGAAATAATCTCTAAGAACGGCAAAAATCTAAAACACTTACTTCTCCGTTCCTTAATAAATTTCTCATTTCTCCAATTTACGTTTAGCAATGCACGTTTTGAATCATTAATATCTTTAATTACATATTAGTAAACATTACAAAAGTTTGTTTTTCCAAATGTACACAATGAGACGAAACAAGACCCAACATAAGTATGTTTTATCTTATATTGTACTTTTTTTGTAGGATTTTCTTTATCTATGAATAGTGACCAAATTAGAATTGAGAAATATATTAAGTGGCGAATGGCATATTATCTAGCCAATTTTCCTGTATTATCTAACAACTCTATTTACCACATACATAAGAATGTGCGATATGAATTCTTTCTAATTTTTCTTATAGATGAATGACAATAGTTTTTCCTCAAGACTATAGCTTATGTCATAATCATACTTCTAGAACCGATTAAGTTGCTCCTTCCATGACTAATCCGCCTCAACAGTTTCTAATGCCGAATCTTATGACTCGAATCTACTTGAAATGTTCCATCAATAACATCAATAGTAGGAGATTGGAAAATGAAAGTAGCAACTTTAGCTTGCTGAGAACTATGTAACGCGTGTTTGAAAAAAGTGTTACGTATTTCTTTGAACCATAAAATCTTAACTTTTTCTCCTTGTTTAGAGTTTTTTGCGGGGATATATCAGGGTAATAGGGCATTTTGTGGGGATATACTTCACTAAAAAAATTTTGTGGGGATATACCAACCTAAATTTAAATTTTGTGAAAAGGTACCAAAAACACTATTTTCGGCGAGAAAGTCAAATTTCCGGCCTTTGACTTGGTCACTTATAGCACAAATTCAAACCACATAGTACAATTGAAGAACACAATAAGTAAATTGAATTGAGATTAAAGCTAAAATAAGACATCATACCTTGCATTTGATGATTTTGGGCTGCCCTTTCTTACTGAATTGAAGAGCGTTATTTTTCAAGGTTTAAGGAGAGGGAAATATTAAGGGAGGGGGTTGGTCATTAAGGGAGAGAATTCTTAAAAAAATTGTATAAAAAAAATATTTCAATAGTATGCGCGTGGTTGAGGGGGTAAAACACAACATTTGTGGCTCACTCGCGAGTTCCTACCAAGTCAAATACCGGAAATTTGACTTTCTCACCGGAAATAGTGTTTTTGGTACCTTTTAACAAAACTTAAATTTAGGTTGGTATATCCCCACAAAAAAAATTTAGTGAGGTATATCCCCACAAAATACCCTATTACCCGGGTATATCCCCGCAAAAAACTCCCTTGTTTATGACATCAAATATTAGGGAAACTTCAAGGTGAGCAAGCTTGTCAACTTTAAAATTCTGGATGAAATGCATAATTTTATTATTTTTGTTTGTTTTTGTAATTACATAAAACAATAAACTTATTACCGAGTTTCAGCATAGTGTGACATGTGCCCCATTCCAGAAAGTGTCATTGTTTGAAACCCACTAACGGCAAGGTGGGCCCAAGCCCAGCCTAAAGCTCAAATGGACGAAGACTATTGGGGCTCACTCTAAGTCTTTTTAAGTTTATAATATTCCTCCTCCATCTCTATATATTCTAGATACATAAGATGATTCTTTAGTTCCAAACAAAATCACTAATAAAAGGTGAAATATAAGGTTTCATTTGTATAAAATTGTATGGATGACCTTATATTGTTTTGGCATCTTTTCTAAAGTCTCCATTAATGCCCTACTAAAATCTCTTATTAATAAATTTCATTGAAGATATATAATGTGTGTTTTAAATTCTGTTTTGGAGGTTTGAGAACCACTAAAGTAGCTAATTAGACTTCTTTAATAAAGTTGGAAGAATTGGATATTTTTCTCCACTTTATAGCAAGAAAATTTTAGATAGTTAAGTAGTTTCAAACTTAAAGAATGACTTAAGAACACAAAGAGCGTCTCACTAACAATATCTATCAATTGACAGACAATTATAGCCTTATAAGGGCATCATTAACTTGACTCACTTCTAAAATCATAGAGATAGTGTAATAGCTCTGAAAAGATCCCATTAATTCAAATTCACCTACGATAATTAGACTTTATTAATAAAGTTGGAAGGATTGGATATTTTTCTCCACTTTATGGCAAGAAAAATTTAGATAGTTAAGTAGTTTCGAACTTAAAGAATGACTTAAGAACACAAAGAGCGTCTCACTAACACTATCTATCAATTGACAGACAATTATAGTCTTATAGGGGCATCATTAACTTGACTCACTTCTAAAATCATAGAGATAGTGCAATAGCTCTGAAAAGATCCCATTAATTCAAATTCACCTACGATAATTAGACTTCTTTAATAAAGTTGGAAGAATTGGATATTTTTCTCCACTTTATAGCAAGAAAAATTTAGATAGTTAAGTAGTTTCGAACTTAAAGAATGACTTAAGAACACAAAGAGCGTCTCACTAACACTATCTATCAATTGACAGACAATTATAGCCTTATAAGGGCATCATTAACTTGACTCACTTCTAAAATCATAGAGATAGTGTGATAGCTCTGAAAAGATCCCACTAATTCAAATTCACCTACGATAGGTGGTAATAATCAGTAAGCATCCGACTTTGAAAAAGATAAGAGTACAATACAGAATTTTCAAGCATAGAGGCACTACCTATGAGAATGTTAAAGGTTCAAGACTTATACTAATAAAAAGTGTCCAAATACAACAATTAGCTTGAAGCTAAGGTTCTTTTTACACTCTTAATAAATACTTATGGACATTGTTAAGAAATCTTTACTATATAAGGGAGAAGCATAGAAGAATTTATGACCTATAATTAAATAAAAGCCACACCATTCCGTATTAAAAAATGAGGATCACAACTTTAGCAAACTAGGGGACACTTTGCCCTTTCAAATTAGCCGGTCCGCTCTTCTTAAAGTAGCCATAGCAAAAAAAAAGGATAAGTCGCCCAAAACCACAAACCCATTTCCACTTAACTTTTCCATTCACATCAATCATACTATTCTTGCTTAATCTTCAAGCTCCTCCCTTAAATTGAAGGATTTCAATCACACCCCAACATAATAACCAAACACAAAGCAATACAAAAAAGCACAACAACAAAATGGCACTCAAAATGGCCATATGTTGTTTTAGCAATAGTCTTGATAAAAATGATGAACTAGTTCATCCTAAACAAACTCCATCACCTTCTCCTCAAAGAGTATCTCATTTAGGCATAAGTAACAACCTTAACTCCTCCGAAATATCGATCAACGAGCTTTCGAACTCGCTTCCGGGATCAAATCTCCATGTTTTTAGCCATGATGAGCTTAGATTGATCACTAACAACTTCTCTTTGAGTAACTTCCTTGGTGAAGGTGGATTTGGTGCGGTTTATAAAGGTTTCATACATAATGATCTTAGACCTCGTTTAGAGGCTCAAGCTGTTGCTGTTAAGGTATTGGATTTGGAAGGAACACAAGGCCATAAAGAGTGGTTGGTAAGTTACTCAAATTACTCTCTTGCCCCTCCATTGAATTTTTTAAGCATCTCCAAGAAACCATATTAACATAACTTCACTTCATCAAGAAATGTTATACTGCACGCAGTTAAATTTGTACGCTAGTTCAAATTACACTATCAACATGATCATTAATTGTTCGTTTGTGTTAGGCTGAAAATTAATTAAATATACACGTGTTACTAGTTCAAATTACACTATCAACATAATCATTAATTTTTTGTTTTTGTAGGTTGAAAAATAATTAGATATAGACGCGTTACTAGTTCAAATTGCACCATCAACATGTCTTTACTCTTTACTTATTGTTTTCTTTTGTTGTTTCAGGCTGAAGTGATGTATCTTGGGCAATTAAGACACCTTAATTTGGTGAAACTAATTGGGTATTCTTGTGAAAATGACCAAAGGCTCCTTGTGTATGAGTATATGGCTAGGGGTAATTTGGACAAACAACTTTTCAGCAGTAAGTATATCCTCTTCTTCATTGAAGTATCAATATTGTTCTTACATTCTAAAGTACTATCTTTATTGTTTTATGCCCTTTTTGTCCCCACCTAATTACATACTTTCGGTTAAATTGTCTTTATTAATGTGAAATGTAGGTCGTTCTGTTCCTTTGCCATGGTTAACAAGAATCAATATTGCACTACAAGCTGCAAAAGGCTTAGAATTTCTTCATGAACTAAATAAACCAGTCATTTTCAGAGATTTTAAGGCTGCTAACATACTCTTAGATGCAGTAAGTTAATAATAATAATATATTTTTTTTTTATCTAGTTTTTTAAAATTAAAATCACCCTTTTTTTGGATTTTTGTGTAGGATTATACTGCTAAACTTTCAGATTTTGGGTTTGCTAGAGATGGACCAGAGGAAGATAAGACTCATGTTTCAACCAAAGTAGTGGGCACTAAAGGTTATGCAGCCCCAGAGTACATAATGACAGGTGATTGATTAAAGTATACTTGACAATGTTTTTTACCTCTCTTGGTGTTACATTGTGCATTTTATATATAAGACCACTTTCGTAGGTTTTTACTTAATGTTCTACTTCAAAAGTTGTGATTTCTTCCTTTGATTATTACTGAATAATTATCACGTATTAAAATATTACTAATCAAAACTAAGTTTTGCTGAATTTAATTTGAAGGAACTGTGCCACGTGGCGCTATCCCTTAGAGTTTTGACTTCAAGTACTCCACATCTAATAAAAAAAATTAGATTATACATGGTATAAGATTTGATCCCATAACCTCAAGCTTATATACAAATGTCTTAACCACTAAACCAAGTAATATTTGGTGTTATAATTTCAATGCAAAATACCAATAAATGAAATATATAAGTACCCGGGGCATAGCCCGGGCCTAAACACTTGTTGTTAATAAATTTATCAATACTTGTTGTTAATATTGATTGAAACAGACTTTTCCTAAACTTTTTATAAGTGAAAGATAATGATGCCTAAAGGAAAGTGTAAATTGTTAATCAAGTAGTGCTTACAAAAATCATCATCGATTGATTGCTCGAAAATGAACCAGATGATCATTTAACTTATAATTTATACTGATTGAAGTTGGCTTTTACTAAACTGATTATAATGAGTGGAAAAGATGGGCCCTAAAAAGGAGTTTAAGATGTTAGTGCTACTTTAGTAGTTGTGATTTAATCATTTTTTATATCTTAGACTAAAATTTTAACACATGAAATGATTGTTAAACCAGGTCATTTAACAACTATGAGCGATGTTTATAGTTACGGGGTAGTCCTATTAGAGTTACTAACAGGAAGAAGGTGCATGGACAAGAAGCGTCCTAAAAAGGAGCAAAGTTTAGTAGAGTGGGGAAGGCCTCTACTAAAAGATCCTCGAAAAATCGAAGGCCTAATGGATCCAAGACTAGATGGGCAATACTCGATCGAAGGGTCGAAAATCGCAGCCATGTTGGCCTATCAATGCCTAAACAAGCATCCAAAGACAAGGCCTAAAATGAGTTCAGTGATCAAGGTGTTGGAACCTCTTTTAGACCTCAATGATATGCCATTTGGGGGACCTTTTGTGTATGTTGTACCAAAAGAAGATCAAGCAAGAAGTATTAATAAGGAGGATAAACCATTATGTGATGTTAAAGATGAAGAAAAGAATGAGAAGGAATTGAATGAAGTGGTAAAGGTAGAAGTACTAAAAGAAAAGGAGGGTGAAAAGAGAAAAAATAATGAGGTGATATTCAACCAAAATGTAGAGAAAGAGAGAAATGAACATCAAGGAAGGTCATTAAGGACTAGAGCAGTGGTGTCTGATTCTGCTCTATATAATAAAGCTCGATAAGAGGGTTTAATTTGTTCTAATTATTTTTGCTTGAAATTATAGCATGTGTACAAAAGTTCTTTTTTTCTTAATTTATTTGAGGTTATTATAATGTACTCAGTTGTAAAAGACTAAAAGTGTACTCAATTTTTAGAGTATTCATTGTTAGATAATGAGGACACCTCTTAGTGAAGAGAACTAAGTTATGTCATTTGTTTTGTAGCTAATATTTGTTCATCTTATGTAATATTATGAAAATTTTAAATTTTTGTATATGTTTAATAGTATGAACGTAGTATAATGGTTCTTATAAAAAAAAAGTAGTATAATGGTATAGGAAATTGCTATAATGTCGACATGGAACGACTAATAATTATTTTGAGACTTCAGCCTTACGAGACATCTTTTTCCTCTTGCACGGGCATTGCTAATTTGCTACTATTAATATTGATTATGACGAAGTTATATACTTCCTTTTGTCAGTTTTACTTTTCTTACCAGAAATGTTTTGATCAAAAAGTAATTTTTTGTATCTATATCATTTAGAATTAATTGAGTTTATTGAAAGTTTATTAAATTGTAAGCATCAAAAATAACATAGCCAAAAGTTATATATTTCCTCCGTCTCAAGAAAAATGCAATAGTTTGACTCTTACACTATTTACATTTTTTACTTTGAGTTTTATTAAATTTATTTGAATTTATCTCTATTTTTTTAACATATTAACTTTTCATAATATTTACTAATAATAATTAATGATAATGGTCAAAGTTGGCAAGTATGCTGGCCAAATTGTTGCATTTATGTTAGGACATACGTCATCCGCCTCAAAACAAAAATATAGTATATAATCCATCATTAGGAAACCCATAATTTTAGTTTAATTTTAGGTGTCAACTGTTAATTTCGCTCCTGGTAATTTGAGGTTAATCAACACTTTTTTCTTTAATGTTTTAATATAGAAAGTTAGATGAAGTTTTATTTTCTTTTTATTTGGTGTTAATTAACATCCGTTGCCTAAAAGTAGGTTTCCACTAATCTCTAATATTATGAAGGTAAACTTGTCAAACTAATTATGGCGTCTGTATTTTTTTTTTCTTGTTGTTGCAAACTAATTACAACTATATATGTAATAATAGTATGTTGAAACTTGTGCACCAGAATAGTAATTCATTTTACCTAAGAGGCCTTTTTCTAGGATTCCGTACCTACCAAGAATAGTAACAAGTCCTTGTCAAAAAAAAAAAAAAAAAGAATAGTAACAAGTCAATTTAGATCTACAATTTGTCAATAGGACTAGTTTTCCTCAACAAGAATCAATATCTAAATTCCACAGGTTCAAAGATATCAATAAATTAGATTTTCATGCACTGACCTCAAGAATTAATTGTTAAGTCAAATCAATTGTATAACCGACACAATGAGATCTTTTCCTTTAGCTTTTAATGGAACTTTTAAGCAATAATAAGTTGACTCGTATTTTATGTGACATGTCACACATTTAAATGATGGTATGATATTATGAATAATCTCGTAATATATGTATTATTTGACTTTCATAACAAATATTGCAACTAATACAAAAAATGTCAAGTTTATAAAGCTCTTGCTCAAAACTCAAGTCGTGACAATTTTTGAAATGTGTACACTATTATAGCATAATTGGTCATACCATTTATCATCATAATTTTTAATTTCTTCATATTACCCTTCATCAGAATTCCAAAGAAGTACCACATTAGCTCGATACATATGTAAAAATTTGAAATGTGAGTTATAATTAATTAATTATGATAAATTAGACTTATGAATTTAAAATATATAAGCCACAACTGAATGTGGTCTATCCGTCTATTATTCGAAAACATAGTTACTTAGAATTATGATTTATATTTTCATTTTTTTGAGCAATTGATCTCGTGTCAGACATTTGGATGAAGTATTTGGTTAGATCAATTAACTTTTTATGTAGTATTTGTCATCATATTGTTGGATACAACATGTAATGTGCGAAAAGTAAGAAATGGTCACAAACAATATCCTACTCCCACTCCCAGGCCCCAAAAGAAAACCACAAGAAACAAAAATAAACGACGTCGGATTTACCTTCCTTTAATAAGTTGTGATCTTTGCGACGATGGGTAGCCTACCAGTTTGTGATCTACTATCTATATCTCGCAAGAAGTCAAAACATAATTCGAGATCTAGGAAGAGGGGTGAAACTAAAGAGAAGAGGTGAATGGTGGTCCGTGAATTTCGACAAGACATGGTGAGCAGAAGACAATAAAAAAACAAAAAGGTCAAAACATATAGAGTATAAAACTATTTATAGGACTCCAACCATAAGCTAAAGTTTTTTGTTAAGTTGGTCTTTTGATATGGTATCAGAGTCAGCGTGACATAAAAGTCATGGATTCAAATCTCATACACACTCCTTTCTAAGTGGAATATTTTGCGCCAGGTATGAGGGAGACTTATGTTGTATCCACACTTCAAGCTCAATGGGCTCTCGAAACCAACAGAAGATAGTAGGTTTAGGTTAATTAAAATTCTAAACCCATTTAAACAAATGGGTTGATCCAATACAGTTCATTTACTAGATGGGTTGTTTAGGCTTAAACTTTCAAGCTCGTATTCAACATGATAACTCGCTTAATTGAACACTATTATCCATATCATTAGTGCAATGGTTAAGAGTTTGCACTACAAGATAAAAGAAATTGTTCTTAAATTGTTGTATCCGATTCATTTGACATGATATCATAGCTAAATAGTGGATTAAGAAAGTTAACTGTTTTTTTTTTACAGGAAGAATGTTACCAAGTTTATTGTTTTGGTTGATAAAATTTTTTTTTTTTTTTTTGAGTTGATAAATTTTTTTGGGGAGGATGCGAAAGTTTTAATGGACCTGAGTAATATAACAAAATTGTATTTTCATTGATTACATAAATATGAATTGTACAACTGTATATTTGCGAGACCCCATATCTCTCACTTTTATCTTTGGTATGACTCTTATTTCTACCCTTCAAAATAGTGCGAGTTCAGCTCCCACAAAATATTTAGAAGGGTGGAAAAATAGAGTGGTCTACCAAGAGTAAGACCTGAGCTCACCATATATAAAAGAGTGGAGAGATATGTGATTCACACACAAAAAGTATATGAGAGTTATTTTTGTAAGGTGTAGAACAAGCGTCCCACCAAAATATATTGTTGTACAATTTTTTAATGTAATCAATACTTTGCAATTTATGAAATTGTAAAACTGTATTTTCGGGTCCAGTACACCCATCAAAACTTCCGGCATGCGCCCTCAAGTTCTATCATTGGTGACCTAGATTTTATTATATTACATGACTTATTAAATAAATGGGTCCAGTAAAACTTCCGTCATGCACCCTCAAGTTTTATCATTGATGACCTAGATTTTATTATATAACATGACATATTAAATAAATGGGTCTAGTAAAATTTGAGAGTTGTTGACTCGTTTAATATACGGGTCGGTTTAAGATTGAGCATATTCAATCGGTTTATATTCAGATACAACACGAACTCAACACCATCGATCTGTTTGTCGACTTTGCATGAAGAGGAAAGAGAGAAGATGATAATTACTTAAAAGGAGAGAGAAAGTAAGGGATGTAGCCACAAATTAGATGAGAGAGAACATGGAGTTGACAAGACTCATGACTCATGACTCATGACTCATGAGTAGGACTAGTAGCAGTCCATGATCTTATCTTATGGTCTTTCCTTGGCCACTGCTCGTCAAAAGAAAAGGCAAACGTGGAATGGAAGAGTGGAGCCCTGGAGGGTAAGGCCTAAGGGTCCTACGCCAACATCCTACTAAAGGGATACATAAATCCTCTTACAAGTCTTTTTTCATCATTAGGCAAATCTAAAAAGTGGGTCATTGGATGTGTTTAAATCTATACTACTATGCTCTATTAGCATTTAGAGAAAGAAAAAAAATCAATAAGAAACAATAAACGTTTATAATAGTTATGTCGGTCTTATATATAGTGGCGGACCGAAGCAGGTACATAAGGGTACAGTTGTACGCCTGTACTTCAAAAAATAAGTTCTTTTTTAAAAACAGAGGAAAAAGCGCTCCTCTCAAACTTTATGATCCCCTCTCTCTCTCAATGCTCACACAGCGGCCCATGCATGGACGCACCCAGCCCTGTCGTTGTCATCTTCCCTGTCGTTGTCGTATTGCCGACCGCCGATGGTCACAGGCTCATAGCCGCCCACCAGTCGACAATCGCCACAACTTCACGCGAGTTCGGTATGAGCTAACACTTTACATTAAGTTTTATTTTAGGTTTGTTATTTTTGTTTTTCAATAAGCAAAAATTATAAAAAGTTGATATTTGGATAATACACATTGAGAAGAATTTACAATATCTCACATGACTATATTTTTCCTTAAGTTCAAATAACAAGAGATAATCAAAGTCATGTAATAAAAGTCAAACTAATAGAACTCGGATGAAATATATGTTGCTATTATAATAGTTATATATTTTCACTTTTAAAAAACATTTTATGGAGCATCTTAAATTACTTCCGCCATAGTAGTCTTCACATCATAAGATCGCATTCAAATGTCGAGAGTTAATTACATTTAGTTACTCACACGGATAATAATGTATATGGGATCAAATCTCATATCATGAGTAGCACCCCCACACTCTACCAAGTTACCAACAAAATTGATTAACATCGCCAATATAATATGAACTCTAACATATACATCTCGATTCCTCATTTCTTTGAACGAACGCAAGAAAGTATCAAAGTATGTTACCCTAAATTTCTAGAAATTGTTTGGCAGAAAATCTCACATTACATCTCAATTCATCATTAGTCGTGGGCCTCGTGGCAGCATACGCCATACAGTAATTTGGTAGTTGTGGTTCTCGACTTTTCGCGGACCACTGATGACTCTTATTTTGGTACATGAAAATACTTCAAAATGATTTTAGCCCACCACCACGACCATACACTTCAAAGCTAGGGTCACAATTTTGATAGGACGTTTACTAGCTAGCGTAAAACATACTTTGGACACACCAATTTAGAGCTGTAAGTTTGGTTAATGAACTGGTGGTTAAACTGAAATAACTGAAATTTGAACTGAATTAAACTGAACTGGAAGTAATCGTAATCGAAATCAATCGAAAAATCTTTGAACAAACCGAAATAAACTGTAAATGAAAAACCAAAACTGAATCGCAACCGAACAAAAAAAATCAGAATCGAAAATAATCGTGAAAAACTGAAAAGTTGATCGATCAACTGAACTGAACTGAACTAAATATTTAACTGAATTAACTGAACTGATTCAAACTGAAACTGAAACTGAACTGAAACCGATTTGAACTGAAATTGTTTTAAATTAATTTTTAACTGTACCCGAACTAAATTTAGATATTACCCAAATTCATGATAGTACTCTAATTTACAAATTTTATCGTGATAATTTTGTATTTGTACTCGCACAGATAACTTTATCATGATATTTTTATTATTAATATATAAATTTATGACAATATAGCTTTATTTCGTGATAAATTGATATTTTCAAATCCATTAAACTTTTACAAAAATATGAGATACTATAACTTTATTTCGATGATAAGTTTATTTATTTCAATTATAATTTTGTTTCTTTCATAACTTTTTCTTAAATTCAATGAAAATTTGGCTTGGATTCACAATCCTATACAGATAAAGTATTGATTGGTAATAAATACCCATGACGGGATCTTCCTAAGAACAAGAGGATATTACACATTTTCATGAACACCATGATTTCTATCTACTACCTCCTAACAAAGCCATAAGTGTATGATATCAACCTTCCCTCTCAACCTCGATAACTTGACATGTATTTATAGGCGCCTTATGATTGCTTAAGCAGTTCTTATACCGTAATATTATGAAACTTTAAAACATGTTTAATAACGTAATTAAGAAAGTTAATTTTTCGTTTAATAATTATTTAGTTAAGCAAGTTCAGTTTTGAATTATTTTGAGCTTCTAAATAAACCAAACTATTAATAAGTTACATGGTAGGAAATAAGATTAATAAAATTAACAACAAGAAGTGATGAATTAGTGTAAAGTTTGCAAAATAAAACAAAAAAAAAAAACAAAGAAAAAGAAAAGTATTTTCCCCTCAAAACCACGGCAGCCCCCTTCCCCCTATTTTCTTCTTTCTTCACCTCTCTTCTTGGAGATGTTCCCTAAACCATTGATGACCAAAGACACCTTGCTGCCCAAGGACCCAACCCACCACTCATCTCCTCTTCTTCTCTGACCTTGTTCCCCTGAGTTTGGCTATAAATAGCCATGGAAATCCCTCACAAATTCACAACAAAAATCAAAACTCCATCTTCATTTCTCTGCTCGTAATCGCCACAACACCACCGAACACTACCCGCGCACCATCAGTGCACCAACTGCACCTGTCGCCGCCGGCCTTCGACCACCAATCGGCCGCCGCAACCTCCCGCCCTGCTTCCTTTGTCCTCTTTCTCTCGTGCACCCTGTCTCGCTGCTGCCCGAAGCTTGGTTTTTTTCTGGAGTTGAGGAAATAAGAACATATGTGAAAAGAACACGAGTTGCCATAAAACGATCTCACAGCATTCTAGAGCAAAAGAAGGACTAAAGTTTTTACTGATTATAGATTATAGAGCAAAACAAGGACAAAAAAAATCAAACTAAACAACCGAAAATTCATAGAAATCGAACCTACCTACTCTCTCTTATGGAAAACTAAATTTTCTTCTCTAAAACAAATACAAACAATTTATTTTACCAAAAGTGGGACAAACAAAAATGAGAAATACAAAAATCTTGAATCAAACCACTCAAATTAGATCCCAAAATCAAAGGAAAACTCAAAAATAACAACCAAAAGTCTCAGATCTAGCAAAGAAGTAAAAATAAAAGAGCAGGGCTATGGTAGTGGCACGACTGCGATGGTGGCGCGATGTAGGGGTGCAACGGGAGCAAGAGAGAGAGAGAGCATCGACATATGGAAGCGTGCTAGCGGCGAAGGCCTGCGTGGTGGTGGTCGAATTTCGGCAGCGTGAGCCGGAAACGAAGATGGAGGGAGGAGCAATGAGAGAACAGAGAAAAAGAGTGGGAGTTTTAGTAGGGTTTTGGGTGGGAGATGGGTTTGAAGGAGAGAGATGGTGAAGAAGGTGAAACTTGAGAGATTAAATGACGATCTAATGGTTCAACTTGTTTTATGGTTTGTATCCAATGGCTAATATCTATGATCCATGTGCTTTGTGTTGTTCTCTTGTGTGCTTTTGATTGTAATGATCTAACGGTTTAGATTTTGTATATTAGTTGGTTTTGGATTTTGCTTTAAGAAGACAAACTATCCTAGTAAATTATTATTAAGACCACTAGGACTATTATTATTACTACTACTTTTTATTATTACTATCACTAATACTGTTACATACTATTGTTATTAATCAAATTAATACATTGATCTATTATAATAACAACTAGTTTCAATTCAACTATAAGTTTTAAATTCTAAAGTGAAGTTAGCTTTATGACAATTAACCTAATTTTTTGTTTATTTCTTTTTATTCTATTAACTTACATTTGATGCGTTGATCTGATCTAATAATATTTTGTTTCAATTCATGTAGATGTTTTGAGTTTCAGATTGAATATAACTTAAACATTATTAGCTTCTTAAATGAAGTATTGTTACCTTACAATAGTCTTTCGAGTTACATTCATACATTCGTTTAATCCAATAATAACTTCTTTCAATTCAAGTAGATATTTAAAGTTTTGAAATGACTATAGCTTAATGATGATTACCTTAAATGGAGTATTGTTATCTCGAATAAGCTTATTACTAACATTGATACGCTGATCTTATGCGAATTACAACTTACTTCAGTTCAATAAGATGTTTTTATTTCCGAAATACACTTCACATAAAGACAAATAACTTAAATTGAGTATTATTATCTTGAACCAGCTTATCTGCTTACATTGATACATTTATCTTATCTAAAGAAGGAATTGTTTCAGTTCAATTAGATGTTTATTATTTTGAAATGAAATCCACATAGAGAAAATGAACTAAAATAGTGTTTTGAAACGAATTGAACTTAAAGACTATTACTTTAGAGTATTGTTATCTTCAATTAACTTAATTAATTTACATTGATACATTCATTAATCTTATCCAATAACAACTCATTTTAATTCAATTTGATGTTAAGTTTCGAAATGAATACAACGTAATGACAATTATCTTAAAACGAACTTATGTCATCTTGAATTAGCTTATCGACTTAAATTGATACATCGATATAATCCAATATCAACTTGTTTTAGTTCAAATTAGATGTTTTGAGTTTCAATATGAATTTAACTTAGAGACGATTAACTTAAGTGGAGCATTGTTATATTGAACCAGTTACATTGTTTTATATTTGTTGCAACTGAATTATATGCTTCCGGTTCTAAAATGAATTCAACTTAAAGATGATTAACTTAAGTACATTGTTGTTATTATATTGAATTAGTTTATCGACTTACATTGATATACTCGTTCTAAAAACAACATATTTCAATTCAAGTAAATCTTTTGTGTTTCAATTATTTTATCGACTTATGTTGATACAATCATCTAATCTAATATCAATTTCTTTCAATTTGGCTCAGATATATGAGTTTCAAATTGAATATAACTTGTTAACGATTAATTTAAATGGAGTATTGTTATCTTGATTTAACTTTTTGATTCACATAGATACCTTGATCAAATCCAATATTAACTTATTTTACGTCGATTATATGTTTTCAGTTTTCAAATGCATAGAGCTTAATAACTAGTATAGTTATATTAATCCATTGATCTAATATAGTTATAGTAAGACATTGATCTAATCGGCTTTTTAAGAAATGTCTAACTCGTCTTTGTAATATAGTGACTAGTTTAATCTAATTAGTGACAAGTTCAATCCATTTGGTTCTCACATTCTTTAATCGTTGTAGTTCGAGATTCGTTGTAATCCAATATCAATTTGGTTCACTCGAATATTATGTTTTAAAATCAAAATGGATACAACTTAATCTTACTTTAAATTAAGCAAAGTGATTTTCAATTACTTTACTGTCACACATAGATACCTTAATCTGATATAATATTAACTTATTTTACGTCGATTATATGTTTTTCAGCCTCAGTGACTAGTATCGTTATAGACTTATAGTAAGCCCTTATAGTTAAAGTAAGACATTAATATAATCAACTTTTTTAAAAAGTCTAACTCGTCTTTTGAGGAAGTTTATAATAATTTATATTGATATGAGACGTCCTTTTTAAATCAAATATGATATGATTTGCATACAACTAAAAGTTTGAATATCGACTTATATAAATTTGTCTTATTCCAAATCATATATATCAGTAATAAAATACACTTTTACCAATGTCACTTTCATACACGTTTTTATGAAGTACAACTATTTTTTTCGAGGCAATTGCGGAAGTGCCGACAACACTTATTTGTTGCATTAATTTTTAACCGGACCCGAAAAAACATATGGCCAAAACCCGACATGAAGCTCAATTTTTCCTGAACAAATACAAGAGTGTGATTAGCTTCTACCCGAACCGATATGATTATCGCCGAAGTTATGTGGTTTTCGTCAATAACTAAAATTAACCAAAACGAAACTGAAAATAACCGCAACAAATTTTAACTGCTATGGATTCAACCGTTGGTTGGTTTAACTGTTTGGATAAAACTGATTTAAACTGCAAACTGAACTGAACTGAAAATGGAAAGGAAAAAAATTGAATTAAACTGAACTGAAAAGTTTGTTAACTGAACTGAACTGTTAATTTTTCCAACTGGTACAAACTGAACTGATATCAACTGAACTGTTTGGTTATAATCATAATTGAACTGTTGAACTGAATTGACACCTCTACACACCATCACAATATTTCTTCTATTCTTTGAATAATCTAGGGCAAGTTTTAGCTCACTTTCCATGTATATACATTTCTCGCGTGGAGAAACTTTGAAAAGCATTTTCCCATAGAAAGAATGAAAAAAATTATTCGAGGAAATGCTCAAACCAATATAATTGCCAAAAAAGAGGAGGAATTAAGTATGAAAGATACATAGATAATACATATTCTCGCTTTTTTTTTGTCAAGAGAATAAAATTAGGTTTATTGACTAACCTATCTCATCTTTGCGGATGATCAACGAAAAGAAATCACTACAAGGGTTAAAGTTAAACCATTACAATATGTAGGGTTCTTGTGCCTTAAATTTTGTTATGAAGTTCACCCATTGATTAACCTCCCAGTGACAAAGGCGAAAGAAAACATAGTGATTATGAGTCAAATATACCTCTTCCTTGCAAATAATGTTGTGCATAGTGTCAGAGGACCAACCCAACCAACAGTTTAAACCAATGGTTGGATCCATAAGAATAGTTTTATACTCTATCACGCCTCCACACACGGATAACCCTTTGTGCTTGAATTGTGGATGCAGCACATGCCTCTCTAAAACTTGGCGTTAAATATTCCACTTAGATAGGAGAGGTGGATGAGATTTGAACCAGTGGTCTTCATGTCACGCTGGCTCTGATACCATGTCAGAGGACCAACTCAACCAAAAGTTTAAGCTAATGGTTGCATTGGATCCCCGAAATTAGTTTTATACTCTATCAAATAGCAACTATGATATATGATAGAACTAGCAAACAAAACCATGATGATATTTGTAATACATAGATAAAAGGCCCCTTTTCACCTTTTCCTAAGAGTCGGAACCTCAACTTGGAAAACATAACGACTTCCACTAAGAGCAAGAAGCATGACCACTCATGATCTAAAAAATATGTCATCTCTCTCTCTCATTAACTTTCTCTCTCATCTTGCAAAATTTGATCATGTCTCATGACCTATTTTGACAAATGCACCCCACTCATGAATAAGAATGAAAAAGTACATCATCCCAAAATAAAAACTCAAGTATAAAAAATTTAAGAAGAAAATAAATAATTTTTAAAATTGTGTCAAAACATAACAAAATAAATGTCTATTTATAGATCTCAAAAAATTATGACCTTTGGTAATTTTTTATTTTAAACTTTATAGTTAATAAGATATTTCAATTACAAATTCGAATTATAATTAGTGCTTATGGGCCACACATTCACTTATGACTCATTCCATGACTTAGATCATGAAATGATTTAAAATGCAATTTGTCATGGCATAATCCAAATTAGATCACTCATAAATCATGAGTAAAAGGCTAAATTCTTTTTAGATCACACCTCATGACACATTTTCATGATTCAAAAAAACATGAGTGGCCGTACTGTTAGCACCCATCAAGCATAACCTATGAGAGTGTTTCTAATAACAAAGCCCTGAGTTGCTTCTTTATAATGGAGCTTAGATTTATCAAACTTGATCTTGAAATAATTGTAGGAAGGAAAGCATCCAACAAGGCAACAAATAACAGATTCCTTCTCCATAGTAGCAAAAATTTATGCATGTGGGCCAAAAATGGGAACATTTGGATCATCAATATCCATTTTCTTCAAAAAAAAAAAAAAATCCAATATTTGAAAAATAACTTAATAAGGTGAAAGGCCTTAAAAAAAGTACTATCAAATAGGAAGTTAAAAAAAGTCAAATATTAAGAATATTCTTGCGATATTCCAATTTTCATCATGTTAACTATCATTCTATCAAGGTTTATCTAAGTACGAGGACATAGACATATCTAGAAGATAAATACATACGATAAAACTAATTTGTCCAATCTTTGAGATGGAATCAACAGTCATTAAAGGGATCAGTGGAAACACAAGTCAAAAGAAAGGATGATGTTTTTGTCCACACCACTTTATGACATAAGAGAAAATTACGTTCTTGCAAAAAGAGAAAAATGAGGTGATATGAATCTCATCAGACAAAATTCAATTAATTACGGCGAAGTACTGGTCTGAGGTCAACGCGCAATGAGATATCCATAATCCATCACACTATTCTACGTTTCTATGCCTTCTGGCTGTCCTCGTTGAATCTCTACTGGAACCCATCAAGCATCAATACCTTTTTAATAAAAAGAAAAGTAACGAAAAAAGAAAGAAAAATGAGAGCAATAAAGAAAACAAAATGAAGAGGAGAGCAGAAAGAAACCCTAGGGGAAGGACGCAGGGGCAAGGACTTGATAATCAAATTCCAAGGAATAAGAAATTTCCTTTCAATATCCTGAGCACCAGTCCAATCTCTAATGAAATTAATAACACGACTAGCCGTAGCACGGCCCTTGGTTTTGTTATTCGAGATCACTTGGGTAATGCAGTGTGTGCGGGAGCTCACTCTCTTAGCCATGAGTTGTCTATCATCCAGGTTGAGGCCTGGGCTGCTAGGGAAACGGTTCGATGTGCCAAAAGTCTGAATCTTGAATAGGATTATTGTTGAAGGAGATAATAGTCAAGTTATTAATGCTCTTTCTAATGTTGGTAATGTGCCTTGGTGTATTGATTCGATTGTTGCTGATGTAGATAATGAGGCGACGGGTTTCTCGGAGATCTGCTTTCGTCATATTGGTAGAGATGGCAATAGAGCAGTGGATTTTATGGCGTCTAAGGGGCACAATTACAACTCTCCTACTATTTTCTTTCCTCCCTATGATGTTGATTTTTCCTTGTTAGGACATTTTAGGTTGGCCTCCGCGCTTGGGAGTTTGGCCTAGTTTTTCTTTCCTTGGTAAAAAAAATAAAAAAAAAGGACAACCTCGTGCATGATCAAAATATAACTTCATCTTCTTTTTTTTTCCTCGTATAACACTTTGATTTTTACATTGAGATGAAGCCAGAATGCTATTATATTAAATAGGCTAGTAGTTAATAATCTCCATATATATACCCATCAAATAAGTCTATGCTTGTAAGTTGCAATATCTAATACATGTATCAAACTTAGTTTCAAAACCAAATAGGGGGGCATCTCCCGCCCCATAGTAGCTTCGCCAGTATTTTTATATTACCAACACACAACTTTGATTATTAATATTTCTAATTATCTATTAGTATAAATTAAACTAATCACATTATTCCACTCCCTTTGTAACCCCTCCCATATTACTCTGATAGACTTTCATATTTGTTGTCCTACACTAATTGATACAAATCTTAAAAAGGTAAAGACCGGCCAATTATATATTATTCTCTTGTGCTTCAAACTCGTAAGCAAGTCTCTTTCTTTGCTAGAATTCGTAGCCATATATGACCCGTTTAGCCTGAGCCTACGAGAAAAGCAAGTAAAAAAGCAGCAGTCTAACTTGGAAAGAAATCCTGAGCCAAACAATTGGTCTTATGAGGGAAGAAACACATTCCGCATTCATTCTTCAAAAAGCTAGGTCTTTCAATATCTTGATTCATTGAAAAGGGGTAAATACTAGATAATCACTTTGGTAGAATCTAAGTGTCTAACTTCATAGGTTTGAAAGAGTTATATCTTCGTCGATACATTATAGGATCGAACTAGTAAATGATTACAGGATAATTGTAGCAACCTTTAGGGTAAAGCACCTCCAAGAACAAAAAAAGGTACAGCCCAAGGAGAGTATTCAGATAAGGGGAATGGACCAGACAGGATTTCTAGGTGAGAGTAGGTTACCAACGCTCAAAAATATACTCCTACAACTCTAACAAATCTCAAGGAATACAATATTTCAAAACTACAAGATTTCACAAAAAACAATAAAAAAGGTTCAAAAGACACCTTTATGTTAAGTTCGTAAGAAGAATATATTGGCACGCATCATTGCATGGGAAGCCTCATCTAGGAGAAATAATAGGATTTAATCAAATAGTGAACTTGGCTTGGCAACTACTAATAAACACAACACTTCAAAGTGCTGTATTGCGCAATCTCGATAGACCATCAATGGAACATTTATAGATATGGGGACTGATTCGGAGAGTAAGAAACTCCTGAGACGAAGACTACAAAGAACAAAGAGGTTCAAATCTATGAGAAAGTGAAACCAGCGGTTTACAATGCTTTGACACAAGAGCGAGGTTAAACGAAACGATTCTCCAACAAACATGTAAGAAGAGGCAATTTGGTAGATCCACTTGGTATGGGCCCCTACCCCGAATCCTATCTCTTTTTCATTGAAAGTGTTATCCATTTAGCTATTTGATTAGAATAACTCAAGTATACTATACATAACAAAACTTTCGGATAAAATATCCCATAAACTAAAAGAATGCCTTCTATAATGCTATTTTGCATGGTGAATTCTCATTGATGGTCCAGCTTTTAGGAACAACCCTTCCCGTCTCGAGCACCATAGGTTCCCAAGAAGAACTACAGCTGTAATACGCAGCTTGCATTTTTTCCTCCCCCCCTTTTCCAACTCCTAAATAACACAACAACACCGAAGATATTTTTTTTTTACAAAGACACTATATCCAGCTATGTCAAACAGCCAAATACTTGCTACCTCACTGATTGATGACTAATAATAGGTTGATTTGGCTTGAGACAAAAAAACCGCCACTTTTGCTTACAGTAACAAAGGATGATTCATCTTTCCATATCAGAACACAAAACTGCTTTCCCGAATATACACCTGTTCAAGGGAAGCACCAAAAACTAACTTAGGAACTCTGAATTATGGTACTTAGTTGCTAATTTGCTCAAGGAAGAAAAATATAAGCTTCTTTACCTCACTGCTCAGTGAAAAAAAAACATTATTTACAGCAAGGGAAAAAAAAACCTGCAACATCAAATAACATGAGCTGCAAAAAAGATATTTGCCAATGTAAAAAAAACACAAACAATAATGACCAAATGTAATCAGATTCAAGAAAGCTAGCTGACCTGTGCGAAAAAAGAAGAGCCATACATAATTGAGGACAATATGAAATGTGGAACATCAAAATAAGTCATATTTTCAAGAATGCTATCTGAAAACAAGACTTCCATTCTGCTGCTGCCTTAGATTCTCTATGAGGGACTGGTAGAACGATTTGAGAGCTTTGGTGTCATTGCCCTGTGAGAAAAGAAAATAGGGGACTGATCAACTTCCTATTCAACTATCTTCAAAATTCAGAAGCCTAAAGGCCTACTGTACATTAAACCATAATATCTGGAAAGGACACACTAGAAGAAAGATATATATTTGCAAACCTGTAATTTTTGACGATATTTCTCAGCCACATCCTGGGGAGCAGTGACCCTTTGAGACAAAATTGGCAAGGAAGTTCTCGCCAAATTTTTCATACATGACCTTCTGGGCCGTTATTATTTCTCCAAACAATGCACGCTGGCACAGAAAGGGAAAGGAGTGTTATTAAACAAAAGGATCATTCTATTTGATGTATTTAGGTCACTTTACAAAGCAGGGCAATCTTTTCAAATCTATGGATGAACATGAAAACAACGAATGGAGAGAATTACAACAAAATTCTTTCCAATAAAACTCTTCTTCCTCCAAATGTGTCCTTCATGGGGGAGGGAGAGAGGGACCTGTACACTCAAAATGCACTACTGGAAGATGCATGACTAAATAATGTCTCGCTAAGCAAACCTACGATGCTCCTCTAAATTTGACCGAGTTGTTCAACACAGCCATAAAGTTATTGACAGATGGTCCTTCGCCATGGAAATTGGTCCTCACATCACAATCCAGCTTTTTCCATCTTTGTTAGAGAGAGTAAATAAGCTAATAATCAATAGGCCCTTCCCTTCTCTCTTTGTTCGATATCCATATAACCCCAAAAATTATGGTAACTCCCAGACCTTAGGTGTACCTAAAATATGATGGTAATTCCCAGATCTCATGAGTAAAGACTATAATGCTCGACATTTACTAGATTCAATGCTTAAAAAGTGCGCCAACCCCATTACTGGTTTAAGAGTCTAATAGGAATCTCCAGAAATAAAGATAGGCAGCAGACTGTTTAGGGACCAGGCCTCTCTGAAACAGTCCGACCAATGCTTACTTATGCCTGGCCTGGGATTCAACATGGGTGATTCACAGTTTTAGTCCAGCTTATTCCCAGACCATATCATGACCATCCAGAAACATGTCACTATCATGCTCAGTTGCCTGAACCCACCCACGTGTGAATGAACTGGCCTAAGGGAAAGGAGTACTATTGGTAGTGCATAACTAGTCTTTAAGATTTAGCCTAAGGAATAAGTTAGAGAGTTGATGAAGGAAATTCTATAAATACAAGAGATAAGGGAGAGAGAAATTATGCTGAAAATTGTTGAGAGTTTAGTTTAGTATTTGGGAGAGAACAAACCTCTCAAAAGCTTGTGGGTTATCTGTTTTCCAGAAATTATCAATCAAAGTTCATCTTATTTTCTTAATCAGTTTCTTAATATCCGTCTAAGCTATGTCTATTTATCACACCACGGCCCAGCCAAGGCCAGGATTCTGTCAATACAGGTTAGGCTTCGCCATATCTGGATTAGTTCAACCCAGTCCACCTCTACGAATAGATCACCTAACAGGCAGAAGACAAAAAACAACTTTCATCTAAGATAAGAGCACCATAAGTCAAATTTCAGCTGCAATTCCATCTACATAACACCCAAATCCCTACAATGAAATGAAGTAACCTTTGGAGTTTCACCCAGTGATACACACTCCAGAATCAATCAGTACCACAAGGGTAAAGCTGCAGACTTACCTTCAGCTACTAAGAATCTAGAACTTTTTTCTTTTTGGACGCATTGGAGTTCTAAAGAAATTTCTCAGACCATAATTTGTATAGTCAATTAGAGTGGTGTTAACTGCAAAGGCAACTTGATAATACATTAACTACCAAAAACTAGCCTCCCACCCTCTCTATCACCAATTTAGAAAACTAGATTTGAAAGAAACAGTAAAAAGCTGAACTCTCACAAAAGACAGCCCGATCACGACATCCAGTTTGACATTGCCAAAAATATGCCAAAACTCATCCCCACCTAAGACTGGCTAAAATCACCCCCACTTAAGCGCAGTGTTTTAAGCTCGCAGACGAGAGCCCTCTGAAGGTATGCTCTAAACAACAGAGCACCAGTGTCCAGTAGCGGATCTTGGTCAAAATATATATGACGAACCAAGGTTTAAGATTTGAACCTCTTGCTCAATACAAGTGCATTCAATCTATATGACACAACATTCTCTAGGTATAAATTAGCTTGTATAAATAATAATTCCAAAACAAAATTGGGGCCAGTCGAGAAGATCAACCCTACCAGTGTCAAATCTAAAACTATAGGAGCTAGAGAAATTAAAAAAAATGCACGAAAAATTCTAGCAGCACAGATGAAATATCAGAATATTAAAGCCTAAAATAAAAGAAACAAGGTATGCACAAACCCAAGCATGCGCATGCAATTCGCAGTTTCGCACCATGCACACCTAAAAGCATGCAAGGACTACAAAATATACACAAGGTTTCAAAGAATACACAAATACAGATCATCGAAATCAGAACAAAATTTGGTGGAAACTAACATGCTGTTTGCTACTTCAGCACGGTTAATTTCTCACGTGACTTGAAGAAGTCAAAGGGAAAGCCTACCATTCAGTGAGTGTAGTAAACATCAGGGGGATGACCTCCACATAGAAATAGCACACATTGGAACTATATAAAAAAAAAATAGACGAGAACACCGGGTATGTATCTCCATAGTAAGTACACTAGCTCTGCCTGATGACTCCTAATGCCTAATCCCAGACCTGTTATTCTGAATATGCAAGGCATCACCCCAAGGGCAGAAAGAGCAGTGCACCTGAAATTTCATTAGATTTGCTAAGAGGTGGTAAGTCATACTATATTGGACATAAAAAGGGAATGGGGTAGAGAGAAAGTTCATTCAGAAATTGTGAGCTTTTTTGTATTGCGAGTGAGTCTAAGCCACTCCAAAGCTTAGAGATTGTCTGTAAACATATTTACTGGATTATCAATCAACAATATTTCACTTTTTTCTCTATTCTCAATTGTTACCCGGTAAATTCTTGATTGCATTCTGCAAATCCTAGTTCATGGCACTTTGACCTTCTTATTCTCCTTCCCTTCTGTATTTTTCTCTACAACTATCATCAACATTCTGATATTCGACTACAGCAAGCACGAAAGCAACCTCTTCCAAACCCAATGTTACATAGACTTAGGTACGACGTACAAGCATCATATTCGGTTGTGAATAAGGGTGTCCGACACAGTAGTCTGAAATTTTTGGATATGAGAACACCGTCCTAAATTGGGAAAAGGCTATGAAAACAATATTTCACTTTTTTCTCTATTCTCAATTGTTACCCGGTAAATTCTTGATTGCATTCTGCAAATCCTAGTTCATTGCACTTTGACCTTCTCCTTCCCTTCTGTATTTTTCTCTACAACTATCATCAACATTCTGATATTCGACTACAGCAAGCACGAAAGCAACCTCTTCCAAACCCAATGTTACATAGACTTAGGTACGACGTACAAGCATCATATTCGGTTGTGAATAAGGGTGTCCAACACAGTAGTCTGAAATTTTTGGATATGAGAACGCCGTCTTAAATTGGGAAAAGGCTATGAGAATATGGAAGTTGGAGAGAAGGAAAACTTATCAATAACCACTTTAATGTCAATTTTCGTGAGAAACCACCTTACAAAAGAACTTCGCACGAAACCACTTTTTATGAACTTTATTTTCTGTTATGATACTTCTTGTTGGATTCCAGCAATTGACTTACATTTTCAAGCGTTATCTCATACACACACATTCCAGGACCCATTTACCCCCCGCCGCCCCCCAAAAAAAACAATTTCATTCAATTTTCCCACGTCCCCCCCCATTTTCATTCTCTCTCCTCTCCTTCGCATCTCTCAACCTCTTCCTCTTGAAAAATGTGGGGGTGAAGGAAAGAAATTGGGGGTTGAGTGGGTCAGATGGAAGTGTGCGTGTGAGTCAACACATGAAAATGGAAGTCAATGGCCGAAATCTGACAAGTTTCATCTCAGCAAAAAAATAATTCATAAAATGTGGTTTTGTGCCAAGTTTTTTTTTTCATAAGGTGGTTTCTCACATAGACTGACATATAAAAGGTGGTACCTGACAAATTTTCATACATATAAACATATTACCTAGAAAAAAATCATCCTTACTACCACAATACGGGAGTTTCGATGCCCAAAGAAGTGGCACACTCTTGCCTTTCACCTGCAAGGATGCAAGCCTAGTATGGAAACAGGCTTGTGTGCGCTTAGCAAGCAAAAGCAAGGATCTACTCAAAGAAAGCTACACTCTTGCCTCTTGGCGAGAAGAGCACATGTCAGGCATTAACCGGGCTCGTGTGCACACAGATGCCCAAGCAGGCCAAGATGACAAAGCGGGACTAGCATAAGTCCAAAGCCAAGTATAAGCTGTCTCTTGCGTATCATGAATGGATCAAAGAACTACGATATTGTTTTATGGAAGTGGGCAGGCTCACACAGGCGCTTTTGGCGTTCCTTCGTAGATTTGCGAATTTCATTGAACTTCTTCCACTTTCAGGAGAAGGGCCACTAACGCCAGAATACGAGCCTCTAAGGAGTTAAGGTATGAAACAATTCACCAATACCCTGCAAAGAGGGTAGATGTGATATAGCAGTTTATCCTAGTGAACCTGAAACTGTAGTAACATCATAATGGAAGAGAAACCTACAAAGAGGTCCTAAAAACATGAAGTACAGTACTAGAAACTACAAAGCATAGATACAACTAATGCAAGCTAATCTAAAGTGAAATCTAACACTTATTGTCTCGAACTTAAAATTTTCTAAACAATAATTGCTCTTAGTTATAATAGTGTATTACTTAAGCCCCATACATTCTAGATTCTAGAATATGGAGTTATAAAGTAAAAGAAGCTTAAGGAAATATACAGTAAAAACAAGCTATAAAATCAACCCTTCCCCACGTGGGACCCTTCCTACACAACAAAAATTTCAAAAAATAAGATAAGTGAAAGTATCAAAATTGAGCTTGCATCCACCTTTACTTTCCCTATTGCAGGCAAAGACGGGATCTCCACCAACATCACCTCCCTTCTTGCCAACACCTTGTTCTACATCCTATTTTACATACTTACAACACTAAAAACACACGACAAATATTGCACTAGTAACTATCTCGATTCTCGCCTTTGACGCTGACATCATAGTGAATAGGTGGGCCAAAGATTCCCTGGTGGTCTTTCCCTCGGTTATCAACATACAGAAAATAATGTTTCTCTTGTTTTGCTTTATCAGTTTACTATCCCTTCTCTTAGTATCACTTCTATTTGCAATTATAATACTTATCCTATTCATCACAAATTAGTCGTCGACGTCCCAAGCCTATATTTGACATCGAATCGAATTTAGCATCAACAACAATATACTTGATGAAAAAATATATATGACAAACAGAACATAACTAGGAATCACTCAGCATCGAATATTATTCAACTCATTTATAATCAAACAAAAGCAGAATGAGAGCAATTGGCAAGTTGGTAAAAGAGTTATGCAGAACAATGGTAATAAATAGAATTCATAATATATCAACTCACAGAATTTGCATCACGAAACTCAAAAGACTTGTCCAACACACTGTACAGGCAGCAATTTGCGGCAAAGGCTTCAATTATAAACGTCTGAAACCCAGGTACCTGTAAAATAACCATTATATACCGGCATCTAGGTAAAGATGTTACAAAATAAGTTAAAAAACCACAAACCTTCTCTTCTCCATATGGACTAGTGCACCAGTCTTTAATTAGTCGGATAAACACCTGCACACATGCCTAACAGACGGAAGCAAAAATTAGATATTATAAGCTACCACACGGCAAGTAAGGTGGACTCAGTTAACAAAAAAAAACAGTTGAATCAGATTGGAGAGGAGAAAAGTGCACACCTTTCTCACAGTAATATCTTTATGGTTACAAGACGAATACAATAACAGCTGCATGATTGGATCCAGATAACTTCTACTTTTGGAAGATAGGAACACTGAAGACAGATCATGGGTGGCTATAACATTAAGAAATGTGTACAATGTTCGCTGAAGTTCCTGCAATTCACGAATTTCCTACAGCAAAAAGAAGTAAATTATAAGAATTATAAGTAGGTCTTCAAAGCCTTAATTATTGGGCTGTAAACAGAAACTAACAATCAACATCAAATGCTCTTTGTAGCACCAAATATAAGATTTTCTGTATACAAACCCAGTTTACCATCCTCAGGAATCAAAGTAAAGAATCGATTTCACCATGACTATGAGTTAAATTTTAAACATCAAGGCTATCAAAGAATGACAACCCCATCACAAAGAACATACCTCCGCATTGCTCCCTGGTCCACCACAAGGAAATCCATTTTGTGGAATAACATAAAATACCCTACTGGCAATGGTAGGAAATACTTCATCCACTATGTCGTAAACTGAGGTGCTGAATTTGCAAATGAGTTGATTAAGTAATACAAGAACTCCAACCAACTCCTTTGGCTGCGCAGAAAACAAAGTAAAGTTAGCCACAAGATGCTAGAACTAGAATACGAAATCTTAAAGATGAAAACAAAGGCAGATATCATCAAAATACACAAGGGACCTATCGGTCCTTTAAACCTTTTCGTCTATTATACTCATACAGCAGTACAGGGTGCACTAACACAAAAAAAAAAAACATGTATTTTCAATCCTTTTTCAGGTAACATTAATAAGCAGGGAGAATACCCACAAGCTCCAATACAAAAGACATCTCCAACTCTTGAATAAAACCCTGACAAACAATTAATACATTACGTAAATTATGGAATTGCTGAACAACCAATTTCTTTGTACTGGTTGTCATTGTACAAGTGTTGTGTATTTTGGCCAAACAAGGCTTTAGCTTTCAGTTTGGTTAAGCATACAACGATTTTCTTTCAGCTAAGTAATGGACATCATAAAACCTAAATCAAATATTTCATTATGAGCTTAATTTACTGCAGTAAGTTTCTTTACTATCCAGATTCCAGAGAAAAAAATAAGAAACTGAAATTTTGAAAATTAAGCGTACTAAGGGAAACACTAAAACAATTAAAACTCTCCCCAACCCCCCCAAAAAAAAAAACTCTCTCTCACTCTCTCCCTCCCCCTATCTCTCTCTCTCTCTCTCTCTCTCTCTCTCTCTCTCTCTCTCTCTCTCATAGATAGATAATAATCACAAAAGGATTCTCTAAAAGCATTACTTAAACCTTCAACTCTCAAGAACTTCAAAGTTTACAACGTACTCACAAGACAACAAATGTTCTGCTCCATATGAATAGAAGTATAAAATTTGTAAGAATCTAGAGAACAGAGAAGCAAGTTCATAAGCAGACGATAAACAAGATCATCCTCAACCCAGAAACAAACATAATTTCCTAGAGTGATTAAAAATCACCACACGGACTCTGAAGTTGAAGAATGAGAACCACTTTAGCACATCTTAAGAAAGCAAAACAAACCGCTGTAAAATTGCAACTCATAAAACCACCAAAACAACATATATACCTCAATTTCTGTAAGCAGCTGCTCCAACGCCTTCGGCAAATAAGGAAATACAGATACACCCAATGTTTCAACCATGCGGTGGATAAATGATGTGACCTAATAAATAATAAAGTAATATTTAGCAAAGATTAATAAAACAATGCCTTGACAGAGTAATATCACATATACCTTGCTGCGCAGGGATTCCACTTTTGGAAAACAATGAGAATTTGGAGTAAGACATCCAATGTCTGCATCAAAAAGGAAAAGGCAAAAGTATTATTAACTCGACAAAGCAAGAACTCAAGAGGAAAGCACTTCCTCTTTTTTTAATAGCCGACATGGGGAGAGGCCCAAGGTTTAAGGAGACTAATATGATAAAGAAAAAATTTGAAATTTTCCATATGATGAGGAGAGAGAAAAAGAAACGACCAACTAGTATGTTGCAACTGATTCAACATCCCATATAGGAAAGTGTTCCAACTTCCAACTCACAGAGCAAAGTATTATAATGACAAAAGCGTCCACCCATAACAAAAAAAGGTTGGTACCAAAAATATAACCCAAGCATTTTAAGACATTGACCAAAGCCAAAACATACAAAAAATTGCTAGAGGCAGGGACGGACATATTTATTGATAGGCTACACAGCCTGTCAACATCAAGAATCTTTTATTACCA
>CANSNZ010000669.1:0-142228 GCA_947646795.1 Beta lomatogona | reverse complement strand
CTTATTATTAATGACAAAATAGGATCTTTTACCCGATTGAACTTCTCACACGTTAAGCGCAACGTTAATGTTCGGTTTTTATTTTTTTGTTAAAAAAAAATAATAATGTAAATGTATCCCAACAAAAATGAATTTATTTATCCAAATAAAGCAAGATTCCACCTCACCTTAATTTTCATGTGAGAAGAGAGCCGAATTTGTATTATAAAATGGAGGGAATATTCAATATTTGTTAGATGGTCTCAGACTCTCAATGGGTAAAAAAGAAAAAAAGAAAAAAAGAAAAAAAGAAAAGGAGGGAGAATTTTTCTTAAGACGTAAATCGGTGAAAAGAAAAGAGAACAAAAACAAAATGGAAGACAGAGAAATTCGTTTCTTCCCTCATCTTCCATTCTAAAACGGTAGGCATAGTGGGGCCCAATCATACAACCAACTCATACAGTCTCGATATAATTTTATATTAATGGCAGATTTTTCAGATAAAAAAACCCAGATAAAGGAATAATCATACTAATTTAAATTTATACTGAAATACAAATACCAACAACACCACCAACACCACCAACAAATCTGTTCCCACTCCTGAAATTAGGAGAAAGAATTTTGCAGCATAAAGATTCCAAAGAGTAAGTGTTTATACCAAAATTCTTTGCTTTATGTTTATGCTTTTTTTTTTTCCTTTTTGTTCTGTGTAATCCCATCAAATTTATGAATATTTGATTGTGATTTTCAGTTTCTATTAGTTTTTGCTGCAGACAAATTTCTGGGTTCTTTTTCTGCTGGATCCTACGATATAATTTTTGTACGTGGAATATATATCTTATGATGTTGTTTCTTGTTTTTTTGAGTACAATTTGCCAATAGATTTGGGCATTTGAGCATTTTTATGTTGGTACTGTTATTTATTGATATTTGTTTTAGTTTCATTTCATTTCCCCTTATTTGTTATAGTATTTGTGTTATATCTAATTTTATTTAGTAGTGTGAAAAGTTACTTAATAGAAGTATATAGTTATATGTAATTCCCAATGGATAATCTCATGGAATGCTTTAAGAAAATTCTTTTTTAGGGGAAATCCAAGATGAATCAAAAGATGTTGTCTTTACTCTTTACTTGCTGAATTTTGAAACCCCTTTTTCTTTTATATGGTTTGGTGTTAAATTTCATTTGACCTTGAATTTAGTTTTCCCATTTTCTGTTTCGGTTTCTTGTTATTTTTACAATCTCTCAAATGTAATTTTTGTGCTTTTAGGGGATAATTTGCTTTGGTGTTAGTTTCTTACTTTCTTTAGTTTGCATGCCTGGCAATGAATAAATGTATGCCATGCAATGAAAATTTCTCCAGATTCAATCTGAGGTTTCTTTGTTCAACAACGCCTAGTGTTTGCTCTAATGATGGGGTTTCGACGTGTCTTCAGTATGAATTTGACTCATGGAGTATGAATTTGTTGTTGCAGGTGTAAAATTTTTATCTCTCTAACATGGAAGGTGTCATTGTTAGGCGTGTAATCCTGTCTGACAATAGCTGTCTGTTTAATGCTGTTGGGTAAATTTCAAACCATAGATAGCTAGATTCGTTTTTCCCCCTCACAGTTATAGATCATCGCTTACTTTGTCAAGTGTTTATAATGTTTTATATTTTGCAGATATGTTATGGATCATGATAAACAGAAAGCTCCTGAATTAAGACAGGTTATGCTCCTGATTAATTGTTGATGTTGGTTCTGAGTTTCTCTGTCCTAATTTCTTAGGGTCAGGTGTCTACTTATTTCTTAAGTTGTTAGAACTTAGAATGAGTAGAATCAAGGCATCTTGTGCATTAAACGAAGTTCATCTGCAGTGAATATGCTATTGCCTTATTTCATCATCAAATATTCTGTTTACGCTTTTGTTGAATTCGTTCATGGTAGTATGTCAGTCTTATTATGGGAAGAAAACATGAACTTAAGACTAAACATCACGAGGATACTTGTCAAATGCATGATGTAATGCACAGTATACAAGCTTTGACTGTCATGAGAAATTTTAAAAATGGGAATACCGTGGCTCATATTTCTAGTTGCTTTTGCTATTTGTAGCAATATGATGGTTTCTTTATAGACAATACACTCGTGTCAAGAATCAATATGTCTCACTTACTTCATTTGCCAACATTAATATCATCTTACATTTTAATGGATCAAAGTTGTGGGTGATGCTTCAATGTGGGTCTTACATTTCTTTTGCTAGTATGATGCATGGGTCTTTTCCAATAATGTATGTGCATTACCGAAGCTTATAATGCATCAATGTGGGTTTGGTATAAGAAATAATTTGGATGAAGTTTTTGTTGTCCGAAAAAGAGTTGGGATCAAGAAGGAAAGCACTTGCTACTTAAGTAAAAAACGTGAGATAACACATTAGCTTTCTCTACTTGGATGATAATAGGAGTTTGATCCATTCAATTATTTGCTACGTCTATTACGTGTATTTTATACCAAATAGTTTGTTCTTTTTTCGGTGTCCCCTTGACGAATGGGGTACTAAATGACCTGTTGTTTATTTTTGGAAGGTTATAGCTGCAACTGTGTGTAGTGATCCCGTGAAATACTCTGAAGCGTTTCTTGGGAAACCAAATGAAGCATATTGCTCATGGATTCTCGATTCAGAGAAATGGGGAGGTTTGTAAACTCCTTTAATATATTTTTTCGTAAAAGATGCATATTTTTAGTGCCGATAGACTAGTTATACTTAGGGGTCGTCATCTCTATTCTCTGCTGAAGTTGCTGTGGTTGCATGAGATTCTGAAGTTAATTTTAGCTTGTAAGAAGTGATTCTATTACTTTCCAGTCATCCAGTGTATGTGGTTTAATCTGGCCTAGATGAAGTTATGTAGTTTAGTTGACATAAGACTGAGGGATCAAAATGCAGAACTCGTCTTGAGTTGGCCATAAAATCTTGAAGGTTTCTTAATGTATGAGGGACCTGTCATACATGAGCCTTATTGAACTATAAGAAACCAACATGCCGAAAAGACAAACTAATCTAGGATCCCAATGGAATCAAGGTGTACGAAGGTCATGACTTATGCTGTTTTACTTTTATTGCTTACTCAAGCAGGGAGGTGGAAGACAAAATAAAAACATTTCTGGATACAAGGAAGAAAGTGTTGAAGTGAAAGGAGTGATTTATTCGAGCCATTTTTATGCATAGAGATGGCTTTTAGAGCATCATATATCCAATACTTGCTTACATTTGTATGTAGATGTTGTGATATTGAAATGAACTGAAGCATCTGGCAACAAAATCATACCTTAACACACCAGGTAGCCTGACTCTGTGGACTCGTATGTGAAGCAGTATCTGATGCACATATGAATACAGAGTCTTCTGTCATATGTTAGTACCTTAATTGAACCATTTTCACTAACATTGAGGAGTTGAAACAATCTGCTGAAAATACAGCTATATCATAGGCGAGAACCCCTAGGTGTATGGGATGGTTTGGCTTGAGGCCTCCCTAGTCCCAACCATGGGAAGTTGAAATACATCTTGTCAGGTTATTGTTAGCAATGAGTATTGAGGAGCTTTAGCTGCGATTGTGTCTGTTCTGTGGTGTTATAAGTTGGATTGAAATGAAGGTATATTTAAAGAGAGAAATAAGAGGTAAGAAGAAGAAAGTCAGAGTAGCTGATAGTTCCATTGCAATATTGCTACAATAACATCATGAATTACACATAACCACCCCGGACCTCAGAGGGGTTGATTACACTTTTAAGTAGAAAGATAAAATGTAATGAACTAGCCAACGGAGGGGGCTTTGTAGGAAATTGCATTGTAATTCAAGTTAGTAGTAGTTCCATTGCAATATTGCTACAATAACATCATGAATTACACATAACCACCCTGGACCTCAGAGGGGTTGATTACACTTTTAAGTAGAAAGATAAAATGTAATGAACTAGCCAACGGAGGGGGCTTTGTAGGAAATTGCATTGTAATTCAGTTAGTAGCAGTTTGAGGGGAACACAAGTGAGTTGCTAGAGTAGAGAGAGTGAAAGGGATCATAATTGTATAAATAGAGGAGAGTTGGGAGAGAAGATCATGAAGATTAATGTTGAAAGTTACTTTCTGTTAGTTTTGGGAGTGAGTCACTCAAAAGCTTGATAAATCTATCCTATAGTTTCTTTAACTTTCCAATTAAGCAATCAATATCATCTTCTTCGTCTACTAATTCTGATTAAAATTTCCAGTTCATCGCTGCTTAAAAACAAAATTTTCTGGATGAATCTCTCATTACCCCTCCTACTTATTTATACTCTTTTCCCTGCTTACAAGTTACATCATTCTCACTCTATAATAAACATTGCTGCAAAATACTTTCAATTTCCTCTTCTTCCTGCCCAAGGCAAAACATAACAGAATTCTCAACAGAATCTATGTGCAGTTGTGCACTACCTAACTTTCCCTTTCCCATGGTCGCATAAGTAATCAGATTGTTGGCTTGGGTTGATGTATAACATTACCCGCCTTTCAAACCTTATCTTGTCCTTGAGGTGAAAAGTAGGATAACAGCCATAATACAGTTGGATGGCTGAGAAGTCTTCCCATGTGGCTTCATACTCTGGCAGTCCATTTCATTTGAGGAGAACTGCAAGGCCAGCGCCATCCTCTAATGTTGCTGCAGCCTGCATGCACGCCTAAGAGTGTCGTGTGTGTGTGACTTCCAGCTCCAAGTCTTTGTTTACTTGGTAAAACCATGACAATCTACCCTTTTCCTCTAGAAAGTTTGAGATGAGAAACTAGAAGAGCTGGATGGATGCAAGCAAATGGAAGGACGTCTGTAGAGTTGGAGTTTAAGACACTTTATCTTCTACCTTAAATTGATCCTCTTCCCTTTCTGTCAGCCGTAATTTTCAGTTTTTCACCCATCATGGGCCTTGAGAAGGTCGAACTTTAGCTCATCTAATATTGCATTTGCTTTCCTAAAACTCATCCACCAATGAATTCACGATGTTATCCTCCATTCTCATCCTCGTCAACTGCGGAGTTTCATGACCATAAAAGACCCTGAATGGAATTTTCTTGGTATACGCGTGGGGTGAAGTGTTGCACAGAACTTGTCCCACAAAAGCCACCCTGCCTAGAATCGAGGTTTCCCATTGACAAAGCAACCAAGAGACTAAGGGAGGTCTGTAAGCATTTCTTGACTATTATTTATTGACCATCAAATTGCGGGTAACATGCTGAACTTTGTTTGAGAGCAGTTCTCTTGGAACAATTCTTTCCAGACGAGGCTCATGAACTGGGATGTGCTAAGCCAATGAAATGGGCATATATGGATAGACAATCGACCACCATCAAGATGGTGCCTATAACATGGGATGAAGGCAATCCCTCGATGGAGTCCTTACTGATTTTATCCCAAACTGGTGTTAGGAGAGGCAGTGGTTGCAATAGTCCCACAGGACTACGAGAAGAAGCCTTCTTCCGCACAAGCTTGAACATAGCGAGCCACTGGCATTCACATACATGCCCACCTATGCCACTCCGATGTTTGGTATATCTTGAGCTCCCCTGAATGACTACCAAAAGGAGAGTCATGATATTCAAGGACAGTTCCCTGGCACCATTAGTCTTCCTTTGGAGCAGCTTCTCATTTTCCAAGAAACCAAGATGTGGTTTGCCTTCCTCAAAAAGTTTACAAATGAGCTGTTTTATGAAAAGATATTTTGTGGTTGCTTCGTGAACCTACTCCCATGGAACACCACACATGGACTTGAGGACTTTTCCCTCCAGTCCGACCATTGCGGCCTTCAGTTTCTCCTCATCATCAGGTGATAGAAAAGGAAATAGCGTTCAGCTCAGTTGTCATCAAAGAGGGAGGGGTACGTCAAGCTTCCTGAACCTCCAATCTCCGCCGTCAGAACCCAAAATCCACTGTTATCGGCACTCTCAAACTCCTGGTGCGGGCTTGCCATCATGGATGAAGACCAAAGTTACCATTGAAGGAAGAGATGTTGTTGCAAAGTTTGAGTTGGAGACCAACCACCTGTGTTCCTCAACAATGGTGGTGATTTTTCCATCAAGGGCCTGAGTCAGACTGGCAATCTCATCTCTGAGTCTTTGAAAGGTTGATCAATGGTGAGCCTAACCTACTCCAGTAGTTTCTGTTTCAGGGGTGATCATTTAGCTTGCTGACCAACATTACTTGGAGCAATCCCCAGAATGTTCCGCTCTGAAACCAATTTGTAATATATTGAGTTGAATGAAGAGAAATGACAGAGAAATGCGAGGTAAGAAGAGAAAATAATTAGAGTAAATGATAATTCGATTGCAATATTGATCTTATGAAATAGTCAATTCTACACAACCACCCCAGACCTCAGTGTGGCTGGTTACTCTAAGAAAGAGAGAGTTATTTGTTCTTTGGTTAATTCTCTCATCTCACCTCCCTCTTATGTGTACTCCCTTCCTTGCTTACATTGTTCTAAGACTATAACTAACTTCTAGGCAACATTCCTTGAATGGCCTCTTTTTCCTGCAATAGGCACATAATTAAATAAGTCAACAGAACTAATGTGCACTACCCAACTTGCCCTTTTCCACGTGCCTTGCGTAAGTAAAATGGACTGGTGGCTGTCCCCTGGGTTGATGTATAACATGCTGCTCTTTCTTTCTTCTTTTATTTTTTCTTTTTTGTACTCCAAGGATGCTACATGTTTCATATGTTAAGTGAGTGGTGTTGTGTACATAATGTAATATTTGTATATCCCTGCTATCACGATCTAGAGTCTAAAGGATGACCTTCATACAGTTGGAGTTTGTGAAACTTGATAATTTGTGCGTTTTTTTTTTTTTTTTTCTCAACAGGTGCCATAGAACTTTCAATATTAGCTGATTATTATGGACGCGAAATAGCAGCTTATGACATCCAGACAAATCGATGTGATTTGTACGGTCAGGTTAGTATGCAGTAGATGACATCTGATTCTTGATAGTTGATACTGAACCTTCTGTTGACTTATTACTCTGTGTTTGGGTGTTAAAACAGGACCGTAACTTCTGTGAAAGGGTTATGCTTCTTTATGATGGGCTTCACTATGATGCGTTGGCTGTAAGCCCCTCATCTCTACTTAGTCATTGCCCTTTTTGTTCTTGGAAAAATGACTCAGAAAGATTACACTCAAGAATAGATTATGTTTCTCATTGTGTTGTCACTTACAATGTGTTTGGATAAGAGGATTTGAAGGGAAAGGAAGAGAAGAGAGAGTGATCCATTTCCTTCTATTTGGATATGGATTAAGGGAAAACAATGGAAGGATCCAATTCCCTTTCTTTTAATATGTCAGATCTTTCCAAAGTTGGAAAGATTTGGAGTTAAGACACAAGTCCACTCTCCCTCCCTTTTTCCTTTTCCTTTCCTCTCTGTCCCTCCATCTGTCCATTGCTATTTCAATACACAGTTTGATATTTTCATAGATGTGGGACTCACAGATATCTGAGTTCAGGAATTGTCCTATTCTCTTTTAGAAATTCCTAACGACCTATTTTCCTATGATCCTTTTTTAGATGATGACGATTGGATAGGAGTATAGGACTAACCCTTGCATCTCTCTTGCAGCTAAAGTATTTAATTTGTTTTTTGGTATTGTGCAACAGATGTCTCCCGCTGAAGGAGCTCCGGAGGAGTTTGATCAAACAGTATTTTCTGTACGCAATGACAGAACCATAGGTATTGAGGGACTTGCTCAAAATTTCGTGAAGGCGCAGCATAGGTATTATTTGACCCCTTGCATATTATTCTTTGGAGCTAATCATTGCGTTATTTTCTTGCATGGAAAAACTCTACAACTTCAGGATCATAAACCTTTGATTGTGACGTGCTGATTTGGCACCTTCTTTTTGGGTGCACCTTTACTTTTGAGTTTTAACGATATGCTGTATACGAGATGTTGCGAACTTCTAAAGATGTTGATTTGTATATTCTTATTGAGCTACTCTTTGGCTTTGGTATTAGTAATCAGATTTACTTATTTGCCTAGTACAATTATGTCTAATTTCACTCTGCTGCATATCAGGCAGAGAAAGTTTACTGACACTGCCAACTTTACATTGCGGTGTGGAGTCTGCCAAATCGGTGTCAAAGGACAGAAGGTAGGATCTGATTTGAAATTGTTTCTCATTAGCATATCACTTGTTTTGGCATGTTCACCCGAAAATCTGATTTTAATGATGCCTGAAATTCTGTTGTTTCTACCAGGAGGCTGTGGAGCATGCCCAGACGACTGGTCATGTTAACTTCCAAGAATATAAATGATACTTGAAAACAAAACCCTTTATTATAGAAAGATCATTCATTGTGCTGCTAAAGAACATTCATATTGAACATTTGTATCAACGAATTGGGAATGCAACTTAGGAAGCTCCTTGATTTGTAGAAAATCCCTGTTGTAGCAAACAAATGGGATCATATGTTGACATGTTGTATTGTTATTACCCCAATTTTCAGAAGTTATAGATTGATTTTCTCTTCTTATGTGAATATGCTGGATAATCAATTTGTCATGACAGTATAAAGTTAGAAAGTTCATGCACATTGTAGCACTATGTATAAAGTTTCCATTAGAAAAAAAACACACGCAACGAGGAATTTTTTATTTTGTATCCTAATTGCATAAATAAATTTGTTAATGTAGTGTGGATATAAGAACTACATAAGTTTCTCAAAATAACTCATTAGGACTTGAGGATTTCATCATCTCCACGAAATTTCTGTCTTGAACTTGATTATTAGAGGCTAATCATCAGGAGGATAATTTGGGTGGCATACAAGGTATTCCTTTGCCAGGAGGAGCAGTTGGCGCACGGTAAAAGTAACATCTACATTCATTATTAACACAAGTTGCCATGATTTGGCCAAGATTTCTGTAGCAAGGACTGCATGTTTGTGCACATGCTTTGATGTCTGGACATCCTCCTCCAGTCACTGCTGAATATCCACAATTTCCATCTCCTGCTACTACATTCGCTGCAATAAAAAGAAGAAATCAACAAAGAGATTTATGATAAGTAGTGATGTCTAGTCACCATGATTAGCAATACATTTACTGTACACATGAGTCAGTGTACCATGCACATGGTATGCCAAAGGGTTATTCGATTTTTTTATACTTAAATGGTCATTTGAAGCTTTCCTCATTTCACCTAAAGGCTTTCCGCATTTAAATTATTTTGCTCATTTAGAGGACTTCAAATGACTAATAAAAAAGAAAATAGCTTTACAAGTACCATGTATACGATACACCCGTGTGGGCGTCATGTTTTGATACTTATTAAGTAATTTTGCTTAAAAATGCCGGATTAACTTAGTTTGTCAGAATATTTAATAGGATATCAGCCATGAACTCACACCTTCGCTCGATCAAGTTCGGCTGGGCCAGTATTTTCTTGGCCAATTTAACCCACTATTATCCACCCTCTAGGCCCTAGCTACAAGTTGTGAAGAAGAGTAGAAGACGGGTCATACTATAGTGTTAGTTTTGAAATATAAGTAAATTTTATAAAAATGACATTATAACTTATAAGTTACACTATCAAAAAATTGTGCATAAAAATATAGGAGTTAAAGAAGTTATGCAAAAGTATATTTACAGGTTAAGTGATATAAGTAAAAAGTTAGAATTTTTTCCTTGAATAATGCAAAATAGGGTTTTAATTCCCGAAATATGTTGAAAGGGAAATTAATTCCCTGCGTACCGTCCACGTAGGACGGCACGCGAGAAAATGTTTTTTTTTTTTTATCCCAGGTAAACCGCTACTTCAAGTAGCGGTTTATTTTAAATTAAACCGCTACTTCAAGTGGCGGTTTATACATATAAACCGCTATTTCAAGTAACGGTTTATGTATATAAACCGCTACTTGAAGTAGCGGTTTATGTGGTCAACATCTTCCACACAATCATACTCTATAATATGTAAACCGCTACTTGAGATAGCGGTTTATGAAAAAAAAAACGCCTCTCATCGTTGCTTCCCCATAACTGGCCAAAATGCCAGAAACATAAAAAAAAAGAAGCTATCCAACCTGCAATTTCAACACCAAATTCCATCCAAGTCCATACAAAGTCTATGCATACATCAATCACCAAACACCAAGTTCATCCACATTCACATTTATCCAATAAGTAAGATTAAGAAAATATGTCAATCACAAACAAAGTTTAATATTTAACATAGTGTTAACGAACTATACAAACAACAAATGAAAGTGCTAAGACCCCCTCTTCTTCTTTTGTGAAGGTCTAGATGAACTAGGTGTAGTCTCACTAGACTCTGCAATGGCATGAAGAGAAGATGGAGTGGTGGCAGAACGGCGTCGGTAGGTCCTCTGACAGACTGGAGGCGAAAGCAAAGGTGCCGTGGTAGATGTATGGGCAGCAGACATAGAAGGTGTAGAAGTCGAAGTATGTACAGCTCCGGTGATCGACGGTGGTGTTGTGTGGGTTGTGGGCGACGCTTAGTAAGAGAGAGAGAGGGAGACAAATTTGAGAGTGAATCGTTCGAATCTGAGAAATTGGGAAAGCTAGGGCGGGATTTGGGGATTATAGTAAACCGCTACTTGAAGTAGCGGTTTCTATTAATGAACCGCTACTTGAAGTAGCGGTTTACTTTAGTCAGCGCCAACTTGGGGGTCCAGGTACCAGTAAACCGCGACTTCAATTAATATTAACCGCTACTTCAGGTAGCGGTTTATTTTTTATTAACCGCTACTTGAAGTAGCGGTTTATAAAGATTAACCGCTACTTGAAGTAGCGGTTTTACTTAAGTAAAAAAAAAAAAAAAATTTCTCGCGTGCCGTCCTACGTGGACGGTACGCAGGGAATTAATTTCCCTTCCAGCATATTTCTGGAATTAAAACCCTATTTTGCATTATTCAAGGAAAAAAATCTAAAATGTTAACTGGATTATCTTATAGAAAACAAACTGAAAAATTGATATGCATAATACGACAGATTTTAAAAGAAAAACCTGATGAGATTGCTAGGATGATTGCCAAGAATAACCAAACTGAGAACTTATCCATTTTATTTCTTCCTACTTAGTGATAATGAAACATTTCATGTTAGCCGTTAGGTTGTCTTATTTTATAGTGGAAGGATGGAATTGAGAATCAAGTTGTCATTTTTGAAAGATATGAAGTGAGAAAGCTGCGTGATTACTGATTAGCAATGTACGAAATTGTTCAATGAATACACAGATTCTTAGTAATATTAAATCTTACTTTTAAAGTAACACGGAAAAACTATGTGATTTACTACCAAATTGCAAAAATTGTTCCAAAAGTTTACAAAATAACCATTTGAAAAGAATCAATATGATCATAACATTGATGCTAATATATCTTTTTCTTTCTTACTTGATTAGCGCAAACAACAATTATAGAGTCAATAATCTTCAATTATATCTATAGTATACTATTACTTTCTCTATTTCTTAATAGATGTATCATGTTAACTGAACACACTTGTAGATGCACAATTTTAACTATTAACATCTTCAATAATTGAAAAATAGGTTTTTCTAACCTATGCACCTAGTGCATAGGTTTAGCTATTTGTTTTTAGCTTTATTCAACAAAATTGATAAATATGACATAGTTAATTAAAGATATTATTCTCATAATAAGAATTAGAAAAACCCTAGAAAAATAATATCTTCAAAATATATACATTATGTTTAACCCAAAGACAATTAAAATAATGACATCTATCTTTATAAATTAGTAATTAAGTATTGTCATACTTGATGTCCAAATAATGTATAAAGTCAATGTAATGCATTCGTTAAGAAACGGAGGAAATATTTTATATAGCTGGAAAATCTCCATGCCACGTGTCCCCTTGTAATTCAACTTTGCAATTTCTGTCTTTCAATCTTTCACTTTGGCCATGTATGTAAACCAATTTTCACAATCTTAATATTTTTAAGCATACAATTTGTTTACTAAGTGCATTCTCTTCACCTAATTAAATTCTGCCGAGTTTATTAGGACTGAACTGAACTAATCTGAACTTTTTAGAACGGACCTAAAACTTTTTTTTAGAGCGAAGTGAATGCACAATAGGTATGATAAATCTTCTCTATCTATATGTAATCGTACATTTTAAGATAGTAAACAATGTGAAATCATCACAATACTAGCTTTGTTGATTGATTATTTACTATATATATATATATATGTATATTGAAGACGAAGGGCTTGTGATTTGTGAAATAATCGTACATATCGGGTTGTATGACAATTTGCTTGCAAGAGTTCTTGCAACTTTCAAGCCTCATAATGAGAATTTTCGCCTTTCTTCCTCTTCTTTTAGTCCTATTCCTAGTCCTTTCTAATGGTAAGTGTCTAAGTGAGTATATATTATACATATGCAAGCTAACATTTTCTACCCTCGCCCCTTCCCCTACTTTTTTTTATTGGCAGTATAGTGTTCAATAATATTTTTTCAACTTATAAATCTTTGCAGCAGTGGATATTGCCATAAGAAAACATTTTGTTTTTGAACTTCAGTTTCCTTTATATTATCCTAAACTCTCATTCTATCATTATGTAAAGTACGCAAACTTTTTGTTGTTCATGCACATGAGCCTAATTTCTAGTCGAAGTCTTTAATAGTGCTCCCTATATATCCTCAAATAACAATTTGGTTTGACTTTTAAAGTCTATAATGCGCTACTTTTATCATTAGAATTTTTAGTAACATATTATGAAAATAATCAAATTTTGATATGTTGAGATTATATATTGAGATGACTCAGGTAAGTTTTTAGTCATAATATTATGTATATAATCTTCGTGCGAGTTAACGGTAAAAAATTTATATGTTTGACAAAAAATATCAAATAACAAAATGATTATTTGAGATGGAGGGATCTAGTACTTAAATGCATAAATTTTCTTAAATTATTAGTTTTGATAATTTGTTGACGTCATATATATATGATGGAACAATAGTATGAGCTAAGAAACTAATCTTGTTTTATGTTAATATAATATTGATATAACAATTTAGATAAGATATGTTTTGACTCACAGGCACTAGAATTGAGGGTTCCTTAAGGAGCTTAATGCAACCTCAAGCAGTGCAACATAATTTGCACTGTTTTGACTATCCAGAATGCAATCCAGGAGACTGCAATTCCAAATGCCAAATGGAACAACAACAACAAGGATTGTGCTCCATGGATGTCCAAAGACAAAGTCTGGACGCAACTTATTGCTGTTGTGTTTTATGTTGATGTCATCAACTTTCTTCAATATTAAGGGGTGGTTTACGGCTCACATTATTCTAAAATTACTGAAGGACTATAATTCAGGGTTGTCAAAATTTTATTTTGGGTGTTTTTTTAAATACATGTATTCATTTTTGAACCGTATCAAATCAATAAAATATCAATTACACACCAATTTCTTTTCTACGAAAAAAATTAATTGATCTTATTGTAGCTACTAGTAGGAAATTTCAGTCGAATGTCTAACAACTTAGGTCCCGTTCTTTTGGACTTATTTTTAGTTCGGTTTCTCTCGGCCAAAAGAACGCGGTCTTACTTCTTTGACTTTAATTCAGTGTGAAATTCTCTCCTTGACTTCTTTATTTAGCAATCGGGCCTCTTGTTGTCACCAATTGTGAAGTTTAGGCCCAATCCGCCCAATAATAGATTTTGGTGATATTCGCCAGGAAACCAAGATATCACATATGTACGGGTGTAACTGGATTGGACCAAATTAATCTAGTCCAAAGTTTTTTAGACTCGAGAAATTGAGTCTAAGTCCGATTCAATTTTTTTTGAGTCCAGTCTAGTCCAGTCAAGTCTGAAACTTGTTTCTTGACTCCGAATCCAGTCCAGTCCGATTATTATATTAATTTTTTTTTCGATTTAGGTTCACGATGTTTCATCATGATTGAAATTTGAAAAATTCACCACATTAGATCCATTCTATAAAGTAAGTTACATACATCTTTAAAGTATATAAAAAAATGCAAATTGCAAAATACAAGATCTAACCCAAAATAATAATTAAAATACAACACCTCAAACAACATCCATTCAACATAATCCAATTTGTATCGAGGATCAAGCACAACAATATTTAAGATCAATATTAACACAGTTACTCATCAGGATAAGGAAAATGAAATATAACATTGAAAAGCTTACCATTCGGTCAGTTTTTGGTTGTATGAATATTAAAGTCATATGATATAAGGGGTATAATAAACTTTAAATTAGCCATACTTATACTAAACATGTCAATTTAGAAACTGACAAATGAAATCTGGAAACTACTTTTTCTAGTTTTCATATTTTTGTTTTTGGTTTTAAAAAAAAAAAAAACTGAAAACTAAAAACATAAAACGATGACAAATGAGCCCTTAAATTAAAGTAGAATATTATGAATAAAAGTGATGTTAGATATGTACCTTGATGTAAGTTAGGAGGAAATAGAGAAAAAGAAATTAATCCAAAAAGTTTGGATTGGACTGGATTGGACTATGTAGTATGGACTTTTCGCAGTCCACTTACATTCCTAAAGAATTACTTCAGTGGTTTGAAAATGTTTATCTTTCTATATGGCGGTTTTTAAGTTATTCACTAGTTTTTAGGCCCGGGCTATGCCCCAAGTAATTAGAATTTTCAAATATTAATGTTTTACTTTAAAATTATAACACCAAACATCACTTGGGTCTTGGTTTAGTGGTTAAGACTTTAGTATATAAGCTTGAAGTCATGGGATTTGAAATCTTATACCATACATTTTCTAATTTCTAATTGTATGTGGAGTACATAAAACAAACACTTTAAGGGAGAGCGCTACATGGCACAGTTTCTTGTTCCTAAACACCTTTTAATATATTAGTACTAGCTTTTTATGCACGCGATGCGTGCGACGATATTTTGGGCGTAACTGTTACTCAGTAGTAAAACTAACCAAAAACGAAAGTTCGTATCTAATTGCACCTCCATTTTGTGAATAAGAAAGATTGAAATACTTACAAATAGTATTTAAAAACACTTCATGATTTTATATAATATTGTTGTTTAACTTATAACTAACTGAGTAACTGATTAACGTTAGTTGTTAGTTAATAGTAAAAAAAAGATTGTAGCCCAAAGCCACCTGTATGTCAGTATCAAACCCACATAATTTTTCCCACCTACCCATATGACTATCAATCCCACCTACCCCATATAACTATCCACCCCACATACCCATATGATGAATCTCAATTATTTTTTCATCTAATCCTCCATATTTTAATCTTCCCACCTACAACCTTACACCTCCCCTTTCCTCAAAAAATAAGAACGACTCATCTCCTTATTCTCACTATCTTTCATATTCACTTAAAAAGATTAAGATTTAATCAGATCTTATGGTTGTTTTCACAGCAAACACCACATTAATTAATAAGCTCATCCTAGTGTCAAAATTAACCTCATCAACGCTCCATTGATTTTTGGGTAATTTTGGTCTTTGTTCTTGTGGGTCTTTTGGGTTTTCATTTCGATCTGAGTGGTAATGTTGAAGAACGTTCGTCGGGATGGGGTTAAAATTGAGGTTTATTTGGTTGACGAATTATATTAAATAGACGACCTCAAATTTGAAGATAATTCTTTACGTTTTATGTTCCTGATTTCGTCCAAAGAAATTCAATTGTCAACTATATTTCTCAAAGATCCGGTTACGTTATGTTTGAACTTTTATTTGTGAAGATTTTTTTTTTTTTCAAAAAATTCGTGGCTGAAGTTTAGAATTTGGAATTTGCAAATAAAAATCCAGTTACAATCCTAGTCGGTTCTTGAATCATCCCCTTATCCTTTTTCTTTCCCTTTGTTTTTTTCAAGACTTCTTCTACTGCTTTGGCAAAGTTTTTTATGCAAAGTAATTAAATTAAATTTAAGCATAATTTATTGCGTAAAAGACCTTTTGCTTCTGGGTTTTTATTTATTCATAAGAAATATCAATTTTGTACTAATGGTTTATAAGATTACATTTATATTTCGAAAACTTACTATCAAAAATTATACACTTCTTTTTAATTATGAAATACTATTTTTTCAAAATCCAGATCCGGTTTTTTATATTTCATTCCACGGACTACTAAAAGAAAATCAATTGTTTTCATCGGTTTTCAATTTTACTATTTGTTTTGCAAATTAATGTAATTTCTTGTTTAGTTTGATTTTTGTGTCATTGTTATTGTATTCGAAATTGATTTATATTTTATAATGCCTTTTTTTTGTTACAAAGATGTACTGATTTTTTAATAATTATTTCGAAATTTATACCATACAATACAAACTTAAATTATTCATGTATCATTTTTATTGTATTTTTTTCTAAAACATGTAATTATTAATACTACAATTGAGCATGCATTCGAACATAAGAGTTGCTAGTTTTTTTTTCAACTAATTTGAAATAACTTGCAAGATTAAAAAGAATTATGCACCTTTTTTAGAAGTTCGCAAATCGCCAATGGACAAATGTGTGTTCTCCCCATTGAAATCGTATGCTTTTCTTAGTTTGTAATTTGTATTTACGTTGTAGTGTATTGGTAATTTTCTGAGTATATAATTGTAAATGGTTCTTGAGAACGAAGTATGTAATTACTAATAGGTTATAGTTTGTAATTGAATTTTTTAGTTTTTGTAAAGTTTCCTCATTTGAGTGATTGATTGTTATAATTGTATTTTCGACAGTTTTTTTTAATCCCCAATTTGGTTGAAATTAGTTTTGTAATTTAAAAAGGGAAGGGGGGGGTAAAACAGTCTCTTCAAAGGGGACACCATAGCTCCCCCCTTCCCTTATATAATAGAGATAGATTTCCATAGGAATTTCTAAAATACTTCAATATCAACATTAGTATTCTATAAATACCTAGTTTCATTAGTGTTTTTAAGGTTTCGTATGGTCACTTTAATGGCCATAAATTACTTTGTTGGTGGTATGGAATTACTATATAGAGTTTTAAGGAATGCTGAGCCTCATAACCATCTAAAAATTTTAAAAATATAAAATTATATTAATTAAGAGGCTTGTTTGTTTGTTTTTTTTGTTGTGGTTGGGTTAAAAAAACTAGTTACACCCTTCCAATTAAAGTTTATTGACTTGTGGCCCCCCTCTCTTAAACCCTAGTCTCCCGGCCCCTACCCCTTCTTCATTAGTTAGGGGCTGTCATGGATAATATCATCCATGGTAAGCCCCATTAATTTCCCCTTTTATTTTCAGTTTTTAGTTTATTTATTTTCTTAATTTGTTTAATAAATTAGTCTCTCTTTATGACATTTTTTCAAACCCTGTTATGGGGATTTTAGTCTCTGTTTTGGAGATCTCCTTCTCCCTTATGAGAGTTGTGAGTATTGTTTTTTTTTTTTGTTCTAGGTATGAGAAATTGTTAAATTGGTTCAATTTCCGTCTCACTTCTCATTCATCAATTGCATATATTTATACAACCTATAAGTAGAGTCCTACTTCATCAATAATTAGGACTAACAAACCTAATCCTTAATAGAGTCCTAACACCCTCCCTCAAGATGGAGCATGCAAATCACGCACGCCCAACTTGGACAACAAAAAATCAAATTGAGTCCTACCAAGTGCTTTAGTAAAAATATCTGCCAATTGAAATTTAGTAGGAACATATGATGGACTCACAAGACCTTCAGTCACGACATCACGAACAAAATGGCAATCAGCCTCAATATGTTTAGTACAATCTGTTGTCATTTTTGCTACAGGGGCAAAAGTTTCATTATAATCAATTCCTTCCACCTGATGATGACCAAATATAACCAATCTGGCCTTCAACCTCTGTAGTTTTCCTTTCTCATCATATTTTTCTGAATACACCCACTTGCTCCCCAAGGCCTTTTTGCCTGGAGGAAGAGGATGTAATTCCCATGTGCCTTGATCTTCCAAAGCTTTTATCTCAGCTCCCATGGCTTCACGCCACCCTTCATGCTTCATAGCTTCTTTAAATGACTTTGGAGGGTGCCCCTGAGCTATAGCTGCTAGAAATCTACGATGTTTATCGAAAAAACTTTTCACAACTAACATAATGTGTAATAGGATAGGGAGTACCTGAGGACAATGTTGAAACAGGTGCCTGAGGTGATGAACTTTTCTTTTTCACAACAGTATGAGTCACAAAATCTTGCAACTTTTTATTTGAGATTTTGGTTCGTTTCCCCCTTCCCAACACCTCAACATTCTCCTCTCTACTCCCTCCCTGCATCGGCGCCCCACTAGGCGGCTCTCCACGCGGCACCCCATGATCCGGGGCCACGCCTGGCATCCCACGAGACACCAGTGCCGCGGCCTCCCCTTCGGGCACACCTTGTGGGTCATCATTCGGCCCCCTATCCCCCGTTGCACCAAGTCCCCCTTCATCCGTCACGGGAACTTCAACAGGGGGCATAGGCATCTCCTCCTCACAATATTCCACAATAGAAGATGCATCATGCGATACTGGCAATGATTCAGACACACTAAAGGGGTATTTATGTTCAATGAACTTCACATCCCGGGAAACAAAGTATTTCTTGGTCTCTAAATCATATAGTTTCCATCCCTTTTGGGTATAAGAATAACCAACAAAAACACAACGTCGGCTCCTACTAGCAAATTTATCACCCCCATGAGAAATATTATAGGCATAACACAAACAACCAAAATTTTTGATATTTGTCATCATAGGTGGCTTACCAAACAAACACTCATAGGGGGTCTTATAATCAAGAACAACGGAGGGAGTTCTATTTATCAAATGGCAAGCTGCCTGCACACAATCCCCCCAAAAGTTCAAAGGTAGATTAGCCTGGAACCTCAAAGCACGTGCAACATTTAAAATATGACCATGTTTTCTCTCAACTCTACCATTCTGTTGTGGAGTTTTAACACAAGAGGTTTCAAAAATGATTCCCTGTTGCATAAAGTATGGTTTCAGGCAATTAAATTCTGTTCCATTATCACTGCGCACACGTTTGATTTTCTGTTCAAATTGGCGATCAATCAAAGCCACAAAATGCAGAAACATAAACTGAACTTCCAATTTATTATATAATAAATATGTCCAAATGGTACGGGAAAAATCATCAACTATAGTTAAAAAATATGAAGCACCACAACTAGACTTAGTTCGATATGGCCCCCATAAATCACAATGAATTAACTCAAAAATCTTACTAGCTCTACTATGACTCTTAGGAAAACTAGTTCTAGGTTGATGAGCCCGAAAACATACATCACACCCATCATTATTGCAACTACTAACGGTAGAGGGACTCACACAGGGTAAATGCCGTAAAACTTTCTCCGAAGGGTGACCCAATCGTTTATGCCACAGATCAATAGATGCCACGCCTTCCACCACATTGATTTTCACCTTGGGAACCCCACGGAAAAAGAAAAGTCCATCTTCCCGCTCACCCGCTCCAATCAGCGTCCTCGTCCTGCGGTCCTGTAATACACATAATGTTTTAGTGAACTGAACGATACAATTTTCAGAATCTAATAACTGCGGAACAGAAATCAGATTACAATCAAGATGGGGCACAAATAAAACATTATGGATTTTGAGATTTCCAGGAAGAATGACATATCCCTCATGAGTAGCTTCTGAGGAACTACCATCCGGCAAACCCACCGGACACCCTTTTATTTTCCGTGCAGCACTTAACAACGAAAACGTGCCTGTCACATGATGTGTAGCACCCGTATCAATAATCCATAAAGACTCACCGTTCAGACGATCTTTTGATTTAGGCAAGTTCAGTAAATCCAAGAGATTCTACCACTGTTCAGTAGTAATGCCTGCGAGTCCTGCAGTCACTGCATCACGTGGTAGGGTAGCCGAAGCCCCCCTCCACTCGGTAGGTCGTGCGAACCAGCGCCACCACCAGCCACGACTTTGTTAGCGCGGGCCAGGGACGCCCCCTGCCGCCGCGGCCACGGCCGGATCTGCCACCACAAGTGGCCGTGCCACCACACCGTCCACGAGGTCTATCCCCCCACCACTCGGGGTATCCAATCAATTCAAAACAACCCGAAACTTCATGGCCTTCAAGATTACAATTAGTGCAGACCACAGATTCATTAAAAGATCTAGTTTTTGGTTTAGATTCTACCTTAAACGCCAAAGTCTCACCCGGCGAAGGCGAAGAAGAAGTGCTAGGGCCCCGTAGACGCTCCTCTTGAGATATAATCTGATAAGCACGTGCCACAGTAGGCAAGGGAGTCTGCGCGAGAAGATGAGAGCGAAGAGGCGCATAGCAGTCATCAAGACCAATCATGAAACGATGCAAACGATCATCTGATCTTTGTTGTTCAAGAAAACGAATGACAGCACAATTGGCACCGCCCGTCTCACAAATAGGCGCCACCTCCTGTGAGGCCAATTTATCCCATAGGCGAGTCAAACGGCCAAAATACTCGGCCAGAGATTCACCTTTTTGTTGCTTGCAATCACTAATCTGTGATTTGATTTGACAAATTCGAGTGCCATTAGACACACAATAACGTTCTTTCAAATGCGACCATAAGTCATGAGCGTTTTCGAAATATGACACCGAACCACGCACAGTGGGGGAAATTGTGTTCAACAACCATGAACACAGCATCGAATGAATCGTGCTCCAATCTGCTAATTTTTCGGCCGTGGTAGGCTTAGCGATAGTTCCATCCAAGAATCCAAGTTTCCGTTTCGCATTTAACGACATGCGAATAGCGCGTGCCCATTCATCAAAATTATCCTCCTTTAATTGTATGGGAGTGATAACGTTGCCAGGATTGTCATTCGAGCCTAAGTAGTAGGTGGGGTCCGGTTTTGGGAGAGATTTATCCGTGTTTTCTGTCATGATAACCTGACGAAATCCACGGGAATATGTTCGAATAGGCGAAGCTATGGTGAGCGATCGAAGAGCTGAAAACCAAGCTTCAAAGAAATCGAGTTTTAGGTTCGGTGGATGCAAAGAAGAACTCGAAGAACTCGAGTCTGGGGTTCGTGATGCAGATTCGAAGAACTCGAAAAAAAATCGAGCCTTGGTTGCAGAGTTCTGGGTTCGGGTGGTGTGTTTTCAGATTTCGAAAACAAATCAGGCCTTTCGGTGGATGCAAAGAAGAACTCGAAGAACTCTAGTCTGGGGTTTGTGATGCAGATTCGAAGAACTCGAAAAAAAAACCGAGATTTGGTTGCAGATTTCTGGGTTCGGGGGTTTTTTTTTTCATATTTTGGGAGAGAGAATTTTCAAGTTCTGGCTCTTGATACCATGTTAAATTGGTTCAATTTCCGTCTCACTTCTCATACATCAATCGCATATATTTATACAACCTATAAGTAGAGTCCTACTTCATCAATAATTAGGACTAACAAACCTAATCCTAAATAGAGTCCTAACAGAAATTGTTCTCATTGGTTGAAGTTCGAGACTCAACATAAAAGTATTAGAATCTCGGATGCGGTCAATATGGCTCGACCAAGAATGCTCTTCCTAAACTATGTCAGATTGATAGACTTCCTCATCAATAGCTGCTTGATTAAGCAAATACAAGGGGGCTGCTCTGTATTGCTCGATCTGGTTCATTGTAGTTTCTTTGAAGACGAATTTGATTTAGCCTTGTTTAATTGTATCTTGTTTTTCTTTAATAATACCTATTGTAGATGCCGTTTGTCCTTCACTTAATGAAATTTCTCTTTCAAAAAACAAAAGTTTTATTTGTTGTTGTTATAGCTATTATTAGAATCTTTTTCCCTAACTTTTGCCAAAATAAGTAACAATTCCAACTTTGTAGCAAAGTATGAAATAATTCCAACTTACGGTCCACGTAGGAATAGACATGAGGAATTTTTTTTATTTGGCTCAGACCAACAGCTATCATATTAGCGATTTATCTTATATAATCGCTAATCACAGTTGCTGTTTTTATAAGTGTAAATCCTTCAGCAGTTCACATGTGCCCCAAATTTAACAGGGATCCACAACTTTCTAAGAAAAACACTGAAGCACAAACGACAATTTGTCCCATTATCACATAGAAAAATTCATGATACCTTCTTTTAATCTTCGGTGAAGAAAGCAACCATCAACTATTAAAAATTTAAAAATTATCCATACAATAATTCTTTAGATAAGCATCCATACGACAACTGGGAGGGGGGGAGGGAAAAAAAATTCTAGTTATATTGCTTCTATAATCCATAATACCACTATGCTTGGCTAAAGCATCGCATAAATCCTGCTACAATGATCAATCTTCACTCCCGGAAGCTCCTTCCACAGCTTTCTACAGTTAGACATAATGCTTGCATATTTGTTAGTACTATCCTTCTGATCACTTATATATGAGACTAATCCCAGGACGACTACCAGAACAAATCGTAGCATGCTAAAGTTATGGATATGCAACAGACAAACCCTCGTACAGTGCTATGAGTTCGGACATAAGGGGGTCTAAAGCAAAGCTTTTCTTCCCGAACCCAAGGACCCAATTGCCTAAATAGTCTCTAACCACTCCCCCGGTACCCATCGGGTCAGAAAGATGAGAAAAAGAGGCAACCACATGAATGATGTGGGTATGAAAGGCTCTTGTATGGTTAAAGGAAAAGGGAGGGGGGGGAGAGAGGTGATTTTGCGTGTGGTCTTAGAAGAGTGAATGCGATCACGAATGAGATTAAGTAGCTAAATATTGAGAATCTACAAGTACCAGACCAAAGGGCAAAAAAAAAAAAAAAATTTTGAAAAAAGATTACCTTTTCTTTTTAGACTTTCGACCGACAGACATCAAATGATGAAATACATATATCATGAATCATGATGCTTTGTGGCATTATAGCCTATAGGATACTTTTTTTTTTTTTTTTTTTTTTTGACAGAGAGAAATACAAGAAAAATAAAAAACCCTACTCTTTCCTTGCTGCTACTGCAAGTAAATGAGCAGGATGGATCTTACTTCTAGAAACCTGAATTAAATTGACTGAATTAAACTTATCTAGGAGTAAAAGGATATCTAAGATAATTGCTCTGATTTCAATTGCTGTATCTTCTGGTTGATTGCATCCCATCACAATTTCTTTTGCGTCTGACCATATTTCCAGATTGTGAATACCTCTTTTTTGCACTTCTTTAATTCCATTCAGAACCGCATATGCTTCTGCTTGTCTAGAGGAGACAGCACAAATCTTGTTTTTACCTTTTACTGAGACTATGCCTAATTCCATTAACACCCATCCAAAAGCCGCTATAGAGCCTTTACCTTCTTCTTTTGAATTTTTCCAGGCTCCATCCACCATCAGAATGTTCCTAATACTACCTTCAGTCCAGTTTTTCTTCCAAAAAATCTGGTTAGCTATTAGTACAGAAAGAGGACCATTCTTGTCTTGAGACGGATTTTTTGAATCTATAGTACTTGGATTAGCGAGAATCCATCTTTCTTTCCATTGATTAATCCAGGCAAAAACTAACTCAGGACGTATTGAAGCCGACGGATTGAACGCACTTCTATTTCTCAAAAGCCAGATACTCCAGAGGATTGCAATAAACTCAAAAGCTTTATTTTCCTCCTCTTTGTCAGCATGAATGAAGAACCACAACCAATTTCGCGACCATTTTTTAACTGATCTTCCTTTAGGATAATCTGAGATTATACCTAAAGAAGAGCTCTTCCAAATTCTCATAGCTATTTCACACTCTTTGAACAAATGAGTTTCAGAATCTTCAAACTTTCCACATAATGGACAAAGACTCTCGCTTAGGATATTTCTTTTCCTAAGGTTAACTCTGGTGGCAAGAGCACCATTGTATAGCTTCCAATAGAAAAATTTCCATTTTGGCCAAATTTTTAGGTTCCAAAACTGCTTCCAAAACGTTGTAGCTGAAAGTTTAGGACTTCTCCCTTCTAATAGAAACCAATATCCCGACTTGATTATATAGTTGCCCTTTGGAGTAAGACGCCAAAAATATTCATCTTGTTTGTCTTCACTTGGAATATGGATAGACTTGATACTCTTTTTTGACATCGGATTAAACCAAATGTCTAGTAACTCATTATCCCATTCCCTCGAATCTTTTATCAGGTTAGCCACCCACACTGGTTTGGACTGATGAATGTTCTCATCTACTTGTTTGAAAGTTAGCTGGTTAGAACCAACCCAATATGAATCAAGGATGCTTATCTTCTTACCATTCCCTAGCAAAGAGCCAACTCCTTCTTTCATACTGTAAACACTTTTCATCAAACTACGCCCACTCCATGAACAACTCTTAGGAATTTTCCCCTTCAGGCTATTTGAGAACCAATTTGAGGAGTACCTCGCTGAAAAAATTTTACTTATAAGAAGATTATCATTCTGGTTAATCCTCCACGCTTGCTTGAATAGAATGGCCTGGTTCATGAGAGAAAGATTTTTCATCCCTACTCCTCCTTTGTATTTATGGTCTTCCAGTAGTTCCTTTTTTCTCCAATAAATTGGCTTCTTCGCCTTACTTGATTTCCACCAATATCGTAACAGGGAAGAGGAGATGCTGTTAATCACTTTCTTGGGTAGCATATAAGTAGCCATCATATGCGACCCATACGCTATTAAAATACTGTTAATCAGGATAAGCTTCCCTGCCAAGTTTATATGAGAGAATTTCCAACTCGAAATAGTGGCGTCTACCTTTTGTTGAAGATCTTGGAACACATTTAAGTTGCGACCATCAACATCCATAGGGCAACCTAGATACTTCCCTAACTTCTCCTTAGAGTCAACCTTAAGGCCTTTTTTCAGAAGCCGAATGAATTTCTTTGGCATATTCTTACTAAAGACAGCATATGATTTTTGTTGGTTCACCATTTCACCCGAAACTAAACAAAACTTTCTCAGAATTGAATTTATATTCCAACAATTATCTATTGTGCCTTTAAGAAAAAATAGCGCATCATCCGCAAAAAAGAGATGAGAGATTACCGGAGCTTTTTGTGCTACTTTTATACCTTTGATAATCCCAGCTCCTTGTTGAACTATTAACTGTCTTGATAACGATTCCATGCAGAGAATGAAAATATACGGGGAGAGAGGATCCCCTTGACGCAATCCTGCTTTTGGGAAAATTTTCCTCGAAGGCTCACCATTCACTAGAACAGAATAAGAAACCGTGGAGATACATTGCATGATGAGATGAATCCAAAGGGGAGGCATTTTAATCTTCCTTAGAATTTTCTCAATGAACCTCCAACTAACTCTGTCATAGGCTTTGTTTAAGTCCAAATTAAGGATTAAGGAAAAGTTATTTCCTTTTTTCTTCCTCTTAACACAACTCAGCATCTCGTGAGCAATGATACAGTTATCATTTATGGAACGACCAGGAACAAAAGCACTTTGGAATTCACCAATTAGGTTCTTCATAAGAGGTTGGAGTCTACGAACTAGACATTTTGCAATGACCTTGTAGGTAGAATTACACAGACTAATTGGTCGAAACTGACTTACTTGATCCGGGCGATCCACTTTGGGAATTAAAGCAATGTGAGTTTGATTTGCTTCTTTTAGCATGAAACCTCCAGCGAGGAAATCAAGGGCCGCTTTACTAACATCTCCTCCACAAGTATCCCATTCTTTTTGCATAAAGACCGGAGGAATCATACTTATTTCCACCTATAAGCACCCCCATTATCCAACATTCCCTATATGAAGTACATCGTCCATTCTTTTTCTATTTCAACAATTGAGTTATCACGCTTGCCAATGCACAACTTTAACTACGAATATTGTTAATTATTTTTGTAGTAAAATTATAAAAAATTTGATACTTTAAAAATATATATCGAGACGTATCTAACAAGACCCATATGATTATATTTCTCTATACGTAGAAATCACAATAGATAATAAAAAAGTGCTTGACGAATAAGGTAGAAACTCAATTGTTGTAATAATAAAAAAAAGTTAGTAAAGAGTGGTTGTTGGAATTAATTTAGAAAGTAGCTCGTGAAAACTGAAAAGGTAGATCTTCTTCCGCATATATTGTTATCGTGCTTAACAATATTCTCTATTTCTATTACATTTTGAAAGTGGGAGATGTAGAATGTTTCGAGGCAAATAGAATATAAGATTGAATCCCCCACGAGGCCATTCCTTTTGTTCTCTATTTTATTGCAATTTGCAAGTGGCACGGGAGATATACGCGTTAAACATTATGTGAAGTACTGCTTTATAGTTCCCTTTGGAATCTTTACTTGTTCATGAATATTTTCTTTATATAGTATCCACCTTTCTCATCTTATTTTGCATCAGCCATCAACGCACTTACACTTCTACTAGTGTATAGTCGCTCTACTTGAAAATGACTCACAACAACGTGATAGTTTCACTCCTTTTGTTCCTTCCCTTGTTTGTAGACATCTCTCACTCTCAACCTCTCCCAGATCTTTGCCTTCCACACGACAGAGATGTGCTCCTCCGTATCAAAAACCATTTCGGCAACCCTTCCTCGCTTTCGTCGTGGGACCCTAATACAGATTGTGCTGGATGGAATGGAATCCAATGCAACATTCAAGGCCATGTAACTACAATCCAAATAACCGATGCCGAAGATATCCACGGCCTAATACCGCCTTTCTTGGACCAACTACCATCCCTCACTACGATCAACTTTGATAAACTACCCAATCTTTCCGGCCCAATACCATCGTATATCGGTAAGCTCACTAACCTCACTATGCTTTTTATCACCGGAACCAACGTGGCTGGCCCAATCCCTGAATTCTTGAGGCATCTCACCAACTTGAACCAACTCTACCTCAACTCCAACAAGTTCACAGGGCCAGTCCCTAATTTTCTAGGCCAACTCAAGAGTTTGATTTATCTTGAGCTCTCTTCCAATTTTCTCACTGGCCCAATTCCTGTGGCCTTAGCCAAACTAACCAGTGTCGAACTCCTTGCTCTTAGCTCAAATAAATTGTCCGGCCAAATACCTGATTTTATAGGCCAGCAACTAAAAAAACTAACAGTACTACAACTTAATTTCAACTCTTTATCGGGCACAATACCAGCATCTTTAGGCTTACTGCCTAAACTCCAAACCATCGAGCTTACTGGGAACAAGTTAAGTGGTTCAGTCCCAAAGTGGTTGGGCCGTGGTAATTTATATTTTATTTCTCTTGGTCAAAATAAATTGAAGGGGGATGCCTCATTTTTGTTTGAAAAGACCAACACCAACATCCTCAATTTGGGGGTTGAGGACAATCTTTTGAAGTTTGACATCACAAATGTGGACTTGGCCCCAAGCTTAGTAGGCATGAACATAAGCCACAACATGATCTATGGGTCTCTCCCTAAGCGGTTTGGCTTATTACGACCCGATGATATTGATGTGAGTTATAATCAACTTTGTGGTCCAATTCCTAATGGTAGACGTTTCAAACGGGTAGACCCGAATATATTTGCCCATAATAAGTGCCTTTGTGGTGGCCCATTTCCTGGTTGCAAGTAACCACGAATGCTTGTCGGATGATTCATAGTATTCAAGGCTTTCTTCTTTAGTCGGTGTTTTTGTGTCTTGGTGTTTGCAACTGTGTACATGTTTATTTAGTGTTGTAATAGTGCAAGTTCATTGTTGACGGCACTAACCAGCAATTGGACTATTAAATGAGTTTGTTTTCCATTGTTGTTGAAAAAAGGGGTGATCCTTTGTCTTTCTCTATATACATTTACTCCTGATTGGCTGATTGATTGATTACATGTTGATACTCTCAAAAATAATGTGAAAGTAAAAAGTCTATCCTAAGTCAAAGGCTTATGAGTTATGATCATCTGAAAATGGTGTTATGCAACCTCAAGTGCATTATTGCACTATCTATACTAATATATTAAAAGGTGTTCCTGAACAACGCCACATGGCGCTTTCCCGTTTTGTGCCATGTAATCCACGTACACTAAAATAATAGAAATTGCTTATATAAGATTTGATCCAATGATCACAAGCATATATATATATAATATTAATGTACCACTAAATCAAGTGATACTTGATGTTATTACTTCAAAGTAAAATATTAGTAACTGAAATTAACTAGTTTACCTTTGTCGTAGTCCGAGCCTAAAAACTAGTTTTATTCTCAAAAAGGATTGAAACTCTAATACTAACCAACTAGTGGTAAATTGGTAATGCCGTAATTTAACTACTATACCCCAGTCTATTTATATAATCTAGTATTATATATGTTGCCTGAAGTTTCCTGTGTTCTTGAGGATTTTGTTGGGGCTTTACCTTGTTGTTTCTTATCACATACAGCAAAATCTTTCGGTTCATTAAACTGAACCTCTACTCATAATGGCTATTTATATATTACCCCAGACCACCAGGAATCTACAACCTTTTAAGAACAACACTGAAACACAAATGATCAAACGATCATGAATCATGATTCTTCGTGGGACGTTTCCACCTGTATCACTATATGCGCCCCCCATAATCCAAAAAAAAAACCCCTTTTATCTTCTTTAGCATATTATTAATTCAGTATCGTGCTTCACAATATCCTATTGCAATTTGCAAGTGGGAAATGTTGAATGCTTTGAGGACAGAATGATTGAATTCCCCACGAGGCCATTCCTATTTTTCTCTATTTTATTGCAATTTGCAAGTGGCACGAGAGATATACGCGTTAAACATTACGCGAAGCGCTTTTATAATCTTTATCTGTTTATGAATCCAGCTCGCTCATCGTATTTGCATCACTGCACTGCACTGCACTTCTACTAGTGTATGTAAGTCGCTCCACAGGAAAATGACTCATAACCACCTGATAGTTTCACTCCTTTTGCTCCTCCCTTTGTTTGTACACATCTCTTACTCTCAACCTCTCCCAGATCTTTGCCATCCCCACGACAAAAATGTGCTCCTCCGTATCAAAAACCACTTCGGCAACCCGTCCTCGCTTTCGTCATGGGATCCCAATACAGATTGTGCTGTGTGGAAGGGAATTCGATGCAACGATCAAGGTCATGTCACTGTCATCATAATCAACACCGCCGAAGATATCCACGGCCTAATACCGCCTTTCTTAGACCAACTTCCATCCCTCACTCAACTCTACTTCTTTGAACTTCCCAATCTTTACGGTCCAATACCATCGCACATCGGTAAGCTCACTAACCTCACTCACCTTACTATCACAACAACCAATGTGTCCGGCCCGATCCCTGAATTCTTGGGTCAGCTCACGAATTTGGACCAACTATTTCTCGCATCCAACAAGTTCACTGGGCCAATCCCTGATTTTCTAGGCCGATTCAAGAAGTTGATTTATCTTGACCTCTCTTCCAATTTACTCACTGGCCCAATTCCTGTAGCCTTGGGTAAATTAACCAATCTCCAAATCCTTATGCTTAGCTCAAACAAGTTGTCTGGTAAAATACCCGATTTTATAGGCAAACAACTTAATAATCTACTAATACTAGCGCTCGATTTCAACTCTTTGTCGGGCCCAATCACAGCATCCTTGCGCTTGTTGCTCAAACTCCAAAATCTCGCGCTTGCTGGAAACCAATTAAGTGGTCGTGTCCCGAAGTGGTTGGGTCGCGGTAATTTAAATTTTCTTTATCTTGGTCACAATAAATTAACGGGGGATGCCTCGTTTTTGTTTGAAAAGACCAACACCAACATCCTCAATTTGAGAGTTGAGGACAATCTTTTGAAATTTGACTTTACAAATGTGGACTTGGCCCCAAGCTTGTTAGGCATGAATATAAGCCACAACATGATATATGGGTCTCTTCCTAAGCGATTCGGCCTATTACAGCCAAATGAAGTTGATGTGAGTTATAATCAACTTTGTGGTCCAATTCCTAATGGTAGACGTTTCAAACGGGTCAACCTGAACATATTTGCCCATAATAAGTGCCTCTGTGGTGGCCCATTTCCCGGTTGCAAGTAACCATGAACGACGCTTGTCAGATGATTCATAGTAGTCGTTAAGGCTTTCTTCTTTAATAGTTGTTTTTATGTCTTGGAGTTTGCAGTTGTGTACGTTTATTTTGTTGTTGTAATTGTGCAAGTCCAGTGTTGAATTGATGTGGGAATTCTGAATGACCTACAGGGGGATGTGGATGAATAAATTCCCATGATTTGTGGGAATTTCAATTTTCCATGAATTTTCATTGCCCTAATTTTCCCAAATTTATGTCAACCAAACAACTACCCAAATAAGAAAATCATGGGAATTTTTATTGCCTACATAATTTCCTGTATGCCAAACAACCACTTAGTGAGTCAATATGGTTGTCCACCAAATATGTGTTAGACCTTTAGGGAAATTTGTGGGTAACCGGATTGTTCTTCCATGTACGTAATATACTCTTTCCTATAAGTATTTTACCGACCCACAAAGTCCAATGGGTTCACGTTAAACACCTATGAGATATGAAGAAGAAAACCATAGAGATTGGTTGTTGACAAACTCTATACACTACAAATTTTCGAAGGTTCTGTTTTCTGAAGAACAAGGAGAAGAAATCTCGAGGAAATTCTCCAAAAGCTAATCATTGCTTTATTTTCTTGCACTACAACTTTAGGATCATAAACCTTTGAATGTGACGCACCTTCATTTTGGGTGCACCTGTGCTTTTTAAGTTTTAACGATATGCTGTGTAGTGTATACGGATGTTGCGAACTTCTAAAGACGTTGATTTGTATATACAATTGAGCTACTCTTTAGCTTTTCTATGCCTATTAGCAATAAGATTAACTTTATTTGCCTAGTACAATCATGTCTAATTTCACTCCGCTGCATTTCAGGCAGAGAAATTTTACTGATACTGCCAACTTTACATTGCGGTGTGGAGTCTGCCAAATCGGTGTCAAAGGACAGAAGGTAGGATCTGATTTGAATTTTGTTTCTCATTAGCAAATCACTCATTTTGGCACGTTCACTCGAAAATCTGATTCTAATGATGCTCGAAATTATGCTGTTTTTAGCAGGAGGCTGTGGAGCATGCCCTGGTCATGTTCACTTTCAAGAATATATATAATACTTGAAAGCAGAAACTCTTTTTTTTTTTTTTTTGACGGGGAAAGCAGAAACTCTTTATTATAGAAAGATCATTCATTACCCGGTTACCCCTCAAAAAAAGAAAGTTCATTCATTGTATATTTGTACAGTTGGTCTTGTAAGAGGCTGCCTACTTTTAATTTAAAATTAGGCACGGCCCAAACCCAATATTAAGAATAGAATAGGCCACCTTTGACTAGTTTAATCTATTTAGCGACCATTTTAATTTATTTAGTGACCTGTTTAATATACTCAGTAATCACATTCTTTAACCCATTAAGTAACTAGTTTAATCCTTTCACTAGTGGAAAAAAGCCTAAGGGATGCGGTCAAAAGTGGCCTAAGGGCTGCGTTTTTTGACCGCAGCAATTAGAGTAGCAGCCCTTAATATATAGGAAGGGCTGCGATTATGAACCGCAACCCTTGCATTATTAAGGGCTGCGGTCGTAAGAAAACCGCAGCCCTTAGCCATAAAAGGGGCCGCGGTTAACTCGGGAAAACCGCAGCCCTTGAATACTTAAGGGCTGCGGTTTTCCAGCTAACTGCCGACTTTTTATGGCTAAAGGGCCGGTTTTCTCTATTAACCGCATGACCCTTTTGGTAATAATTTTTTTTTTTTTAAAATTCAGCTCTATATATAATATTATATATGTGCTCGTTCCCCGTGTCGCTGGTTCCTTCTTTGCTTTGCTTTGTACCATATTACAAACCTCATAATGCATATATATATAGAGTTCCCAATTATATATGTAATAATTCTATATATATAATAAATAATGTTAAAGAGTACATATTAAGGCAAATATTAATTCTAATACAAAAAGCTACATTAACGCAACAACCAAATAGCTTGCCAACTTGTTTCGAACTTCTAGCTAGTTCTTGCAAAATCCTAACCAATGTATCATAGACAATCTTCACAAATGTAGGTAGCCAACTTGTTTCGAACTTCATCCAACTCTTCAATTGTGAATTCATCCAACCTTGGTGCGTCGTTATCCATGTAAACCTTGCAATAATATGAATATAATAAATTAATAAGATGAAGTCAAACATTTACAATATATAATAACAACTAACTCTTGCAAAAGATTAGAAGTTCAATTTTTAGGTTCGTTTCAGGGTCGTTTTTTGTGAATTTGAGCTATTTTACTTCCCAAAACTACCTACAAGTTACACATAGGAGCAAAACTAACACACACCACTTACTTTATGCATAGTTGAAGTATATAAGTCACACTTAGGTACAAAAGATTAGAAGTTTAATTTTTAGGTTCGTTTCGGGGTCGTTTTTTGTGAATTTGAGCTATTTTACTTCCCAAAACTACCTACATGTTATATATAGGAGCAAAACTAACACACACCACTTACTTTATGCATAGTTGAAGTGTTAATGTCATATTTTGGTGCAAAAGATTAGAAGTTCAATTTTTAGGTTCGTTTCGGGGTCGTTTTTTTGTGAATTTGAGCTATTTTATTTCCCAAAACTACCTACAAGTTACACATAGGAGCAAAACAAACACACACCACTTACTTTATGCATAGTTGAAGTGTTAATGTCATATTTTGGTGCAAAAGATTAGAAGTTCAATTTTTAGGTTCGTTTCGGGGTCGTTTTTTGTGAATTTGAGCTATTTTACTTCCCAAAACTACCTACAAGTTACACATAGGAGCAAAACTAACACACACCACTTACTTTATGCATAGTTGAAGTGTTAATGTCATATTTTGGTGCAAAAGATTAGAAGTTCAATTTTTAGGTTCGTTTCGGGGTCGTTTTTTGTGAATTTGAGCTATTTTACTTCCCAAAACTACCTACAAGTTACACATATGAGCAAAACTAACACACACCACTTACTTTATGCATAGTTGAAGTGTTAATGTCATATTTTGGTGCAAAAGATTAGAAGTTCAATTTTTAGGTTCGTTTCGGGGTCGTTTTTTGTGAATTTGAGCTATTTTACTTCCCAAAACTACCTACATGTTACACATAGGAGCAAAACTAACACATACCACTTACTTTATGCATTGTTGAAGTGTTAATGTCATATTTTGGTGCAAAAGATTAGAAGTTCAATTTTTAGGTTCGTTTCGGGGTCGTTTTTTGTGAATTTGAGCTATTTTACTTCCCAAAACTACCTACAAGTTACACATAGGAGCAAAACTAACACACACCACTTACTTTATGCATAGTTGAAGTATATAAGTCACACTTAGGTACAAAAGATTAGAAGTTTAATTTTTAGGTTCGTTTCGGGGTCGTTTTTTGTGAATTTGAGCTATTTTACTTTCCAAAACTACCTACATGTTATATATAGTAGCAAAACTAACACACACCACTTACTTTATGCATAGTTGAAGTGTTAATGTCATATTTTGGTGCAAAAGATTAGAAGTTCAATTTTTAGGTTCGTTTCGGGGTCGTTTTTTGTGAATTTGAGCTATTTCACCTCCCAAAACTAGCTACATGTTACATGCTACAATTTCCAAAATAAACTAATTCTTACCTATCAATTTAATCTAAATTAAATAAACTAATTAGTTACATACCTTTTAAAGATAATCGATGTCGGTACAACGGTTGACTATATCAAACATGTACCGCAAAGACGTAATAGCCACAATCAACACCATTCTTTTGTTGCGGACATCGAAATTCACCAAATTTAAACATCCAAAAACATTCATGTTAAATTTAAAGTATATGAAAATAAATGGTTAGACATAAGATTCACCAAAGTAGTTACCTCAACTGATATCCAAAGAGGAGCTTTTCCTAATCGAAGTCCAAGTCCATAATGGTGCTTCATCACACTACATCAATACATTATAAGATGTTTATTATATATATATATATATATATATATATATATATATATATATATATATATATATATATATAAATGTGTAATATTAGGTACACATATTGTTCTAGTTAAGTTACCTATTCAATAGTTACTTGACTAGTAAGCTCCATGGTGGTTGTCGACGAAGAGAATCAAAGTGGTAAACGTGATTATTTGACAAACATATCACAATGAGCGTCCAATGGAGACTATATAAGGAAATAATATAAAGTTACTTATTCAACAATTCGGTGAATTTTGTTAACGATATATATGGAACAAGAAGGCAAGTTATCTAAACAAGGTAATAAAGTTATAGAAAATAAAGTAAAGCATCAAGTTTGGTGTAACAAGCTTACGCTTCAATATATGGAACAAGGATGAACTTCTCTTCTAACCGATGTGATTGTTTGAAACTAGTATCGAGGTATTCTTTCACATCGGTTTTGTTTTTTAAACAATTGTCATCTCGCATCATACTTGGACATAACCAACCAATCTTTGTCTCACTCATTTTTTCATTCAATTCAGTACACAATAACCTGAGAAATTAAAGCATATAATAAAAAGTCAACATACATGTATGGAAGTTGAAAATTATTATAAACTTGTAAAGTAAGATATGTATATGTATCACCTCATGAAAGCTTGTATCATTGTTCCACTCAACATTTCTCCACGTAAGAATTCTTTAACATCGTCTTTGGAAATCCATGTAGATGACTCGTCGGCGTAGTTGAATTGTTCCTTCCCCAAAGGAACATGTATTGGAGCATTCTCGGGCAAATCGCTAACACACTCATGCAACCAATAACATGCCTTAGTAAGGCCTTGCACCACCAACGGCTCGAGAAGTGGATTGTTTGACATACTAACTTGGTCATCGAACACAATTGGTTCAATTTCGGCACGTCCAATTGCCTCCTTAGCCATCTTGTTTTGTGAACCGACCTTTTTAGCCTTCTGGTCATGTGAACCAGCCTTCCTTGAAACCTATTAAAAAGTAATAATAAGAATATTGTTCACTTATTATTTATATGACATAGAAAAGTAATATAATCAGAGTTGATTATTACATAAACTAACGCATATATATATGTATGTTTATCGGTGTACCTCATCTGAAAATCGCACCCATGCACGCGGCCACGAACATAACTACCATGGGCGTCACTCGGTGTATGTAGACTAACCTCCGGTTTTGGCATCGGAAGACCTAAGTCTTCAAAACCAGGGCTCAATGTAGTCGATGCTCACCACATAGTGATCATTGTTCACTATCTGGTGATGCACTCGTACTCGATCACCAGGAGGTTGTGCATGGCCACTAGCTACCACAATCAGACTATCAGAATCTTTTTCTTGAACTAATAGTCGGCATGGGGTCTCCTCCTTTGAATCAAAACAAGTCATTAATAGTTAATTGCGATGAAACAACATATTTAGAATTGCATGCACTTAGGGACAATACATAGTTAATTAATAAAGCACGGTGATTAAGCGTGATAAATTAAACCAAATACGGTGATTACCTTCAACTCGGGTATTGGTGGATCGGAGTGCGGTATCGTTTGATTATCCGATGTTTGTGGAACACCGATCGGCTGGCTAGATGGAACATCACTACCTTTCTTCAATGGGAAGGTCGGTAAACCCATTTGCTCCATCATAGCATTGAAGTTATGTGTCATCTCCTCTCTAAGCTCCTCCCGAATTGCGAGATTTGATAGCCTCCACATCTACCGACGCCGAATTCACACTACTTGCACTTGATTTTGACGTTGTCGTGTATTGTTCACCATATACCTTTCGCACGCCGAGGCGGACACCTCCCACGCCCCTCACACGACCACTATGGTCCTTTCCCTAGAGTTTCGTGCAAAGCATCCATGTGTGCGGTAGGAGTGAAATCACTGTTGCCTCCTTTTCCTTTAATCCGATCTACAAATAAAACAACATAAATTAGACGTTAAAATTTTTCAAAAAACAAAACAGCGGCGCGGCGCCCCGGCGACGGCGCCAGCGGCCGAGCCAGCGGCGTGGCGGCCCGGCCGATTTTGCTGCCGATGGCGGCTGCCGTGCTGCGCTGGGGCCGTGCTAGGGGGAAGGCGGGGGGAGGCTGTGTAGGGGGCAGTGGGGGCAGTGGGGGACTGTGGGGGGGCGCGTGGGGGACCGTGTAGGGGGGCAGTGGTAGGGGGAGTGGGGGGAGCGTGGAGGGGGAAGTGCAAGGGGGGGACTGTGTAGGGGCGAGTGGGGGGGGCGTGTAGGGGGGTGGGGCAGTGGGGGGACTGTGTAGGGGGGTGGGGGGGGGACTGTAGAGGGGGTGTAGGGCGGCGGGGGGTACTGTAGGGGGGGCGGCCCAGCGAGGCCGAGCGGCGATGGCGGCCCGGCTAAGTTTTGCATGCCGATGGCGGCCTGCGCATGCTGCGCTGCTTGCCTGTGGCAGCCGGGGCCGTGCAAGGGGGGGCGTGGGGGGGCGTGTGTAGGGGGGGAGTGCGGGTGTGGGGTGTGGGGGGTGGGGTTACTTGAATAATGGATATAAACGAAAACATATCAAATTAGCAAAATAAGCCTAAAATGATATTTACGTTCCCGAAATCCGACCAACAACAAAGTAGCACCTATAAATCTACTTAATAGCAATATTTTAGGTTATATTATCATGTTTCACAAGAAATTGGAGCCCGTGACTCAAACTATTCGAAAATGACATGAAATGGCCGAAATAGGCCTAAAATGATATTTACGTTCCCGAAATCCGACCAATAATAAAGTAGAACCTATAAATCTACTTAATAGCAATATTTTAGGTTATATTATCATGTTTCACAAGAAATTGGAGCCCAGTGACTCAAACTATTCGAAAATGACATGAAATGGCCGAAATAGGCCTGAAATGATATTTACGTTCCCGAAATCCGACCAATAATAAAGTAGAACCTATAAATCTACTTAATAGCAATATTTTAGGTTATATTATCATGTTTCACAAGAAATTGGAGCCCGAGTGACTCAAACTATTCGAAAATGACATGAAATGGCCGAAATAGGCCTAAAATGATATTTACGTTCCCGAAATCCGACCAATAATAAAGTTGAACCTATAAATCTACTTAATAACAATATTTTAGGTTATATTATCATGTTTCACAAGAAATTGGAGCCCAGTGACTCAAACTATTCGAAAATGACATGAAATGGCCGAAATAGGCCTAAAATGATATGTACTTACAATAGCATTGGCTATCTTTTACGTAACGGGATCGGGTAACACTCTGTTTCCCTTTGCATCAACCCCATGCATCGAACACCACCAATCAAGGACCCCGTGCCGGTTGACGAGCCGGTGTAGGCGATGTGGTTGTAGAGGTAGGTGTCGTTGTCGAATCCTGTGTGGGGTAATGGGCAAACATCCACTTTTTTCTCGCCTGATCGTAGGAATGGGCACCCAAATGATGATAATATTTCCTTGCTTTTGCCCTCGCGCTTTTTTTCTCACGTCTTGCCTGAAAAAACACATAATTACAAACAAAAGATTAGGTGTTATATACAATCATACTCGAGCTAAGTGTGGTAAATATAATTAAAATCCTTTGCTTACAACATCTTCCGGGGTAGTATTTTTGGCAACAAATGCTTCCCACTCTTCAGGTTTGATATTTCTCCATATTTGATATGGTAATGTGGTGGGTTCCTCTGAATTTTCCAATGCGGCCTCGGCTTCGATTTGCTTTTCTCCCCCATAAATTTTCTTCTTCTTTGTACCCGTTCTTTTCCTCCGCTTAGTAATCCAACCGGACACTAACTTAGCCTTGAAATCTCGAAATCTCTGAGCAAGCGCGGATAAAAATAGATTCTTCTTGGCTTCATCATCTTCGATATTGAAGAGATTCTACAAAAAAAACGAACAAAAATATTAGTTTCCACATTTGTTGTAATAGATTAAATTTTATCATTAGTACTACATACACATACATTTATTAAAATTAGAAACTAAATGGTAGTATGAAACTTACCATAGTGTCATTCCATAGTAATTTCTTCATCCCCTCGGGCACCTCTTGCCATGAATGCAAAATGGAGAGCCTCCGAACACAAAGGCCAATATGTTTGGCATACTTAGAACGCCACACACCACAAGGTTGACCCAAGTTATCGTACTCTAAAGTCATATGCAAGTGAGTAGCACTTATTGACTTTGTAGGTACTCTTCCCTTTCTCTTTTTCATCACTTTCGATTTTCTTTGTTGTTGATTTGTTTGTAACTCCCGTTGTTGACCTTCTTTCCTACAAACTTGTTGTGCTTTCACAATTGTACCACTTTTTGGATGAAGTTCTTGAAGATCTCGATCTTCGAGATCACCTTTATCTGGGTCCTTCCTCACATCATAAGATTCATCCTCGGTTGTGTGTTCACTAGTCGTCATCTCATCCATATGTAGTAATTATCCCTGCAATTATAAACACATAGAAATTAATATATATGTACAAGTTAAAAAAAAATAACAAATTGATTAAGGACCAACAATAATGGAACATCGGAAATCGTGGGCCACTAGCTACTCCCCCCTGCACATCCCCCCCTGCGCCGCTGGCGGCGCTTGCTTCTTGCCGCGGGGGATGTGCAAGGGGGGAAGTAGCTAGGGGTTGGACGGGGGGGAGCGGGGGCTGCGTAGGGGGAAGTAGCTAGGGGTTGGACGGGGGGGAGTGGGGGTGTGCAGGGGGGGGGACCGGGGGCTGTGCAAGGGGGGGGAAGTAGCTAGGTGCTTGGACGGGGGGATCGGGGCGTGCGGGGGGGGACCGGGGCCTGTGCAAGGGGGGCCTAAAATGATATTTATTTTCCCGAAATCCAACCATCAACAAAGTAGCTCGTATAAATCTACTTAATAGCAACATTTTAGGTTATAAGATCATATTTCACAACAAATTGGATTACCATGACTCGAAATACACGAAAATGACATGAAACGGCCGAAAAAGGCTTAAAATGACGTTTACTTTCCCAAAATCCAACCATGAACAAAGTAGCACCCATAAACCTATTTCGTAGTCGTATTTTATGCAATATTATTACATTCAACAAGAAATTGGAGTCACATGACTCGAAATACACGAAAACGACATGAAACGGACGAAATAGGCCTAAAATGACCCTTACTTTCCCAAAATCCAACCAACAACAAAGTAGCACCTATAAACCTACTTAGTAGTCGTATTTTATGCAATATTATCACATTCAACAAGAAATTGGATTACCATGACTCGAAATACACGAAAATGACATGAAACGGCCGAAATAGGCTTAAAATGACGTTTACTTTCCCGAAATCCAACCATGAACATAATAGCACCTATAAACCTACTTTGTAGTCGTATTTTATGCAATATTATTACATTCAACAAGAAATTGGATTACCATGACTCGAAATAAACGAAAATGACATGAAACGGACGAAATAGGCCTAAAATGACCCTTACTTTCCCGAAATCCAACCAACAACAAAGTAGCACCTATAAATCTACGTAATAGTCGTATTTTTGGCTATATTATTATATTCAACAAGAAAATTGAGTCACATGACTCGAAATATATGAAAATGACATGAAATGGACGAAATAGAGATAAACCTGAGTATATGTCTCATGATTTGTTGACCTTCCGCCGTTTCTTAGGAGTTTCAACATGTATCCCTTCGAGTGTGATCAACACGCATATAGTTCTCGAGACATATTTACATCATCTTCCACGCTATTTTCGGGATTGGTAAAAGTTGGGATGTCCTCAAATGCATCATACTCTTCCTCATCCTCAACATCACCAATGCCCGAATACTCCTTTTGCCGGTACAACAATTGACCACTTATTATCGGCGGGATCGGTTACATAGAATACTTGTTTAGCTTGTGATGCAAGTACAAATGGCTCTTCAGTCTCACGTAGACGACCCATGTCCACAAGAGTGAATCCGCAAGGATCATCTTTTTTTACGCAACGTCGATTATCATCAACCCAATTGCAACAAAAGAGACAAATATGAAAAGCTGAGTAGTCAAGCTCCCATATTTCTTGAATTCGCCCATAATAGTTGGTGGCAGCAAGAACGGGAGACTTATCTTTCGAGCTTGCGTATTGTGTAGATGACGCCACAAGTGAAACACCACTATTCTGTCGCGATGTCGACTTAAGATCTTGACGTTCAGTCCAAAACGTATACCCGTTAATATCATAACCCTCATAAGAGTGTACAGATTCACGAGGACCAAATGCTAACCACTTGACTGTTTCAGAAACATTTTCATTTAAATCATCCACTACTCGATGATGAAACCAATCAATGAACGTCTTATTATGCATTTGCGTCAATGCCCTTATTCCTTTTCCAGGGTTGCTAACACGTAATTCCTCCATATGCTCATTTAAATAAGGATGGACAGCTGCCACGTGATGCAACACAAATAAGTGAGCTTGTGTACGCTTGTCGACAAAAGGTGAGATCAATTTTGAGCCAATCGTACCCTTGCCCTCGAGTGCGCCCTCGTGTCGAGATATCGGAACGCCAATAGGATCAACACCAAGCAACATACTCCGCCACAAAATTACCGACCTCTTCACCCACAATCCCTTGAATAATGCTACCTTCCGGTTGTGCAAGATTTCGAACTTTATCCTTCAAAGTACCCATATATCTCTCAAAAGGATAGCACCACCTCAAAAACACTTGGACCACACAGCTTAATTTCTCGAACTAGATGGACAATGAGATGGACCATAATGTCAAAGAATGCGGGGGGGAAAAAACATCTCAAATTTGCATAGAGTTTCAACTACTCGCGCTCGCAAAGAATCGAGGGTCGACGGTTCTAGGACTTTCTTGCATATTGTATGGAAAAATGAACAAAGTTCGGTAATGGTGTGCCTCACATGCTTCGGAAGTATCCCACGAATTGCAATCGGTAAGAATACTTGCATCATGACATGACAATCGTGAGATTTCATACTCGATAACTTCAACTCACCATTTAAGGTAACAAATCGCTTCATATTCGATGAGTACCCAGTTGGAACCTTAATACCATACAATGACTCGCAAAAATCCGTTTCTCGGCTTTCGACAACGTGTAGCAAGTCGGGGCAAATAATTCTTCTCCGAATCATCCACCTTTTTTCTTTTCCCAATTTCCTCATCAAGCCCTTCCTCCACTACTTTCTTTTTCCTTCCCGCCCTTTTTTGAGCCCACAACTCCGGTCGAAGCTTATTTTTTTCCAAGTGAAGACGTGACGCTTTAACATCCTTTGTCTTACCCGGAATATTCATAAGTGTCGCAAGAATTGCATCACAAACATTCTTCTCAATGTGCATGACATCCAAACAATGTCTGACTTTTAAATCTTCCCAATATGGGAGTTTCCAAAAAATAGACTCCTTTTTCCATAATCCTGTAGTTCCATCAACGTCATTCGCGGGTTTACCATAGATCGTTTCAATGCCCTTAACCCGATTATAAACTTCGGTACCAGTTAATGGTCTACGAGCAACTTCCTCTTCAACCGTCCCATCGAAGGCCTTTTTCTTAAATCGATAGGGATGGTCGCGTCTAAGGAGCCTTCGTGTGCGCATATAGACATGTTTGCAGCCCTTAATGTGTGTAGACTTCATGTCATCTATACAAATCGGGCACGGTTTTTTTCCCTTTGGTCTTATACCCGAGATAAGTTCCCATAAGTTGGAAAGTCGTTCATTGTACGAGAAAAGCATGGCACGCAGAGTGAACATCTCATTAGCATACGCATCAAATACCGACACTCCTTCGTTCCACATCTTACGTAAATCTTCAATAAGTGGTTGAAGGTATACATCTATGTCATTTCCAGGTTGTTTCGGCCCCGATATGAGAAGCGACAACATGATGTACTTGCGTTTCATGCACAACCAAGGAGGCAAGTTATAAATCACTAAAACTACCGGCCATGTACTATGCCGAGAACTAAGATTGCCAAAGGGATTCATGCCATCCGTACATAATCCAAGCCTCAAATTCCTATCCTCGTTACCAAACGGCTTATGCACCCTATTGATACTTTTCCACTCGGGGGAATCACCTGGATGCTTCAAAGAAACCGTCTTTCTTCCTACGATCTACATGCCACCGCATATTCTTCGCATCTTTTTTTATTGAGAACATGCGCTTAAATCTAGGTATTATGGGAAGATACCACAACACCTTAGCTGGTGGTCCTTCACTACCCCCGGCCCCTTCACGCTTGTACCTTGATAATCCACAACGTGGACACTCATCTAAATGCTCATACTCATTACGATAAAGCACACAATCGTTTGGACAAGCATGTATCCTCTCGGTACTCTAAACCGAAAGGACACATGAGTTTCTTAGCATAATAGTTCGACTTTGGCGAGATCATTTCCATCGGGGAGCATATCGGCTAAAACTTCCAACAACGACGTGAAACCGCAATCCGTCCAACCCCGCTTTCGACTTAATATTGAAGAGTGTTATCACAGCGGAAAGTTTGGTGTACTTCGTACAACCTGGATACAATGGCCTTTCAGCAGCCTCAGACATAGACTCAAACATACGAGGTCTTTTGCAAGACTGATCTTCAACCTCTTGTATCATCTCGTCTACCCGATCTCTATCATCATCCCCATATTCATCATCACCATACTCACCATCCTCGAAATCATCACCTAATTTATCCTTCTCCTCTTCACATACATCGTTCATTATCCTACAACTTCTTGCATATCTCCCCTCCTCACCATGCCAAACCCATACGTGGTATTGAGGCCTAAACCCACGACGAAAGACATGCTCCCTAAGCAAATTAATACTACTAACCTTGCTCACATTTCCACAATCTAAACAAGGACAATAAAAGTCGATCGCTCCAGAAAGATGCTTGATATTCTAATGCAGATTTACAAAATTCCGAGACCCCATTCACAAACTCAATCGATTCACGGCTACCATACATCCAAGTACGATCCATCTCATTCATGAAAACCTCTAATTAAACACAACCAATTATAAGTATCAATCATTTAAGCACATTCACATGCAAGACAATCACATATTGAAAACACGCACATACAAATGGAGGCTAAGAGAGTCACATGTGCAAATGTATGCATGCATCCGAAGGTCCTTATCACTCCAACCTAACCCATCTTTGGACGTTTAATCTCACTAGTGAATATATGCCAAATCTTCAATTCTAAGGAAAATCCGGCAACATTTCCCTACAGTTCTCCAAGTACACAATGTAGATAATTGATTATCTACATATGTACACAGAGAACAATGTAGAGAAACGACAAGCCAAGACTTTCCTTAGAATTGAAAAGAAGACATACATTCACCACCTAAGTGAGATCAAACGTCCAAGGACGATCCCCAAACAGGGGACTATTCAAGACTTACTCCTAGTGAGTAAGTCTTGAACGGGTATCTAGGCATATGATTGATGATATGATGATTCATATAACTTATACATTTCATAGCTTAATTAAATTGTTTTCATCCAATCTCATATCAAGAAATATACATACACATATATAGATTGAATCTACATATACACAATAAATGAAGATATATAATGAATTGTCTTTATCATAAATACATACCAATAACAACTAATATGGAGATCGATCTCTATATATACTCTGCACTATCTCCTAGTTGATTTGCCGCTTCCAATATGCTAATATCTAGGACACATAAAACCGAAAAAATTGTTAGCATATAGTAAATGCAAAAATTATAAGAAATACATTCATATATATAAATTATCATATCTTACCCACTTTGAAACACATTACAACTAACTTTTCTCATTTAAACTATTAACAAATTATAAATGAAATTTGTTTGCATTAAACTAAGTTAATAGCTAATGTAGCTAATCAAATAATTCAATTAACATATTTTCGGGTTCCGAAGCACGACCCTTTTGTATAACTTTTCTGCAATTTCAGTCCCACTCAAATGCAACCTTTAATTTCTCTCCCAAACGAATATATAAACATATTAGAAAATAAAAATCAAAATAATTAAAAAGGCAACCTTGAATTTCTTGAACAAATGCGTGAGAGAGGGTGGGCGGCGCGCAGGTGGGTGGCGCGCAGGTGGGTGGCGCACAGGTACGGTGGGTGGCGCGCACCAGCGGCAGGCGCTCAGGTGGCAGGGTGCGCAATCCGGTGGCGTGGGTCTGCGTGGTGCGCTGGGGATGGCGCGTAGAAGGCTGCGTGGCGCGCACAGGACGGTGGACCGGAGCTCAGGGGGTGGTTGAATTCGAAAGCTAGGGCTCAGGGGTGGTTCAATTCGCAAGGGTTGGGCTCTAGGGGTGGTTCGCTGCTGTGCGTGGTGAGATAAATTTTCGCGAGTGATAAATTGGGTGGAGCGAGGGAATTAAATGAGAGCGCGAAATTGGGGGGAAAAAATAAAACAAAGGGCTGCGGTTGTATGGAAAACCGCAGCCCTTCCATTAAGGGCTGCGGTCAGGCCCAAAACCGCAGCCCTTTATTGCACGAAGGGCTGCGGTTTTGGGCCTAACCGCAGCCCTTAATGGAAGGGCTGTGGTTTTCCATACAACCGCAACCCTTTTACAACAGCAAATGGCTTTTTTTCCTCTAGTGTTTAGTGACTAGTTTAATCCGTTCGGTAAGACTGTCGGGTTATGTTTTGAAATGTGTGTTGTAGTTCGAGAATAAAAGGGAAACAAAGGAAGGAAAATAGAAGGTATGACTAGGTTAGTGTGAAACGCCTATGGATATTGTTGGATTAGAGTGAAATAGAATGGGCTTGTTAGAAGAATGTAGGCTTGAGTTTGTCTAATTTTTTATTAAAATTAGACTGTCTATTCTAATATTTTGTGATATTTGTATTTGTGCCGCTAAAGAACATTCATATTGGACATCTGTGTCAACAAATCGAGAAAGGGATGTAACTTAGGAAGCTCTTTGATTTGTAGAAAATCCCTGTTGTAGCAGACAAATGGGATCATATGTTGTTGTTATTACTCCAATTTTCAGAAATTATAGATTGATTTTTCTTTTCTTATGTGAATATGTTGGATAATCAATTTGTCATGACAGTATAAAGTTAGAAAGTTCAATCACGTTGCAGCACTATGTAGAAAGTTTCCATTAGATAAAATCACTGACAACAAGGAAATTTTTATTTTGTATCCTAATTGTATAAATAAATTTGTTAATGCAGTGTGGATATAAGAACTACATAAGTTTCTCAAATGGACTCATTAGGACTTAAGAATTTCGTCATTTCCACGAAATTTATGTCTTGAACTTGATTATTATAGAGGCTAATCATCAGGAGGATAATTTGGGTGGCATACAAGGTATTCCTTTGCCAGGAGGAGCAGTTGGCGCACGGTAAAAGTAACATCTACATTCATTATTAACACAAGTTGCCATGATTTGGCCAAGATTTCTGTAGCAAGGACTGCATGTTTGTGCACATGCTTTGATGTCTGGACATCCTCCTCCAGTCACTGCTGAATATCCACAATTTCCATCTCCTGCTACTACATTCGCTGCAATACAAAGAAGAAATCAACAAAGAGATTTATGAGAAGTAGTGATGTCTAGTCACCATGATTAGCAATACGGAATTGTTTCCATTTTCTCTTTTCCTACTTAATGATAATGATACATTTCAGGTTAGCCGTTAGGTTGTCCTATTTTTATAGTAGGAGTGGAATTTGAGAATCAGTTTGTCATTTTTGAAACAGATCAAGTGAGAAAGCTGCGTGATTAGCAATACGGAATTGTTCAATGAATACACTGATTTTTTTGTTTTTTTTTTTTTTTTTTTTTTTTTTTTTTTTTGTTGACAGCTAGAAATACACTGATTCTTAGTATTAGATAAATCTTACTTACAAAGTAACACAGAAAAAGTCATCAACAGGACCACATCTAACTAAGCTAAGCAATCTTCTCTCTCCTCTCCCACAAAACCCTAATTTTCAACCTAGGGGCTACCGCCACCCTTTTGGGCGGTGGTAAGCCCCTTTTCTCCTTTTGTTACTAGTTTTTTATGTTAATGTTTCTAATAAACTTCAGTCTCTCTTTAATGGAGAGTTTTTCTACCCATTTATTGGGTTATATCTACCCATATATTGGGTTTTATCTCTCTCCATGTGAGAGTTTGGAGACTTTGTTTTTGGGTTTTTATGTAATTCAAGAAGTTGATTTGTTGATTGAAATTTGTGCGGGGTTGCAACAGATGTCAGTACTTCGTTTACAATCACTTGAATTGGATTCAGTTCTACTTCAAAACTACAAAAGATCGATAGACCCCCTTGCAGAAGGCTGCATCAGACAGAGATGTGAAAGACGAGGGTTTTCAGAAGTGTTAGATCTACTCAACGATCGTGGTTTTGTCATATTAGAATTGTATTTATTTCATTTTGATATGTATTTTTTTAGTTTTGACTTCTATTGTAGATGTCGTATGACTTTGAATTAATGAATTGATTTTTAATTTCAAAAAAAAAAAAGTAACACAGAAATACTATGTGATTTAAAAAACCCTAAGCCTAGTTTTTCTCTCTAGCCGCCTCCCTTTTTCCCCTTTTCCCTTCATCAGTAAGGGGCTGCCATGGATGATCTCATCCATGGTAAGCCCCTTTTCCTCTCTTGTTTTTACTTTCTAATTTGTCCTTTTGTTTTGTTGAATAAGTTAGTCTCTCTTTATAAGAGTTTCTTGTGCCCTAATATGGGAAGACTAGTCTTCTCTGTTGTGGAGGTCTCATTCTCCCTTATGGGAGTTGTGAGTCTAGTTTTTTTATTTGTAGGTATGAGAAATTGTTCTCATTGGTTGAAGTCCAAAACTATTAACATGAAGGTATTGGAAGCTCGGATGCGGTCAATATGGATAAATCAAGAAGGTTCTTCTCCAAACTATGTAAGAATGATAGACGGTTTCATTAATAGTTGTTTGGGACAACAAATACAAGGGACTTGCGCCACAATATTCGATCTGGTTCATTGTAGTTTTATCGAAGACGAAGTTGATCTGATCTTGTTTGATTGTATCCTGTTTTTCTTTATTACTTATTGTAGATGCCGTTTGGCTTTCAATTAATGAAATTTCTCTTTCAAAAAAAAAAAAAAAATACTATGTGATTTACTATTAAATTACAAAAATCGTTCCAAAGTTTACAAAATAACCATTTGAAAAGAATCACTATGATCATAACATTGATGGTAATAAATCTTTTTCTTTCTTACTTGATTAGCACAAACAACACCTCCTATGATCATAACATTGATGCTAATAGATGTCAAAAAAAAAAAAAAAAAACATTGATGCTAATAAATCTATTTCTTTCTTACTTGATTAGCAGAAACAACAATGCTAGTATTACTTTCTCTAGTTTGTAATAGATGCATCATGTTGATTGAGCACACTTGTCAATGCACAATTTTGACTATATTAATATCTTCAATTATATAATTAAAAATCATAGAAAAATAAGATCTTAAAAATATTCATTGAGTTTAACCCAATGACAATCTAAATAATGACATTTATCTTTATACATTAGTAATTACAAATAGCCATAGTTAATGTCCCAATAGTATATAAAGTCAATATGATGCATCTACTAAGAAACAAAGTAAGTATTTTATAACAGGAAAATCTCCATGTCATGTGTCGCCTTGTAATTCAACTTTGCAATTTCTACTCTTCAAACTTAAAATCTCAACTCATTTTCACAATTTTAATATTTTTAAGCGCCCAATTTTTACTAAGTGGATTTTTTGTACCTAAATTCTCATGAATTTATCTGAATTGTATTGAAGCAATTTGAATTATTTAGAATCGACCTAAAACTTTTTTTTAAGGTGAAGTGAATGCCACCCTAAAGACGATGATTCTTCTCCATATATGTAATCGTATCATTTAAGATAGTAAACAATGTGAAATCACCACAATACTAGCTTTGTTGATTTATTGAATAGTATATATATGAATACTGAACACGAATGGTTGTGAGATAATCGTATATACCGGGAAGTATCATAATTTGCTTGTAAGAGTTCTTCCAACTTTCAAGCCTCATCATGAGAATTTTTGCCTTTCTTCCTCTTCTTTTAGTCCTATTTCTAGTCCTGTCTAATGGTGAGTGACAATTCATATTATACATATCGCCCGTCCCCTACTTTTTTGTGAGTAGTTATACCAAGGCAGTGTTCAATATTATCTCAACTCTAACCATCTTTGCAGCAGTGAATATTGCCATGAAAAAAGCATTTTGTTCTTCAACTCTACTTTTCTTTATATTATAGTAGTATATCCTAAACTTTCATTCTCTCATTATATGAAGCACGCAAACTTTTCCTTGTTCATTCAAAGGAGCCTAATTTCTAGTTAAAGTCCTTAATACTCCCTATCCTCAAATAATAATTTGGTTTGACTTTTAAACTCTCTAATGTGCTACATTAATCATTAGAATATTCATGATCATATTATGAAAATAATCAAACTTTTGATATGTTGAAACTATATATTAAGATGACCCAGGTAAGTGTTTGGTCATAGTATTTGGATAATAATCTCAGTGAGAATTCATCAAATTTTATAAGTTTGACGCAAAATAGCGAATCATAAACAATTATTTAAGGATGGAAGGATTTGGTGGTTAAATACATAAATTTCGTATATAGTTTAAATATAATTGGTTGAGGTCATATATATGACCGATAACATAGATTCAATATTGTTTTAGCTAAGAAATTGATCCTGTTTTATGTTGATATGTATATTGATATAACTATTTATATAAGATCATATTTTGGCTCACAGGCACCAGAATTGAGGGTTCCTTAAGGAGCTTAATGCAACCTCAAGCAGTGCAACATGACTTGCACTGTTTTGACTATCGAGAATGCAACCCAGGAGACTGCAATTCCAAATGCCAAATGGAACAACAACAACAAGGATTATGCTCCATGGATGTCCAAAGACAAAGTCTTGATGCAACTTATTGCTGTTGTGTTTTATGTTGATGCCATAAACTTTCTTCAATATTAATTAAGGGGTGGTTTACTTACTGAGGGAGTACAATTCAAGGTTGTCAAAATTTTATTTTGGGTGTTTTCTTAATACATGTATTCATTTCTGAACCGTTTCAAATCAATAAAATGAAAATTACACACCAATTTCTTTCCTATAAAAAACATTAATTAATTTTTATTGTAGCTACTGGTAGAAAGTTTCCGTGGAATGTCTAATAAGTTACTCCTTTGACTTCGATTCATTGTGAAATTCCCTCCTTAACTTCTTTATTTAGCAATTAGGACTCTTATACTGATCGTCAAAGCTTATTCCACGATAAAAAAAGTCTCTCCCAAGCAGCGCTAGGGTTTGAGTGCCAAGTCCTGGTTTTCCATTCCTTCAAACTCAATTTTTCGAGCCTTGTTCCTCATTGGGATTGGTGTCAGCCAGATGGCTGATGACATAGCTTTCAAGGTTTCGAATTTAAGGATCACCCCCGCTGAAAATCAATCACTTTCGCTGGATTTTGCTTCCGAAGGAGATGAAAATCAAGATAGTGATTTAACTTTGGTGGGCAGATTTTTGACTGTAAGGACATACAATTTCAAGGCTATGAAACGTACGCTCAACCAGATATGGTCTATTTCCAGAGGTGCGTTGTTTCGTGCTATCGAAAATGGCTTATTTGTAGTGCAATTTGCTAGTATGCGAGACAAGAATAAAGTGATGGCGGGTCGGCCTTGGACGTTTGTCGTTTGATCAAAGTTTGGTCCTTTTTCAGGAGATTGAAGATGATATCCAGCCCTCGAATATTACCCTAAACTTATGCCCTTTCTGGATCAGATTATACAACTTACCGTTACGTAGCCGATCGGATGCCCATATTCGTTTGATTGGAGGGTGCCTGGGGAAAGTTCTGGAACTTGATTCGGATGGAATAGTTTGGGATAAGTCGGCTAGAATTAGAGTTCTTATTGACGTAACGCAGCCCCTTCGACGTGTTCAACGCATAACCTTAAAGAATGGAAGCTCGGTTTTGATTGAAATCAAGTACGAACGTTTGCCGACTTTCTGTTATGCATGAGGGATTCTTGGACATATTGAGAGGGATTGTTTAAACTCTCAAGAGGAGGAGAGGGAGGAAGAAAGGCAATGGGGTCTTGGTTAAGGGCATCGCTTCGTCGAGGTCGGCAAAAACTTGAAGAGGAGACGAAAGCTTTTCTGGGAGGGGTTCGTTGTCTTGATTTCAAGACCCATAACCTTGTGGGTGCTGTGAGTAGCAGTGAAGAGGTGGTGGAGAGTGAAGTGCCACTCAACGGAGGTGCTCAAGATAAGCCACAGGCGCTGCCTCCTTTGGATGTCAGTGTTCCAAACTTGAACATTCAACCTGTTGCGGGCCTTGCGGCAACCATGGTGTCTTCTGAAAGCATTGGTGTAAGTCCATCCCCTCCTTTTGTCTTTGATGCTGGGCTAGGTGGCTCTGCCACTAAATTTAAAAAATCAAATCAAAGGCAAAGTTGCAAAAACAAGAAAAACATGATAAATTAATTCAGGATGTTGTTATAAATCATTCTATGACTGAAGTTGTGATGGGTGAAAAAAGAAAAATGCCGGATGAGATGATTGTGGATGATAGTGTGGAAACGGATGACAAGGTGACAAAAAAGCTAAAATCTGATTTATGTTTTAACTATGGCAGTGTTGAGAACATTGCCGAGGCGGAGGTTGGATTGAACCAACCCCGCCTGGCATTATGAATCTTTTGTGTTGGAACTGTCGGGGAATGGGTAACCCTTGGACAGTTCGTCGTTTGAGAAGTTTAAGAGCTTCTAATACCCTCGACATTATGTTTGTGTCGGAAACAAAAGTTACAAAGTTGATTGCAGAACAGTCTAAAGATCGAATTGGGTTTTCGAGTGCACTTGGGGTGTCTTGCATAGGGAGATCAGGAGGATTGTGTGTGTATTGGCAAAATGATATCATTTCCTTTACTTTGGTTTCTTTATCTCAAAATCATATATGTGGTGAGGTGGTGAGTAGGGATGGATTGCAATGGAGATTTGTGGGTATCTACGGTTGGCCGGAGGAGGAAAATAAACATAAGACATGGTGTTTGATTCGTTCTTTGTGTGAAGAGTACGAGGATCCTGTTGTTATTGGAGGTGATTTTAATGAAATCCTTTCTTACTCTGAAAAAGAAGGGGGTGTGAATAGAGAAAGAAGGGCGATGGTTGGTTTTAGGGAGGTCGTGGAGAGTTGTGGTCTTGGAGATTTGAGGTTTGTTGACCAATGGTATACTTGGGAGAGGGGTAACAGTCCCGAGACGAGAATTCGAGAGAGGTTGGATCGGTTTCTTGTGACTCACTCATGGAAAGATTTTTACCCGGATGCTTACATTGATCATACTGTGCGGTATAACTCGGATCATGCGGCAATTGTCTGAAAACCGCAGCTCCCGTGAGGCAAAGAACGAAGGGGAAGTAGGGGCTTTAGATTCGAAACTTGCTGGTTATTGGATGATAAATGTGAGGAAGTGGTGAAAAATGTTTGGTGTAGTGCGGAGGGGGAAGAGCTCGAAGAAAGATTGGCCATGGTAGCGCAGGGTTTGAGGACGTGGAGTAAGGGGGATTTTTCGAACTTAAAGAAGAAAATCGAGAAAGCGGAGAAGAGGTTACATGAAGCTCAAATGGAGCCAATTTCCGATGCTAGCTGCGAAAAATGTGGAGTTCTTGAACAAGAGCTTGATGCGTTAAACGCAAAAAATGAAGCATACTGGTATTTGAGGTCTAGGGTGGCAGAAGTTAAAGATGGAGATAGGAACACTTCCTATTTTCATCACAAAGCATCCCAAAGAAAGCAATGCAACTATATTAGGGGGTTTTTTGATGGTGATGGCGTGTGGAAGACTGAGTTTGGTGACATTGAAAAGGAGGTTGAACATTATTTTGATACGATTTTCACATCTTCCGAGCCTGCGGAGGAGAGCTTTCGAGAAGTTTTGAAACATGTGAGGACATCTGTGACCCAAGAATACAATGAAATCTTGACGCAGCCTTATACTAAAGAGGAGATTTTCACTACTTTGAGCCAAATGCATCCCTGCAAGGCTCCGGGCCCTGATGGTATGCATGCGATTTTTTATCAGAGATTTTGGCATATTATCGGAGATGAGGTATTTGCTTATGTGAGTAATATTTTACATAATTTTTCTTGCCCGGAAAATATTAACTGTACTAATATTGCTCTGATTCCTAAAGTGAAGTCTCCTACTGTTGTTTCTGAATTTAGGCCTATAAGTCTCTGTAATGTGTTATATAAAATTGCTTCTAAAGCTCTTGTAATGAGACTTAAACACTTTCTCCCTGATATTGTAACGGAGAATCAGAGTGCTTTTGTGCCAGGGAGAATGATTTCAGATAACTCCCTTATAGCACTGGAAATTTTTCATTCTATGAAGAAAAGGAATAATAGCAGGAAAGGCTTGGTGGCGATGAAGCTTGATATGAGTAAAGCCTACGACAGAGTAGAATGGGGGTTTCTGAGGAAATTATTACTGACGATGGGCTTTGATGGGAGATGGGTGAATTTGGGGATGAGTTGTGTGTCAACAGTCACTTATTCCTTTGTTATCAATGGTGCAGTGAGTGGTTCGGTTGCTCCTTCCCGAGGTTTGAGACAGGGCGACCCTTTGTCGCCTTTCTTGTTCATATTAGCTGCTGATGCCTTCTCTCAGATGATTCAGCAGAAAGTGAATGCCAAAGAGCTCTATGGTGCAAAAGCTAGCAGAAATGGTCCAGAGATATCTCATCTTCTCTTTGCAGACGACAGTCTTCTTTTCACTAGAGCTACCCGACAGGAATGCTTATCAATAGTTGATATTCTCGACAAATATGAAACAGCATCCGGACAGAAAATTAATTATGAAAAGTCGGAGGTGTCTTTTAGTAAAGGTGTAAGCTGTGAGCAGAAAGTAGATTTGGTGGCTCTTCTCCATATGAGGCAGGTTGACAAGCATCAAAAGTATCTGGGTATTCCTACTATTAGTGGACGATCAAAGAAGGTGGTGTTTAGAGAGCTTTTGGATAGAGTATGGAAAAAACTAAGAGTCAGAAGGCAAAGCGTCCAACTGACCAGCAAGGTCATGATTTTTCTCCACCTCGGCCGGAGCGGCAGCAGAAGGGTCCTCCTTAACAGCTTTATCTTTAGGGGGAGGCATGGTCTTTTCTTCCACTCCCCCACTCGGAGTAGTCTTCTCCGTCTTCTTTCTTACGAAGCCCTTAGGCTTTTTGGCTTGAGGCTGGTCCGTGGCCGTGATAAGCCTCTTCTTGGACGAAGATGACTTCCCAGGAGGGAGTTTGTTTGAAGGAGCATTTTTCTGCAAGAAATGGGCAAAGTCAAAATAGTGGTCATTCAAAGAGCAAAACATAAAATCAACTGACAAGGCTTCAGTCGAAAATCAACCAAAAAAGGAAGACGTCTTAAAGGGAACACCTCCCCTCCTAAGGGAACCTTGTCCGAACAAATTTCTAAAAACAGACGAAGTTGACGCAAAGAAGGAAGCCGTCAAAGCTTCAGAACTCAAAACCTCTCAGACGAGAATAGCCCCAAGGAGGTGGCAGTCCAAGCATGGACGATGTCCTCGTCCAGAGTAAGGTACTACAACTCGTCCAAGGACTCTAAGGAAATAAAACCCTCAGACGAGTATGGCCCCAAGAAGGAGGCCGTCCTAGCATGGACGCTTTCCTTCCTCGGGCCATCCTCGTCCAGGGAAAGGTACTATAATATGGACGAGTCCCAACTTTACTCGTCCAAGGACTTTGAAAATTTTCAGACGAGTATGGCCCTAAGAAGGTGGCCGTCCTAGCATGGACGCCTTCCTTCTTCGGGTTATCCTCGTCCAGAGAAAGTTCCGATTACTTGGACGAGTCCGAAGACTATAAAAATCTCAGACGAGACTGATCCAAAGGTGAACGTCCATGCTTGGACGTTTTCCTTCTTGGGGTGATTCTCGTCCAAAGATTGGATGCCAATTCCGGACGAGCCAGACTTATCCTCGTCCAAAAAAAAAAAAAAAAGTTATATATACCAGTGTTTCAGCCCTTTTCTCGGCGCTGCTCTTTGCATATTCCTTCCACAAATTGTCTGTAAATTTAGACATGCTGATATCACCCGTCCAAGAAGCCTTGAGACGTTGTCTGGCCGAATCTGCAAAAGAAAGACGAAAAGTGGTTAGTATGATGTGCCAAGGACGAAGAAGTTTTACTTGGAAAATTTGTGTATACCTTTATCATCGGCCAACCGCAAGCCGGCGGCGACCAAGAAGTCATCATGGTAAAACATTTCTTTAAAGGGTATCCAGTTAGTTGGTCCCTTAAAAGATCGTTGGCCGGGCCTGGAGTACTCCTTTATTCTGAAGTACTCCACCACTTCTTCGTCAAAACTATCCTCCAGTTCCAGCCAAGACTGCTTCCGACCCGTATTCGTGACGGATCGATTGTAGAATCTATAGCCCTCAGTGGCAGAGTCGTTGGCCGCCCTTAAGAAGATGAAGTCGGCCTTCCAATCATGCATCTTCGACGGCTTTCCCCAAGCAGTCATGAAGCCGGGACGGTTGCAGATGCTGAGCCATGCCCCGTCCACGGCCCCAGGTACCTTGAAGGGAAAGGCCTAGGCCGCGTAGCTCGCAGACGGCTATGAACGTCAAGACGTTGTGTCAAGCGTTTGGAGCCAGCTGATTATGGCCGATGTGGTAGTACTGCAACACTTGTTCTATGAAATCGTGGAGAGGGAACCTCAATCCCGCGTACAAAGCCAGCTTGTAGACGGCGAAATGGTTCCTGGGAGTGCTCAGGATCGTCGCGTCTTTATTTGGAATAACAAAGGAGAAGCCCGGCATGGGCATATAGGACGATAAGTAACTAGGGTCTGGTCCTATTTTCTCTAACCATTTACGGTTGACCAAGATGAAGTCGGGGTCAGAGAGGGGACCTAAGCGTCTTCTAATCTCAGACGAAGTGGTGGAGGCTTCGTCTGACCCATCGGCAGCACCAGAGTCCCCGCCGTTATCGTCCTCACCAGTTTCCTCCATCTCAGTGTCCCGGCCAGAGGGACTGGCTTCAGGGTTTATTTGGGAATCCTCAAAGCTGCGGCTAGGGGAAAGGGGGCCGCCTAAAGGTCCAACACTTTGGACCTCCCTCGTCTCATCTGGAACTCGTCCAGTAGATTCCTCCATATCCGAACTATTTGACGGAATTATTAGCTTTCGTCTTAGACGGGCCGTTTGCTTGACGTGCGCCAGATTACCCTGCACAGGTAAAGACTGGGTCGTCTGACTTTCTCGGCCAAAAGAATAAAAAAATATATAATCGGCCAGAAGAGGCCCAACTCTAGAATGTGCCGAAGAAGAAGTATCGGTTCTAGGGTCAAGACAAGTTCTTGGTCGGCTAAGATTATTTGAGGAAGAAGATTCCATTTTATTGATTTTCTAAGAAAAAAATAAAGAATAAAGAAGGAAGAGAAGAACAAAGAAACGATACCTGCTAAAGCGCCTGGACGATTCGGTGAAGAAAGTTGAGGTTGGACGATCTCTCTCTCTCTCTCTAGAAAATTTGCAGAGCTTCTCTCTCTAGAAAAATTTGTTCGGAGTGTGAAATGATTAAATGTTCTCACACCAAGGTTATTTACAGAGGGGTAAGAAACCTGCGGAGCCGGTCAAGAATGACCAAAACAACGGTCGAATATGACCGGTAGAACCCAGAAAAAGGCGCGTCACTTCATTTCAAATAAAACTACCTTGGGTGTAAAAGCCTTAACCGTCAGATGGGCCAAATGAAGCTACCTTGGGTAAAAGGGCCTTAACCGTCAGATGGGCCGACAGTAAAAACCCTTTCAGGGGCAAATGTTGTAGCCTAACATCTACGGTTCCTTTGAAGACACTTGGGCTTATCAAGACCGTACACGTGTCCTTCCCTAGTGAGTAGAGAAGGAAGGTCTGGGTGGGTTAAAAGTCTGCATTTTTGGCCCAAAAGGAAGTCAGAGCCCAGCCCTGTGAGGTGGCTGCATGAGAGTGGTTGATAAACCCTCACAAATCATGACCTGCCACGTGTCATGATCTGGTTCCTCAGCCAATCAAAGGCCACTATTGTAGGGCAGAATTTAAGGATAGCTGTCATCTTGCTATCACTATGAATACCCCAGAAATCAGGAGAAAAGGCATTCAATGCAAACAGTGCAAAGTTACTCTGAAAAAATACTCTCTCACTTTCTCTCTCTATCTCTACTTTTTCTTACAACTCCTAATATCTGACTTAAGCATCGGAGGGGGAACCACCACCCAAACCTCCTGGGTGGGTCCCTTTTTGCAGGTTCGGGAGTGAAGCCCAGGCTAAGGACTAAACTGATTTAGGCATTGTTGTACAAGTCTCCAGCTGAAGAACATATAAGGGAATTCATTTACTTGCGAGACACGAAAGCTCAGCCTACAGCTGACTTGTTGGACAAGTAAGAGACGAAACAATAATAATAAAAATAATAACAATAATAATAATAAAAATAATAACAATAATAAGAACAACAACAACAACAACAACAACAACAACAACAACAACAACAACAATAGTAGTAGTAGTAGTAGTAGTAATAATAATAATAATAATAATAATAATAATAATAATAATAATAATAATAATAATAATAATAATAATAATAATAATAATAATAATAATAATAATAATAATAATAATAATAATAATAATTACATAATTAGTGTATTTTTTTTTTTTGAAAAAGAACACATAGTATATGAACATACAATTAAAAATAAAAGAATACATATTTTAGGTAAAAATAACATATTATTCATGGTAAAAAGAACATATTGTTCATGCCTAAGATATGTTTATAATAACATATTAGACAGTAATGAAAATAACATATAACGATAATAAAAAAAAAGAACATTTATTGAAAGAGCATACAAAATCTATTTAAAGAACAAATTCTAAAAATAAAAGGTAGATGTTACTTTTATATTGATGGCATGTTCGGATTTAACTAGCAACATGTTCTTTGTTATATAAATCAATTGTTCTTTTTTTTTTAAAATAAACCTACAAATTATACATAGTCATATGATCTTGAACAAATTTGTTAAATTTTCTTCTTTTATCGTTGTCATGTTCTATATAGTTATTTTTAAAGATAAGTTGAAATCCCTTGTGGGGGAATTTGAAGGTGATGCCAACACCATTAGGTTATCCCATGCTACTCATGTTTTATATAAACTAGTAACATATACTTTATCTTATACTGCCAAAATTGTTAAAAAATAAACATCATATACTATTGTCGTAATCTTTACATTATACAACATCAAAAAGAACATCATATATTAAACTTGTTAATTAGAACAAATATAAAAAAGAACACGTACAAATGCCAAAAGAACATCCTTCTTCTTGAACACAAATAGCTTGAAATAATGATAATAATAACAACGACATTAATAGTAATTACTAATATTAATAATTAATAGGGATATTATCTCAGATAACCCTGACATATTTTTTTTCCCCAGATGACTAAACTTGTATTTTGTCATTAAACCTAACGGATTTGTTTACGGTGTTAACTTTTTTTTAAATAAACCCAGATTTCTCTTGTTCTTCATCTTCTTCCCTCTCTTGTTCTTCATCTCCACACTACCATCACCAAAAACTGTAGAAAATTTGAACCCTAAATAGCCAATTCGAACACACAATCTAGGCATATTAGAGCAGATTTGAAGCCCCAAAATTAAAGAATCAGTATGGCAGCATCTCACACAATTAAAAAAACGAAAAAAAAAAAGTAAACCAAATTGATGGCAGCACTCAAAAAAAAGAAAACCAACTTTAATCAAGTCAAAATTTGTGACTGAATAGCCGAATTTGTGCCAAGTTATATATTGCATAGGAATTGGGAACAGTTGTGATCATCAATGCATCATGAAGTACCTAAAAGTCTAAAACTAAGAAAACCAAATTGATGGCAGCACCTCACGCAATTAACAGCAATTAAAAAAACAAAAAAAAGTAATAATGTTTGAGATGGCAGCAGAAGCAGTACCAGGCCATTGATGGCTGCCAAACAAAAACAAAAATCAAACCCAAAAACCTCACGCAGCCCCTCACGCAAGTGAAGAAAGAAAACCCAAAAAACCTAAGCACCTCACACAAGGGAAGAAAGAAAACCCAAAAACCTCACGCAGCACCTGAAGCAAGGAAAGAAAGAAAACCCAAAAACTCAAAAACCCAAAACCGGCGGGATGTTGGTGTTGTCGTTAACTCGTTGTCATCGCGGGATGTTGGTGGCGGCAACACCTCACGCAGAGGAGAGAGAAAATAGGCTCGCTAGGGTCGAGTAGCGGTAGCAACGACGCATGACAGTTAATGGAGGAGAGAGAGAGAATGGAGGTCGAAGATGATGTTGTTGGTGTTGCTATTGTGGTTAATCGTGGTTGCAACCACAAAATTGAAATTGAATTGATTGATCTAGAAGAGATGATGAACAAGAGAGAGAAGAGATGAAGAACAAGAGAGAGAAAGAGATGAATTTAGCAAAAGTCAAACCAAGTTAGGGTTTAGTTAACGGCGTGACAAATTTCGTCCAGTTTAATGACAAAAATCAAGTTTAGGGTTATCGGAGACAAGCATGCCAAGGTCAGGGTTATATTGGAAAAAGGCCTATAACTCAGGGTTATCTGAGATAATATCCCTAATTAATACGTACAACAACGACAATAATAATAATTTTTTTGAACAAATGTACTAGTAAATAGTAGTATTAATAGTATTAGTAATCGTATAAAATAATAATAATAATAATAATAATAATAATAATAATAATAATAATAATAATAATAATAATAATAATAATAATAATAATAATAATAATAATAATAATAATAATAGTAATAACAACAACAACAACAACAACAATAACAATAACAATAACAATAATAATAAGTTTTTAAATATAAGCATGATCTGAACTTATCTGATCTAATAACTATTTTTTTCGATCTAGTTTTTAAATATAAGCATGATCTGAACTTATCTGATCTGATAACTATTTTTTTCGATCTGATATAGTCTGATATGATCTGATCTGATCTGAAATAAGTAAAAATAAGGTGAACTGAATATATAGCCTTAGTGTTTAGTAAGGTTTCCTGATCTTGTATTATAAATATGTGATTGATTAATGAGAAAAGGGGTGACCAATATTGAATTGGTATTGGTTGCCATAGAGAAACTTAACTGGTGGACTGGGTTCAGAATAACTTATTGTGAATCCAAACTGATTATATCATACAAAAGCATACTATAACAGAGAAAACAGACTATATCATACTAAAATTGACTATAAAAAGTGATTATATATCAAATAAAAACTGACTATATCATACTAAAACTGGTGCACCGTAAGATATTGCACACTGGGTTCATTCAAGTTTTTTCTAATCAACTAAATATTGAAAATATACAAGTAGGGAGAAAAAATTTCAAAAAAAAAAGATTACCTTTTCCGACCGACAGACATCAAATGATTAAATACATATATCATGACTCATGATGCTTTTGTGAGACATTTCCACCTATAAATGCACCTGCATTATCCCCAAAAATGCCCTTTATGATATATTACTGAATTTATAAAGTAGCTCGTGAAAATTTCTATCTTCTTCTGCATATATTATTATCGTGCTTTACAATATTCTATTGCAAATTGCAACTGGGAGATGTAAAATGTTTCGAGAACATATAGATTGAATCCCCCACGAGGCCATTCCTATTCTTCTTTATCATGTTATTGCAATTTGCAAGTGGCGCTTTATTTCTTTTAAAACTTTATCTGCTTATAAATATATCTATATATAGCATCCACCAAATATATCTATATATAGCATCCACCTCATTCATCGTATTTGCATAAACTCACTTGCACTTCTACTAATGTATATTGTTAGTCGCTCCACCTGAAAATGACTCATAACTACGTGATAGTTTCATTCCTTTTGCTCCCCCCTTTGTTTGTAGAAATCTCTCACTCTCAACCTATCCCAGATCTTTGCCTTCCGCACGACAAAAATGTGCTCCTCCGTATCAAAAACCACTTCGGCAACCCTTCCTCGCTTTCGTCGTGGGATCCCAATACAGATTGTGCTGGATGGAATGGAATTCGATGCGACATTCAAGGCCACGTCGAGATTGTCGTAATCACCGATGCCGAAGATATCCACGGCCTAATACCACCTTTCTTGGACCAACTTCCGTACCTCACTCAACTCTATTTTGATAAACTTCCCAATCTTTCGGGACCAATACCAAATTACATCGGTAAGCTTACTAACCTCACTATACTTACTATCTCTGGAACCAATGTAACTGGCCCAATCCCTGAATTTTTAAGTCAGCTCACGAACTTGAACCAACTCTTCCTCTACTCCAACAAGTTTACTGGGACGGTCCCTAACTTTCTAAGCCGACTCAAGAAGTTGATTTATCTTGACCTCTCTTCCAATTTACTCACTGGCCCAATTCCTCTAGCCTTGAGTAAATTAACCAATGTCCAAACCCTTACTCTTAGCTCAAATAAGTTGTCTGGCCAAATACCGGATTTTATTGGCAACCAACTCAAGAATCTACTAGTACTAGAACTCGATTTCAACTCTTTGTCGGGCCAAATACCAGCATCTTTGGGCTTATTGCTCAAACTCCAAAAGATCGGGCTTGCTGGGAACCAATTAAGTGGTGCAGTCCCAAAGTGGATGGGTCGCGGTAATTTGAATCTTCTTTATCTTGGTCAAAATAAACTGACGGGGGATGCCTCATTTTTGTTTGAGAAGGCCAACACCAACATCCTTAGTTTGGGGGTTGAGCACAATCTTTTAAAGTTTGATTTTACAAAGGTGGACTTGGCTCCAAGCTTATCAGGCATGAACATAAGCCACAACATGATATATGGGTCTCTCCCTAAGCAATTCGGCCTATTACGGCCGGATTCTATTGATGTGAGTTATAATCAACTTTGTGGTCCGATTCCTAATGGTAGACGTTTCAAACGTGTCCCGAACATATTTGCTCATAATAAGTGTCTTTGCGGTGGCCCATTTCCTGGTTGCAAGTAACCACGAATGCTTGTCAGATTAGATATGATTGAATGTATTTAAGGCTTTCTTCTTTAATCGGTGTTTTTCAGGTTTTGGAGTTTGCAGTTGTGTATGTTTATGTAGTGTTGTAATAGTGCAATCAAGTTCAGTGTTAACGACAGTAACCAGCATTTGGACTATTAAATGAGTTTGTTTTCTGTTGTTTTTCAAAAGAGGGTCATGTTTCTCTTTATATACATCTTACTCCTGATTTGTTGATTGTATGTTATTACTCTCAAAGATAATGTAAATGTAAAAAGTTTCTCCTAAGTTAAAGGCTTATAATCAACTGTGAATGGTGTTAATTTATGCATGCAACCTCAAGCAAAGTAGCCTGTATCGCACTCTCTTATCCTAAAAAAGGATTCAATTAGTGGTAATGCTTTAATTTAGCTACTATACCATAGTGGTTTGTGTTTAATTATCTATTTATATAGGTCCTGTTTAGCAATTAGAGGTTAGTTATTGGCAGTTAGTTGTTTGCATTAGTTGTTAGGGGTTAGCTGATTTTATTAGTTGTTTGACTAGCTATTTGTATTGGTTGTTTGTGTGAAAGTGTTTGGTAGATAACTGTTAGCTGATCAATTGGTACTTTATTAGATGAAATGACCAATAAGGATATTGGAATAATTTATTACCGGAGTTTTTTTTTTGGTAAAAGGTAGTACATTTGACCAACTTTACTATATATTAGTCATTACACAACTAAATTCACAAACCTCTTTTCCAAAAAGCTCCTACTAGTAGCTTTTTCAAAGTTATCTTTTTGGCCTCAAACCTCTTTTAATCATCTCTCAACGAAACATTCCCATTAGAGGTTTGGACTAACCAAACCTCTCTATTCACCATAAAACGATCTCACAACCAAACACCCCCATAATCTACTATACCATAGTGATGAATTAGGTTGGGTTTTTACCTTGTTGTTTCTTATCACTGTATACACAAATTTCGAGTCAAAATAAATAAGACAAGAAACAAAGTAACAAAGAAATTATATTTCAATAAATATATTGAGTACAATCTCTGTAAACAGTTTATAATAAAAATAAACTAAGTCCTCTGATTCTGTTCCGTAGCTGGAGATGACACGTGTTGATGTCGACGTGGAGCTAAGTGTAGACTGACGTTTTGTCAACGTCAACCTGAGTTTGAGTGTCGGATGACGTTTTGTCGACGTCAACCTGAGTTTGAGTGTCGTTTGAGTGTATTCGAATGAGGGATGGCAAAAGCTTGAATCTCAATCGAATTTGTTTGAGCGTATCTGAATAGTCGTCACGGATTTGTTGTGCTTGTTGACTATTTGCAGAGATAATTCCAAGAGAAATTTATGAGCTCTTGAGAATAATGATTTTCTGGTCCCCTCAACTGAAGGAGGTGATGTCTATTTATAGGGAATGGACATCCCTTCATGGACTTGGTAACTTATGGGCTTGGGCCCGTTTATGACTTGGGAGTCTTTTCTTACCTTTGCCATTTGACCATCTTATTTGGACTAGTGATATGGGCTAGCACAAATATTTTAGAACCCAAATTATATTTGTTTAATTTAATTCGGATATCTTATTTGAGTGGGCTAAATTAATTAAATTGGGCTAGTTTTATTTATTTTAGCTCAATAATAATTAACTAATTTTTATATAGAACACCAATAAAATTTCAGTGTCTACACATTGCCCCCTCGAGACTATGTCACATACACGATTTGAAGTGTTTGATCGTGGCAGGGTCTCGACAAATTTGAGTTTGGTTTAGCAATTAGGTGACAATCACCGTGCTGCTAATATTTGTTGCCTAGAGTCACGAACTACCTACAACTCTATTAAGTGTTGGACTTGGAAAAATAATCCTAATAGAACAAGTATCAGGTTTTTTTTAACCCAAGTGCATAAATACACGCAACTTATGTTTGACCTGCATATTAGCAGATAAATTACTTACCACCGCTTTGCTCAACAAACTACAAAGTGTCTTGTTGAATGCTTCAACTAGACCATTTGCTGGTGCATTGTACATTGACGATTTATGTTGGGTGAATTTAAACTTCTCACATAAACTTTTCATCAATTTATTGTAAAATGGTGTCCCATTATTAGTGACAATTCTTCGGGGTACACCATATCTGTAGATGATGTGAGTATCAACAACATTCTCCTTCTTTACCTCGCGTAAGGGGATGGCCTCTGCCCATTTAGAAAAATAGTCAGTCGCTGCCAGAATATATGATTGCCCAGCAGATGATTTTGGTGTGATTGGGCCGACTACATCAAGTCCCCATGCTTCAAATGGCCAAGATGCGACTGTGGGGTGTAATGACTTTGGAGGTTGATGAATGAAGTTAGCATGAAATTGGCAAGCTTCACATTTCTTTGCATAGTCCATGCTATCTTGTACCATGGTTGGCCAATAGTAACCCATTCTTTTAATACGGTCATGCAGTTTTGGACTTGACTAATGAGCGCCACAAACTCCAGAGTGAGCTTCCTCCATGGTTTGCTTTGCTTCTTCATCTCCGAGACATCTTAACCAAAAACCATGGAAGGATCATCGATAGAGAGTCCCATTATAATATATGAACCGTGAGGCTCGACGACGAATCTCTGTCTTATGTTTTGGATCACTTGGCAATTTTTTATGTTCCAAATAATCAATAATTGGTTGACGCCAATCTTCTTTGTCGATTTGATAGACAGAGATTATGTCAACTTCTTCAGCATATTCGTCAACATCATCGTCATCAAGAGTGACAACCCATCGTTTGCAAACGGGTACAGACATTGTTTCTTCTGCCCCCAGTGCCAAAGTGGTTGCAAGCCCAGCGAGCGCGTCAGCCATCTTGTTGGCACTCCTTGGAACATGTTCTAACTTGATGGTATCAAGTTTGTCAAGCAATTGTGACGCTTGTCTTTGATAGGGAGTAGAGCATTCTTTTTGACTTCGTATTCACCCGACAGTTGTTTTAGGACCAATTGGGAGTCCCCGTGAATGTCTAAATCTCTAAGTCCCATTTCAATTGCCATTTAGAGGCCTATTATGAGTGCTTGGTACTCAGCCATATTATTGGAACAAAGTTGAGTTAGCACGAAAGAGTATGTCAAGTACATGTTTTTTTGGAGAAACGAAGACAACTCCAGCCTCCCGCACCGTCATGACGAGCGGCTCCATCAAAGTACATTTTCCAAGGTGGGAGTATTTCAATGAAAAACACATCTTTTCCTGGCGATCGTCCGATATCTCCCATTCTCGCGGGGACTGGGTGGTCTGCGAAAAAGTCTCGCTATTGCTTGCCCCTTGACAGCCTTTTTGAGGGACATACACAATGTCATATTGTTTTAAAAGCATAGCCCACTTTGCAAGTATGCCGACAACACAGGCCATAAGAGTTAAGAGGATGTATTTTATCGGGTCGACCTCGAGATGACATGAATCGTATGAGCGTGCATGTAATGCTTTAATTTTTTAATAGCAAAAATCAAAGCAAGGCAAATTTTTTCAATAGGTGAGTAATTCAATTCAGCACCCACCAAAGTTCGGCTCAAGTAGTAAAGAGTCGTCTCCTTACGATCTTCTTGCTCTTGAGCGCACATTGCCCCGCAGAGATCGCTCCCTGTCTTGCGATATAAAGGATGAGTGGTTTCCCTTTTACTGGTGCCCCCAAAACAGGAGGAGAAGACAAGTACTTCTTTATACTTTCGAAGGCGTTTTTACATAAGTCATCCCATTTGAACGGGGAATCCTTTTTCATGAGATGGCTAAAGGGATGACATCTTCCTGCTATATTAGAAATAAACCTTTGAATGTAAGCGAGACGCCCTTGGAGGCCACGCAAAGTTCTTAGGTTCAGGCATCTCTTGGATGGCCTTGATCTTTGCTTGGTCAATTTCAATACCCCTATGTCTGACAATGAAGCCTAGAAACTTTCCTGAGGTGACGCCAAATGGGCATTTGAGGGGATTGATTTTTAATTGACATTTTCGTAGTCTTTGAAAGACTTTACGGAGGTCATGCAAATGATTCTCCTTCTTCTTAGACTTTACCACCAAGTCATCTACGTAGCACTCCACAATTTGATGCATCATATCTTCAAAAAATTTCTGCATTGCACGCTGATACGTAGCTCCGGCATTTTTCAAGCCGAAAGGCATGACTTTGTAACAAAATATCCCTTTAGGGGTACGAAATGCAATTGCTTCTTGATCTTCAGGAGCCATGTGAATTTGATTGTATCTAGCGGTACAATCCATGAATGACAAAGCCTCATGACCAAGTGGTGGCATCAATCATGATTTTCGTTCTTGGGAGTGGAAAGTCATCCTTCGGACACGCCTCGTTCAAGTCGCAGAGTCCACACAAACTAGTAACTGTCCATTTTTCTTTCGTACTGGCACAACGTTTGCTATCCAAGTAGGATACTTGACTTCGCGAATAAATCCAGCATCAATGAGCTTGTTTACTTCTGCCTCAATTTCAGGAATTAATTCTGGCCTGAAGCGTCTTTGGGATTGCTTCTTTGGACCGACACCTTTTTTATGGCTAAGCGATGGACGGCGACTTTTGGGTCGAGTCCCGACATCTCCTTATAACTCCATGCAAATACGTCTTTGTAGTCGAGAGAGTAACTTGGAATATTTTTGTTCTTCCCGTTGGGTGAGAAAAGCGCCGACGTAGACGGGCGTGGCTCTTCTTGAGTTCCAAGGTTTAACTCTTTTAACTCATCGACGGTGGCTTGCCCCCCATCTTCAAGAGTTTTAGGAGCCTCATCTCGTTTCCATCTCCTCGTCACTTTCGAGGAGCCTCATGCCCCTGTGATATGGTTTGAAGAAACAAATTCAACATCTTTTTCTTTTTCATGACTAGACGAACTCCTTTGGTTTGTTAACACTATGACACGACCTTTGGCTTTCAAGGGTGCATGTCCAATGATGTCTACAACCTTGTGTAAGTCGCCTCATGCGAGATGGGATAACACTTTGAGGTGCATCCTCGCCTTTGACTTCATTTTTCTCTCTTGTGATGCGACTTAGTACTGACCGTCTTTGTTGTTTATCAATTGAGGTCGATGCACCAAGACGTTTAAAGACAGATGCTTTCTTCTTAGAAGATCGAAGATTTTGCAAGGGTGTTTGTGTTTTTGACTTCGCACCTTCATTTAGCTCGTGTCCACCAAGTCCGTCAAAAACCGATGTATGATCCTTTACGACGGGAGGCTGCATCGATCAAAGACCGATATTTTTGGCCGAGGCACATTATTTTCATCTCCATTTTCTTCAACTTCCTCCGCAGTAATATACTGCGAAGAAGAGGTTGTCCCTCTACGCCGTGCAGAAATTTTGATGGGTGTTGGGGTTTCAAATCCCAAACCTACTTTAGTCGGATGTACCTCAATGCCATACTCTTGCAATTTCTTTTGTGTGTCATTAATTCCATGAAGATCAACCTCAATGACATTGCCCATGGGCGCTGGATTCTCGAAGTCATAACCAGACTTCGCCAAGAGTTTATAAGCATTTGGGTCAAACCTACCCTTGTTAAGCCATTTTCTCCTAGATTGATCAACATATTGTGAGGTTGGAGGCTTAGCAATTTGATTGTGATTGGCTCTAGGTAAAGGAATAACCACTTCTTGCTTTAAACATTGAAGAGTAGTCTCATCTACTCCTTTTTCTTTCTTTGGTTCTACTTTCATAACCCGACACCCTGCAAAAGGTGACTCCCCTTCCTTACGACGTGATTTAGGGATGTATCGCAGACCGGAGTTGTTACTGCCTTCTTCGTTGCTTTAATGGGTTGAGCAACAACTTCTTTCTTTTACCTTTTCTTTGCATTTTTGTTGTTGCATCTCAGTGGTGGCTGACTCGCTAGAGCTTGAAGACGAGGGAATATCACCATTTTTATTTGTACCCCTTTTCCCTGTTGAAGGAATTTTAGATGGCAACATTTCACTTGATGGTTCCCCATCTTCAAAAAAATTAGCATCGACAAAGTATGAATCTACCGTGCTAAAGGGTTTGACATCCCCATTTATTTTCTTCTCGCCTCCATGATAAAATTTCAGACATTGATGGAGGCTTGATGCGACTACCCCATTTTCATGCAACCAAGGTCGTCCAAGCAACATTTTATACGACGTCTTTGTATCTATGACATGGAAGAGAGTAGATGATGTTAACTCTCCCATCACAAGGTCAAGACGTATTATGCCTATGGCACGTTGACTGTTCAAGTTGAGTCCTTGGATCATTAGACGACTATTAGAAAGATCTTCCATAGTGATCCCTAAATCAGTCATGGTGGATTTTGGCATGATGTTGACAGCTGAACCCCCTTCAACATATACGATTCACTCTCTGGCCGAAGATATAACCAGAAAAGAACAAAGGTTGGTTGTGAGGTTTTGAACCCACCAATAAGTCTTCATCAGTGAAGGCTAAGGCAAAATTACATGACGCGCATTTAGCCGAACTTTCTATTGGCTCTCCAGCATCCTTCACTTTGTCAAGGTATAGTTTTGGGTGCTGAAGTGCAAGAGCCACTTGTCGACACATTTCTCGAGGCAAATGAAAGATCTGCCTCCATCCCATGCGTGTAGGAAGAGCTTCCAAGATAGCCAATATCTTTGGATCTATCTCCATCCCTGAATGTTGGACAGTTACTTTGACAGAGATTTCATTTTCTTTAACATGCTCTTGATCCTTCTCCTCTTCTTTTTCTTCTTCATCCTCAATAAATGAGGTAGCATTAACAAGAAACCGTAGTGAAGTAATCTTCAGAAAGAATTCTTCTAAGGTTACAGGGGTAAGTGGATCCTGTTCAAGCAAGTCAATTGGCAGTACTTGCTGTTTAGTATGCTTTTTTTACTTTTTCTTTCCTTTCGAGCGTTTTGAGCCCTTTCTTTTTTTATGCTTCTTCTTACGACAAACATACTTTGGTTGAGGCTTTGACTGTCTTCTAGGCCTCCTTCTAGTGACCAACATCCACCCTTCGTCATCCTCTTCATGTTGGTTACCAGTTGGGACACTGTGCTCAACAGATGGCACATCATCAACTTGGAGAACCGGTCGCAACACATGTACAATTACTGGCTCCAAACTCCCAAACTGTAGAGTTTGAGCCTCCCAATAAGAATCTAACATTGCGGAGGCATGATTAACTTCAGCAACTTCATCAAAATCCAGAACAATTTTCCCATCCTTTGCAAGTTGCATAATTCTCTCCTTAAGTGTTATACACTTTTCTATGGGATGACTAATCAACCTATGATACCGACAGTAGTTAGGATCGGAAGTCTTACCGACCTCTGCAGGACGCTTAGCTTCGGGCAACTCAATGACTTTGTTTTCAAGCAAATCATCTAACTTCCTGATAAATCAGAGTCTGAAAATGGATATTTTTTTGCTTGGAGTTCTTTCAAGGTTGGCCTATTTTTCCTAGGTTCTTGAGAAGATGAACCCTTATTCTTTTCGGTGCCAGCCTTGCTAGAGATCTTGACAGGCGAGGAGGTCGTGATTGACATTGACTCCTTAGTCGAACTTTTGGCAGTCTTGTCAGTCTTCTTAAAATCCTTCTTCTCTTTCTTGTATTCTGAAGAAGTGTTGCTTTTGCCTCTATAATTGGCAATGGTAAGCTCCATGTCATGAGCTCGCGTAGCCAACTCTTGAAAAGTCCTAGGTTTTATACCTTGCAAGATATAAAGCAAGTCCCAATCCATTCCTTGAATGCACATCTCAACAGCAAAGACTTCAGTTAGGCGTTCTTTACACTCTAGACTCAATGCGCGCCAACGATTGATGTAATCGATGACTGGCTCATCCTTCCACTGGTGAGTCTTAGTCAGTTCAGTCATACTAACAATACGTCGAGTGCTATAGAACCTGTTCAAGAATTCCTCCTCCATTTGATCCTAATTGTCAATGGATTGTGAGGGTAAATCTGTGTACCAGTCAAAAGCCATGCCTTTAAGGGAACGAACAAATTGTTTGACCAGGAAATCATTTGTGGTACCAGCATTGTTGCATGTTTCCAAAAAGTGAGCAATGTGTTGCTTAGGATTTTCTTTCCCATCGAATTGCTGAAACTTGGGGGGTTGATAGCCAAAAGGCATATGTAGCTTATCGATCCTTTTGTTATAAGGTTTCACATAGCGATGACTGCCTTGAGAACTTTCTCCAAGTTGATTATTGACAGCGTGAGCTATCAATAGCTCACATTGTCGTGCTGTAGGTGGGCGGCGAACGTCTTCACCACTATCCCCTTTGCTTTCATCACCCTGTCTTGATGCTGCGTAGCCTTCCTCAAGTTTCTTGTTGAGGGCAGCGATTTGCTCATTTTGGAGTCAAATTTGAGCATCTTTTTCTTCTCCATCCTTCATAATTTTTGGAGTAGGCTATTCATTTCAGCAAGTTGTTCCTCAACTGTCTTAGCTGAGGTCACCATAACAGCAGCAGTGTTCGATTGCGAAGACAACAAGGGTTCCTCTAAGTCGAAAATCGTTAGAGGTGATGAGACAACAATATCATCACTTGTTTCATTGTCACTCTCTACATTGAGTGGATCAAAGAGACGGCTAGTGTGAACGGTCAGCCTGTTCGACTTATCAGATGAGAGTTGGTTCCATATTTGAGAAGCAATGAATGATGGCTCGTGTTCAGCCAAAGCAGTTGAGCCAAACACGGGGTTTCACGCTTATTGTGTGAATCAGACATGATGGATGATTCAGCAGCACTAGGCTTAAAGAGTTTTCTCTGCCTGGTAGGAACTACATTTGCAGTTCGAAGCTTAGCGGCGGCAAAGAACAACGGCCTTTTTCATTCCTCTAGTGCGAAAACCAAGAGTCTTGTCATCCATAAAGTCACCCAACGTTACGGATTTTCGTAGGGTGTCGGCGAGAGTTTTCGAAAGATTGAATGTTGTTGCTTGAGACCATTTCTCAGGTTTGTTGATGATGACGAAATAGAGATGAGAGGCAGAGATAGTCCCACCGAGCGTGCCAAAATTTGTATACACAAATTTCGAGCCAAAATAAATAAGACAAGAAACAAAGTAACAAAGAAATTATATTTCAATAAATGTATTAAGTACAATCTCTGTAAACAATTTATAATAAAAATAAACTAAGTCCTCTGATTTTGTTCCGTAGCTGGAGATGACACGTGTTGATGTCGACGTGGAGCTAAGTGTACACTGACGTTTTGTCAACGTCAACCTGAGTTTGAGTGTCGGATGACATTTTGTCGACGTCAATCTGAGTTTGAGTTTTGTTTGAGTGTATTCGAATGAGGGCTGACAAAAGGTTGAATCTCAATCGAATTTCTTTGAGCGTATCTGAATAGTCGGCACGAATTTGATGTGCTTGTTGACTATTTGCAGAGAGAATTCCAAGAGAAATTTATGAGCTCTTGAGAATAATAATTTTTTGGCCCCTCAACTGAAGGAGGTGACTCAGGTGAGGTCTATTTATAGGGAATGGACATCCCTTCATGGACTTGGTAGCTTATGGGCTTGGGCCCGTTTATGACTTGGGAGTCTTTTGTTACCTTTGCCATTTGACCATCTTATTTGGACTAGTGATATGGGCTAGCACAAATATTTTAGAACCCAAATTATATTTGTTTAATTTAATTCGGATATCTTATTTGAGTGGGCTAAATTAATTAAATTGGGCTAGTTTTATTTATTTTAGCTCAATAATAATTAAATTATTTTTATATAGAACACCAATAAAATTTCAGTGTCTACAATCACATATACTAGTTAACAATCTCCGTTCACCTATTTTTATGTTACCATAATATCATAATCCACTTGAGCATAAACACAAGAGTGCGTCTTGGTTGTAACATGTTACACCATAACTTATTGTATAACATGCATAATGACATAGACTCCAACAAGGATGACGTGATCTATAATACCGATAATGACATGAATTCTCTTTATCATTTTGTCATTTATTTTATGTCATTTGAATTTTTTTACAGAAGAAGTGTGGTTTGTGGGTTATTACACCATAAATTATGGTGTAATAGTTACACCCAAGAATTTGTGTAAATACCATGTTAGTTCCAGACTGGTTAACATATTATGATTCCAAGTTGGTTGCCATTTGTATAGCAAGAATTTCGGTAATATAGACAAGTGGGGTTTACATGTTCCACTGTTTCAAACTGAAGATGGGATGTAAGGTCTGGTTGACATAAATATACAAGAAGTAGAAGTTTCTAGAAAGTAAAATAAGGTGAGGTTGTTTAGTTGACAAAAATGTAGGAAGTTGAACTTCCCACAAAATGGAGGAAATTGCTTATCTAAGGAGACCTAGGTATGTAGAACTTTCCATGAGCAATCAAACAATTTTTACCACTTCCAAGGAAATGCAAGAGAAACATAATTTCCTAATAAAAACTACTTCATATCTTAAACCAAACAACACCTAAGAATTTCTCTCTTCATTTCGAGTCGCAATAGTTGACCTCATCTTTAATTTTTGACGGAATATCAAATTGTCCCATTTCATGATAATAAATCAGCTAAATATTAAGAATCTACAAGTACTACTGTACTAGACCAAAGGAAAAAAAAAATTTGAGAAATTATTACTTTTTTTCTTTTAAGACTTTCGAGTTTCGACCGACAGACATCAAATAATCAAATACATATATCATGAATCATGATACTGCACCACCCATAATCCAAAAGCAGCCCATTATGATATACTTGTATTACTATTGTGCTTAACAATATTCTATTGCAAGTAGCTCGTAATAATTCTATCTTCTTCTGCATATATTACTATCCTACGTGCTTAAGAATATTCAATTGCATTTAAAAGTAGGAGATGTAGAATGTTTCGAGGACATATACATATATATTATATATATTGTATCCCCCACGAGGCCATTGTCTTTTCTTCTCTATTTGACTATTTTATTGCAATCTGCAAGTGGCACGGGAAATATACGCGTTAAGCATTATAGCGAAGCCCTTTAAAGTTCCCTTTAAAAACCTTACTTCTTTTGATGAATACTTAATTTCTATATATAATATCAACCTTCCTGATCTTATTTGCATCAACACACTTCCACTTCTACTAGTGTATGTAAGTCACTCCACATAAAAATGACTCACAATTACGTGATAGTTTCACTCCTTTTGCTCCTCTCCTTGTTTGTAGACATCTCTCACTCTCAACCTACCCCAGATCTTTGCCTTCCGCACGACAAAAATGTGCTCCTCCGTGTTAAAAACCACTTCGGCAACCCTTCCTCGCTTTCGTCGTGGGACCCCAATACAGATTGTGCTGGGTGGAATGGAGTCCAATGCAACATTCAAGGCCATGTCACCTTTGTCCAAATCACCGATGCCGAAGATATCCACGGCGTAATACCGCCTTTCTTGGACCAACTACCATCCCTCACTCAGCTCTATTTTAATAGACTTCCCAATCTTTCAGGCACTATACCATCGTATATCGGTAAGCTCACTAACTTCACTGAACTTTTCATCACCGAAACCAATGTGGCCGGCCCAATCCCCGAATTCTTGGGCCAGCTCACAAAGTTGAACCAACTCTATCTCAACTCCAACAAGTTTACTGGGCCGGTCCCTAATTTTCTAGGCCGGCTCAAGAGATTGATTGCTCTCGACCTCTCTTCAAATTTACTCACTGGCCCAATTCCTGTGGCCTTGGCCAAACTAAACAATGTGAAACTCCTTTCTCTTAGCTCAAATAAATTGTCTGGCCAAATACCCGATTTTATAGGCCAACAACTCAAACAACTAACAGTGCTACAACTTAATTTCAATTCTTTGTCGGGCATAATTCCAGCATCTTTGAGCTTATTGCCCAATCTCCAAACCATCGATTTCACTGGAAACAAATTAAGTGGTCCAATCCCAAAGTGGTTAGGCCGTGGTAATTTATATTTTATTTCTCTTGGTCAAAATAAACTAGAAGGGGATGCCTCATTTTTGTTTGAAAAGACCAACACCAACATCCTTAGTGTGCGGGTTGAGGACAATCTTTTAAAGTTTGACTTCACAAAGGTTGAGTTAGCACCAAGCTTAGTAGGCATGAACATAAGCCACAATATGATATATGGGTCTCTCCCTAAGCGGTTCGGCCTATTACGACCCGATGATATTGATGTGAGTTATAATCAACTTTGTGGTCCAATTCCTAATGGTAGACGTTTCAAACGGGTCAACCCGAACATATTTGCCCATAATAAGTGCCTTTGCGGTGGCCCATTTCCTGGTTGCAAGTAACCACGAATGCTTGTCAGATGAGATATTCATAGTACTCAATGCTTTCTTTATTTTGTAGGTGTTTTTGTGTCTTTGGAGATTGTAATTGTTGTTTGTTTGGTGTTGTAATAGTGCAAGTCCAGTGTTGACGGAACTAGCTAACCAGCAATTGTATTACTATTATAAGAGTTTGTTTCTCCTTGTTGAAAAAAGGGGTGATGTTTGTCTTTCTCTATATACATATAAACTCCTGATTGATTGATTACATGTTGATACTCTCAAAGATAATGTGAAAGTAAACAGTTTCTCGTAAGTTATAAGCTTATAACCAACTGAGAATGGTGTTAATGCAACCTCAAGCAAAAGAGCACGAAAACAAAATCGGATCAAACAAAATTCTATTAGGCCAAAATCACGATCGTTGATAAGATCTAACAATTTCTAACCAGTGTTTTGTTTCATAGTAAAAAAGTCTCTCTTAAGTTAAAGGCTTATAATCAACTTTTGGCCCACTTCCTGTTTGATACGGCCTTCTTCACAATCAGCAGTATGAATCTTACTTGCACCTTTGACCAGCAAACTTTTGTTTTGTGTAAACCTCAGTCCGCCTGCCAGTCCCCCATTAATGTGATAATAGAACCTTTCTTCGTGTTAACAAAAATCCCAAAACTGATGTATTCATAAAGTTACAAGTGTTGGAATTTTTATTCCAAAACTACTAATTTTTTATATCCTATATATTATCATCTGATCTTTTCTTTATCTCTAAGGCTCTAATCTTGATTGTTGACAAATTGTACTCATGATTAATTATTTTGCTTGTTTTTGAGCCTTATCATGTTTAAAGGTTAACAAATTACCATCATTCCATTTTCTACTAAAACAAGGGAGCTAAGTTCGTAAATCTTGTAACTATCGAGTATTTACAGTCATTTCTAACCGGTGTCTTAGACTCTTAATAAGGTAAATATTCTTTGGAGAAAATGTGAATTCATCTCGGAGATGTACAAATTTTAATTTATATATTAAATTGCATTTTTCGTAGATTGTCACTGATGTTAAGTTGTAGGGGTCAAATATTAAGTTGTGATTTTTTCTTATTTAAAAAAATATAGAAAAAAAGAAAAATCACGACTTAATATTTGACCCCTAAGACTTAATATTAGTAACATTTTATTAACGAAAATGCCACTTGATGTACAAAATTTGTATATCTTCGAGATGAATTGGCGCTCCCTCCAAGTGAAGTGATAAAGCCTTTCTTTGAAATTTTATATTATTTTGGAATAAAATCTTAGATTGTTTGGGAGTAGTATTTAGCTTGCTTATTCATGGAAGCTTTGTAGGAGCAAAGCTTTATGATGTTACTATCAGTTTGTTTCAGCATTACATTTGCATAAGATTATCATTTGAAATATGTGATTAAAATTTTGTAATTACTTGTTTTGTATGGGTCAAAGAAATGTCAAGTATCATCTGAAATTTGAAATTTATTTGAGTGAATGCCAAGCTAAACAACAAAACAATTGCGATCTCGTTATTGATGATTAATTATATATATGGAATGTATGATGTCACTAATCATACTTTACCATGGAGTGTTATACAGAGGTTTTATAGGTGTCTATTTGATTTTGGAATATATCAGATAGACTATAGGTTAGTATCATACATCTCTTTCAATTGATATGGTGAAAGTTGTAAAATAATATTAACATCAGTATCAAATTAAAGGATTTTCAAAACCAATTTTGATTTACTTAATAGTGTCATTTATTTCACATTGCCATTAGATTTAACCACGAAATAACTAAAATTAACTACCAATTCTTTAATTGAACAAGAAAATAATATAGACCCTTAATGAAATAAAAAAAAAGTAAAAGTTTAGATCCTTGTACGATGTTAACTCCTCCAAAATTTTACTAACCTGTGCTCGACATCTTATAAACTACACTTTCCAAAAAAGATTCCGTTTTTATTTTGAGATTTTAATTTAGACCAATACACATCAAATGATCAACTACAGTCTACATAATATCATGATCCCAGCTATCTCAAACAAAAGCCCTTTATGATATATTACAAAATTAAAGTAGCTCGTGGAAAATAGTTTATGGTTTTTGCACGGATTATTGTCGTGCTTATCCTAATCTTTCCCAATTTGCAAGTGGGAGATGTACTGATGTATCCGTGTATGTAGTCAATCTAGTCCAGTAGACCACGAGGACGTAGATATTGAATCACGAGGCCGTTCTTTTTCTTCTTTGTTTTATTCTAATTAATTTCCAAGTGGGAGATGTACCCTTTAGCATTATTACGTTTTTACGCGTATCGCTTTAAAGTTCCCTTTGAAATCTTATTTGTTATGAATATCTCTATATATAATATGCACCTTGCTCATCGTATTTACATCAACTCACTTGCACTACTACAGTACTACTGTACTACTAGTGTATGTAAGTCACTCCACATTAAAATGACTCATAACTACGTGATAGTTTCACTCCTTTTGCTCCTCCCCTTGTTTGTACATATCTCTCACTCTCAGCCTCTCCCAGATCTTTGCCTTCCTCACGACAGAGATGTGCTCCTCCGTATCAAAAACCACTTCGGCAACCCTTCGTCGCTTTCGTCGTGGGACCCCAATACAGACTGTGCTGGATGGAATGGGATTCGATGCAACATCCAAGGCCATGTTGAAGTGGTACAAATCATGGAAGCCCAAGATATCCATGGTCCGATACCGCCTTTCTTGGACCAACTTTCGTCCCTTACTGTGCTCTACTTTCAAAAACTTCCTAATCTTTCAGGTCCAATACCATCGTACATCGGTAAGCTAACTAAACTCATTGAACTTTCTATCTCTGAAACCAATGTAACGGGCCCAAATCTTGAGTTCCTGGGCCAGCTTACAAACTTAAATCGACTCTACCTCACATCCAACAAATTTACTGGGCCGGTACCCAGTTTTATTGGCAAGCTAAAAAACTTGATTCATCTTGACCTCTCTTCCAATTTACTCACCGGCCCAATCCCTATGATATTGGGTAAACTAACCAATGTCGAAATCCTTGTTCTTAGCTCAAATAAATTGTCGGGCCAAATACCCGAATTTATAGCCCAAAAACTCAAAAAACTAGTAGTACTACAACTCGATTTCAACTCTTTGTCGGGCCAAATCCCAGCATCTTTGGGCCTTTTGCCCACACTCCAAACTGTAGCTCTTACCGGGAACCAATTAAGTGGTCCAGTCCCAACATCGTTGGGCCGCGGTAAATTAGCCTTTCTTTATCTTGGTAAAAATAAATTGACAGGAGATGTCTCATTTTTGTTTCAAATAGCCAACAACAACATCCTCATTCTAGAAATTCAAGACAATCTTTTTAAGTTTGATTTCACAAATGTGGACCTAGCCCCAAGCTTATCAATGTTGAACATAAGCCACAATATGATATATGGGTCTCTCCCTCTGCGATTTGGCCTATTGAGCCCGGATTCTGTTGATGTGAGTTATAATCAACTTTGTGGTCCAATTCCAAATGGTCGACGTTTTAAACGGGTCGACCCAATCATATTTGCCCATAATAAGTGCCTTTGTGGTGGCCCATTTCCGGGTTGCAAGTAACAATGAGTGCTTGTCAAATGATTCAAGGCTTTCTTATTCAGTTGGTGTTCTTCTTCGACTTAGCAATTGAGTAATGATTTACCAAACACAATGTGTTGTAATAGTAGCTAGTAAGTCCTAAAGTCCACTGTTGACTAAGTGTTATGTAAGAAATACAATTATAAATTACATTCAACGTACTAATCATTGTCAAATTGCTGTAATATGCTTGAAGATATATTTCTGAGTCATGGTCATGTGCCTACAATTATTTTACTTGTTTTGTGAATGTTTAAAAAACAATATACTTTCGTAGACTTACATGAAAGTTCCTCTTCATTTGACTATGAGATTTTCTGTTTCTACATAAACAGCTACGCTTACTTGCATAATTGTGTCTACTCACTAAACCTACTAAAAGTATTTTTTCTGCAGAGAAGTAAAAAAAGAAGCTATGAAGTCTTCTACTTAATAAGAATGTTGTATTCACTCCCTTTACTCCTCCTCATCTCCCTCTTTTTTGACTATTATATTATTGTATATATATTGCCAGGCCTACCTATCCAAGGTAAGCCATATTCACAATCATTGCACATCAACATTTCTTGGTCACAACTAGACCTGGTTATTGGGCGGGTTGGGTCAGGGTCAGTGTGGGTCGGGTCATAAGAGGATCACCTCATAAAGGGTCGTGGCGAGTTGGGCCAAATGGGTAGAGGGCCGATAGCTGGTCAATAATGGGCGGGTTGGTAAACGAGAAAGAAAAACAAGGAACAAAGAGAGCCAAAAGTGAGTATAAATGAATGTGAATCCGAATATGTAATTGTTTTTACAAAACTTATTTTATTTTTCAAAATTATTGGGTTTCTTTGTTGGCCCTATAATGGCCCTGTCCAATAATAACCATGTCCAATAAAACCCTATCCAATAACAGCCTTGTAAAATTGACTCTAACCCTTTAGCCATTGGGCTATCCTATCTAATAACCAGGTCTAGTCACAACCTCTTCCAAACTCTTGCCACCCATATGACAAAAAAATCCTCCTTAACATGAAAAACCTCATGAACAAGCCTACCTCTCTTACTTCTTGGGACACCACAACAGATTGTTGCTTGCAATGGCATGGAATTCGATGCGACAAACACGGCCAAGTTGTATCCTTGCATATCAGCAACATTGATGAATACCACCACAGCCCGATTCCGCATTTCTTGAATGAGCTTACATGGCTTACTGAGCTCTACTTTACTGATTCCCCTGGCTTATTTGGTCCCATCCCATCATCTTTTTCCAAGCTCACCAACCTCACCAAGTTTGTAATTTTTAAGACCAATGTTTCGGGCCCAGTCCCTAATTTCTTGGACCAACTTACAAACTTAAAAGTTCTTGATCTTTCTGGCATCAAGCTCACAGGCCCAATCCCTATTTTTCTTAAACGTCTTAAGAGTTTGGATCGTCTTGACCTCTCTTCTAATAGACTCATGGGCCCAATCCCTGATTTTGTAAGTCAATTAAAGAGTTTGACTTACTCGACCTCTCTAAAAATAAACTCACCGGCCCAATTCCTCTTGACTTGTCCTAATTAAACAATCTCATAGTCTTGAATCTCGGGTCAAACAAGTTGAGTGGCCAAATACCCGAGTTTCTAGGCCGCGAGCTCAAGAGTATATCTACAATCAAACTCGAGTCTAACGGTTTGTCAGGCCCAATACCAGCATCATTGGGCCAACCTTCTAACCTCACAACCATTTCTTTGTCCAATAACCAATTAACCGGGTCGATCCCGAGGTCACTAGGAAGCATTTATAGAGATAAACTTGCGCTCGATAACAATAAACTCACTGGTGATGCCTCCTTTTTATTTGATGTGTCCCAACTTAGTATCAACAACAATCTTTTAAAGTTTGATTTCTCGAATGTGTACTTGACCCCATTATTATGGAGTTCTAATATAAGCCACAATATGATATATGGGTCTCTTCCTTAGTGGTTCGGGCAATTCGATTCCATGTATTCCGTTGATGTGAGTTACAACCAACTTTGTGGTCCAATTCCAAATGGTCGACGCTTTAAGCAGGTCGACCTGCTCAAATTTTCCCACAATAAGTGCCTATGTGTTGGGCTGTTACCTGCTTGCAAAAGATGGTGGATGCTTTCATAAAAGCTACTAATAGCTATGTTGCACGGGTACTTGCTTTAGTCACACGTATGCCCCCCTCATTCCTAAAATTTCAAAATCTTGTCGTTTTACGTCCCCGTACCCGAATCCGAACCCGTACCCCAAATAACTCCGTACCCCTCTCGTACAACTTGTAATAAAATAATTACCAAGAGTAGCCCTGCTGTGGTAAGAGTTATGCTATATTCCTTGTTTTGTACTTCAAATAAAAAAGAGCAACATGTATGAAAACATTAAAATACGTTAAAGAACCTTGAACTAAGAGAGTTTGGATTCTTTAAAGTTTTTGTGTGGAAATGATGGCTTAAGGTATAGGATATTATAGGAGTAGTTAATCTCCAAAATTAAATATAGTTTGTAACCTTAATCATAAATTAGGAGATTAAAGTAAGATTTCTAACCTTTATCATTAAATTTGGAAATTTTAAAAAAACTAAAACCCCCACCCCATCGGTAGGGTGGCCGATCATCATGCCTATTTTTTTTTTGGAAAAATGGAATCTAATAATCCAATCTTTGGCCGATCTTATTAAAACAGTCCCACCTTTTGATTATTTTTGAATAATCCAACCTCTTGGGGGTGTCTTCTTATAATGGTCCTTGACCTGTTCGTGACCGGCATAACAGGTTAAGTGTGCCAACTTTTTAACTTTGAGAAAATCCCCCACCCTATCTCCTCCCCACCGGCCACCACGACCCACTTTCTCCATCTTCCCATTCCACCGCCACCTTCATCTCTCGTCCCCCTCCACCACCCACTAACCCCACCTCTTTCTCTCTCCCTCCCTCGTTCCTCACGCTATTAAAATCCAACCCCAACCTCAACCCCAAACCCCAACCCAAAACCCACCCCATTCCCCTCTCGTTTTCGTCCTTCCACCACCACCGCCACCCCCGCACCACCTCCACCTCGACCCACCTCCTCCCCCTCTCTCTTCCCACTTTCTCTCTCCTCCTCCTCCTTCCACCTCACCTTCAAACCCTTCCTCTTCTAGATCAAATCCGACCTTAAAAACTCCCCCATCCCCCTCCCCCCTCACTCTTTCTCCTCTATCTACCTCTTGTGGGACTTCTCCTCCGCCTGTTTAATTTCTTCACCTAACCCTCCACAACCCCTTTTTCTCCCTCCTCCCATTCCACTGCCACCATTCGTCCTTGTTCTGCTGCCTTCACAGCCACCATTGACGCCATCATCCGTCCAACAGGGCAACACCCCTGTCCTTCCGTTTCTCACCATGACAAGCCTCCTAGTGTCGGCTCACAATCCAACCACATGCGAGGTTGTGGTTTTGGGGGAGTGTTTTCAAGGTGGGAGCTAATTTCGGGGGGGGGGCTGATTTCGCGATGGATGATGAGGGGTGGGGCTGGTGGCCGGGACGGTGGCTGGGACCTATTTCAAAGGGGAGGGTGCGTGGTGGCTGAGGTGGTAAGGGGATGGTGGCTGAGTGAGCATTGGGGTGGAGGGGTTGGGGAAGGAGGAAAAGGTGGAATTGTTTTAAGAAGACCAGCTAAAGGTTGGATTATTAAAATTAATTTTTCTTTTCTTTTTTTTTGTTTTAAAAACTTCATCATTTAAATGTTTTAAAAACTTATTTTAATAAATTTTTGACTAGGCTTTAATTTCAAAAGTTGGACAAATCTTAGTTTGGTGCCATCTCCCGCCAAAATAATTTCAAACCAGTGAAAATACTGAAATACCTTTGCTTAAAATATTTATTTTAGAAAATAAATATTTTATTATCCAAATAAATACTCAAAAAATGGAGTATTACATACACCATAATCGAGGAAAGAGAACAAAGGGACACCAAACCCACACGAAGGAGAGGAAAAGAAAAGCAAAGGCCAGTAGTGGCGCGGCGCACAACAACGCCGGCGAAGACAGAGATGCTCGCTGCATCGCTCCGGGTCGATTGTTAACTCAACAGAGGAGGGAGAATGAGTGTGGAAGAGAAAGCAAGCCAGGAAATGGGGTTTCACCCCTTGTAAAATGAGAAGGATTTTAAAACTTTATAGAATTTAACGGTTTTTGACAACAAGGCACAAATGTGGCAAAATCACCTCAAGCCACGGAGGAGAGATGAGAAAGTGAATGGCTTTCTTCTTCTTTTTTTCTCAAAATATAACTTAAACACACATTCTATTTAGAAATTAAACTTCATTTTTTTTCAAAGATGTTTTACAATAGTTTAACATACAATTAAACTAATAAAATATGGAGTATTATTATCTTTTAATGGAACATGCTTAAAATTTGGGCTATTACATACTACCACCCTTAAAAAAAATTCGTTCCCGAAATTTAAAAATGCAAAAACTTTAGAGTATTTCAAAATTAATAGATACATTTTAGAGTAAATACACACATAACTTACTCTATTACCTCAAAAGATTAATGGCTCCTCAGCCCAATAATCACTAAGCATCAATTAAAATTCTCTATAATTTCCTCAGATTATCACATACTGATGTATCATATTTCTATAGTTTTAGGTGCTTTTAGGTTGCATTTTAGGAACATTAGGTGCATTATAGTTCATAATTGCACATAATTACTTAAGTTTCGAAATATTACTCCTTTTGTGCGTTTTCGGTGTTCTTTGATGAATTTCAGGTTTTGAGAACATAATTGGAGTATGATTGGATAAGCTTGAGTATTAGGAGTTATTGGAAGGAAGGTACTCAATAAGGATCTTTATGAATGTCTTTGAGTGCAAATTGGAGCCAAAGCAAAGTTGAAATTTGATAAAAGAACTATGAAAATTGAGTCATGAATACTCTTTTACCCATAAATTCTGATTTGATATTGATAATTGGGTGGTTCCAGCATCATCGGAAACTAAAATTTAATATCTTTCCGACTATACGTTACACGGCCCAATGCGAGTTATATACTGGGAGATATGGGCTTTGCAAGTTGGCCCTGTTTTGCTGATCTTCCTACGCGCGCGCGGACTAGCTAATTCGGCTCATTTAATGAATTAAGTGACTTTCCTTATCTTGTAACTTACTCCCTCTGTTTTTTTTTATCTTTCTCACTTGGAATCTTGACACTTTTCATACTTAGAGAGAATCTTCTCGTTTTTTTTTCAATGTACAAGAAAACATATAGTCATGTGGGGTCTTGTTTGATTTGTCTCAATTAGCACTTTATTAATATTCAATCATTATAATTTTTACTAATATATAATGAAAGATATTTAAGTTCAAAGATGTGCATTAGGAGACGCGCATAGGAAAGTGAGAATGATAAAAAAACAGAGGGAGTACTTTCCTAGTTATATTAGGTTACCTAGTCTTATATATATACTAGTTTTTAACCCTTGCAAAAATGCATGGGAGGTTTTATATAGATTGGATTTGGACCCGTGCATAATGAACGACAATTTTTTTGTTTATTAAGAAGTGTTTATATTCCAAATTTATTGAATCCATAATTATTAAAATTCATGCATTAAAATTTGAAAGAATATATTATGTAAAATATTATTTCATGATATTTTTTACAACAAAAAATTAAAAATCTTAACCATGATATATAAATTTATAAATATGTAAAATGAGCAAAAAAAAGTACATTAAAATGCACGGTAAGTATTTGTTTTACAAATTTAAGATTTTAGGATGTTTCTCATAAAATCATGGCTTGAATATTAGCTCGTGATTTAAAGTTTTTTTTTATAATCATATCATGTATTAAGAGTATATTTTGAAACCGGCTTATGCCCCGTGCGTCTAATGTAGCTAATGTCATTGTGGAATATGTGACTAACAAAAGTTGACTAAAAAGCTTTCGCTCTGTTTGTTGCTTCATACAGAGGCTTGTATTAAATCACAATTCGCACTATTACTGATACACAATCATGCAACCACTTTCGCTCCCCTTTTCCGTAGTGCTGCTCAAACCTTCTATCTTGGGTTTTAATAAATTAAATTTGGCGTTAAACTATTAGAATAATAAAGTGCCTCCTCGTTGTGAAAATTCTATGGATGTCATGCGAAGGGCACATGCCATGATCATAAAACGCCACGTATATTATCCCCTTTGCAAAATAAGATTCTCTTAAGAAAATACTACTCCCTCCCTTTCATTTTAATTTACTCACTTCACTTTGGGGGAGAACCAAGGAATAAGTACAAAGGTATGAGAGAGAAACTAAAAAAGTGGAGAGAGATACTGAAAAGTGAGAGAGAGAAAGTAAAAAATGGGTTAAAAAATTAAAAATGTGGATGACATGGGTGGAAAAGATGATAAAGTAGATGTGATATGTTACCTAAAATAGAAAAAGCAACAGTGTGTAGATTAAAAAGAAACACCAAAAAGAAAAGTGTGTAAGGGAGTATAACTTAAGTACTATGGTTGCACCAATATTACTGTTGGCCCTATGTCAAAAAAAAAAAATCTACTGTTGGCTTTTATCGTGCCGGAAACACGCATATATATATATATATATATATATATATATATATATATATATATATATATATATATATATATATATATATATATATATATATATAAGTGATAATTTAGAGGTTAAACTTATAAAGGACAAATCTATATAAGTTTGAGGAAGAAAATGTCAAACTAATATTTATCTATAAAGCACACCCATGTACAACTTTTCTAAAGCAGAGATGGTGACTCGCTTCATTCTTTAAAGTTGTTCTCCTTTCTTTATTAGGGTCTTGAACGCACATTTGATCATTAATTTTTTAGTTATACCTAACAAATGAATATATACATACCTTACACAACATTAAGATAAAATTATGTTTTTAAATTTTGAAATTTTTGACCTTAAAACAAACAAAGTTTATGGCCGTGTGATATGAAATTTTAGAATCTGGTAATGATAATAGCAGGGGCGGATCCAGGATTTCATATGAGGTGTTGCGTAATTTTACAATACTACTAGGTCAAATAAAAAGTCATCACTACTAAATTCAAAATGTTATGCATCCAAATACAACCTTGAAGTCAATAATAAAAGAAGATTACATTGTCCACGTCGAGTTCTCAAATTTTAGAACTGTTTTACGATTGCATTAACTTTTATATAACAAAACAAATATTTCTCAAGATAAGTAACTAACTATCATTTATAATTCATCTCCCATGCTATTTCTTAATTTGCTTTTGATAGTAGTCATACCAGAGGACGCTAAATAATTGTGCATTTGAATCAACTAAAAGATTTCTCTTGTTTTCTCTTTATGATTATGAAATACATATAACTTTTTTTTTGACAGAGTAAAAGCAGTAGTTGAATAAAGTAGAGAAAGGAAAAAAAAAATACAATCAAGCATTAAAAAGTGAAGCTATCAACATTTGTTATAAACTCTTTCAACTTTTAAAACAACCAGTTGCGCTCTACTATGTATAGGTCAAGCAGTGCAAAAGTAAAGGTAATTAATTTTTTTTGGAAAAAAATTAGGGGTAGCACATGCTACCCCTTGTTACTTAGGATAATAGTTTGAACTGGCTTATGACCCTTGTGCTGCACGATTATGACATTACATATAATTAGTAATATTATTGTTATTAATTTTCTTAGAGTAGACCCTAAAAAAACACATGTACCTGCTTAGGGTCGTTTATTTAACTTTAACTAACTTTTTAGAGGTCAAAATAGTCTCATACACACTTTAAACTGAAGTAAATTTTATACCTTTATTCTTTATAGTCAATTTAAATGTCTATATCAATTTTGTTACATAAAAAATAAAATATAATTTCACTCAATTGTATATCATTGTTCTCATGTGTGGGTGGAAAAGATGTATGTTGATAATAAATTTTCAACGGAAAATTTTTAGTATAGGTTTTTGAACCATGCTTGTACGCGATATTTCTAGTTTAATAAATTTAAGATTGTACGATAGTTTCACCGAAACCATGGTGTAAAAGTTCATAAATATTTAACAAAATATTAAACACATAAAAAGTAGCGATAATATAATTAAGCCTATGTTCTAAATATAATTTAATTAAAGTAAAGAAAAAATACGTTTTCCATCATTTAAAAAATTAACATATGAATTAACTTGTTATATCGACAATATATTTCATTTATATATATTTCATGAAACTGCTCATGAAATTGAGATCAAGATTTCGAGAACCAAGTCAGTAACTCTTATATTATTTAATAATGAAAATAATGTTAGATACATCCATTAAAGGACTCCTATGAGCTAACAATGCAAAGTTGTTTTCTGATGGTAACTTACCACAATCCACAAAAAAAACTTTATAGTTTGTCGTAGTTTATTGTTTTTAATTATATATATATATATATATATATATATATATATATATATATATATATATATATATTAGCTTGAAGGAGTGTGCAAATTTGTACTTTATTTTTTTTAATTAGTAGAGAAAATGTAGCTATGAGAGTGCGTTAAAGTAGTGGGTCCATATGGTGAGGCAAGTTGATAATAGGATAACATATCTTTATGCCAAAAATATAATAAAGTATAAATGTGATTAACTTTATGGAACACCCTTAAACGTAAAGTGGGAAGAACATTATGGAACGGAGTGAGTACATCCTAAAGTAGCAAAAGTTTACAACACAAAAAAAATCTGAACAAACATATCTTTCAATTTTTGTCCTTGAACAGTGTAGTACGAACTTAATCTGTTTAGGGAAGAGCTTTACATGCATTGAATCGCTAGAATAAAAAATACGTGGTCATTGCAAAGCACACAACTGAAGGGAACTGTCTCTTTTGCAACTTGATGGGAAGTACTGTTCCACCCGATGGGGTGAGTGTCATTCGAGGAATAAAAATCTTATTACCCATGTGTTACCGCCTTATTCTAAGGCCTCGGAAGGTCACACACCCCCGGCTAGTAAGCCCAAGGTTGGTCCTGACGGGTCCGGTGAGGTGGCGTAACAGTTGGTGGTACTGGGGCTGCCCAACAGGCCGACGTAATGGGGTCCCTAACCACGTGGTGGGCTCATGGGCAGCGGTTACCATGCCTTGGTGACCGCCTGGAAGTTAATATGAGTGTGGGTAATGGCGGTTACAAAGGTTTGAGTAGTGCTGGCAGTTACTCCTTAATTTAAGGGGCGGTTATCCCTTGAATGAAGGGGCGGTTATGGGAAGTTAACAGGAGTAGTGGGTGGTTATATTAACCACCTATGCTGCCCCATCATCTCCTTAAAAAAAGGAGCATTTACTAGGAGTGTGAGAGAGGCACTCTCCTAGATTTAAGGAGTAGTTACAAAGATAGTGGGTAGTTACCAAGTAGTGGGTAATAATCTGCTTATGTGGCAGGACTGTAGCCAGTATCTTGTACTATAAATAGAGAAGTGCCTTAGTAATTTTGGGCATTCGATTTTGGGTATAGCCTTGTATGTGCGATATTATGAAAGTAATAAAAGTATCGTTGTGTGTGTTTGTGAGTTCTTAATCTTGCTTGCGTTATTCGAGATAAATAATATAAGTTTGTGTGGGGGCTGGTCTAAACGTAGTCTAGGCGCTATCAAGGAACCTTCTAAGTACGAAAATGGGGGAAATTGAATAATTTTCCGTGACACTATGTTACTTCCAGATATGATTGCACCTTCAACGACGTGATTGCCAAGATGCTTAACAACCAACCTTGTACATTTAGACAACCCATAAATTTGGTCGATATTCCTTAGTAGCATATCCGGTGCCCAACTTTCAATCTTATATTTTCATTTGGTAATCCATAGCATCTTTACTAATTTTAAAGATATATTGGCTAGTAGTATCTATTTACTCGGTACAAACTTTTGCTTTCTTCTTCTGCTTTTTTAAGTGTCATTTTAAGTTAACTTGTCTAATTAATATCATATATTTAATATATAAAGCAGAGAACAAAAGTCAGCTCACGAGATCGCGACATTTGGCGTTCTCATTGGACGCCATTTGTCGCGCTCATTAAGTGTCATGTCATTTTTTTAAATATATATAGTGTTCTAAATTGATTAAAATACAAATAGAGTTTAGGATAAGAATAAATAGAGTTGGGTGCACAATGAAAAACTTAAATATAGTAAATTGATTATAACTTTTAATATATAGTTCGTAAAATTATAATTTTTGTACCATTTGAAAGTGTTTAAAAAGTAATTTAAAATAAGATCCATTTATACTATATTTAAAATTTTATATTAAAGTAACGTATAAGGTCGCGACATTTGGCATCCTCATTGGACGCCATTTGTCGCACTCATTAAGTGCCATGTCATTTTTTTAAATATAAATAGAGTTCTAAATTGATTAAAATATAAATCAAGTTTATGATAAGATTAAATAGAGTTGGGTTCACAATGAAAAACTTAAATATAGTAAATTGATTAAGCCTTTAATATATTGTTCGTAAAATTATAATTTTTGTACCATTGGAAAGTGTTGAAAAAGTACTTTAAAATAAGATTCATTTATACTTGTTTCTGCTGAGAAATTAAGGATTGTGATTGGTTGTGAGATGTGATGTGGGCCCCAAGAACGGTCGCCTGAGCTTCTATTATCCGTATGCCGGAAACCTGCAAAATGAAGTGAGACTACCTCGGGGGTGGTTCTGGGATCGCCCCTCCGACGCTCAAGTCAGATATGATCGAGGTAGAGAGAGAAAGTCTAGAAAGAGAGGCTCAAGTTTGTTAGGTGAGAATTGAATACATGTTCACTGATGAGGTAACTGGTATTTATAGTGTTAGGGATTTTCCAGACAGGAAACATTGATTGGGTGGGCCTTTTTGGGATCAATGGCCATGTTGCCTTTTCAGGCAATGATTATTTCACCCATTTAGAGGGTTCCCAAGTTCCTGAGATTAGATCAACTTTCAGGTGGGACCCACTGCTACCACCTGTCCGAGGCTCTAGGAGGCTTTTGTTCTCCTGTTGGGCTGCTGATTAATTGAGCCCAAACAATACTATATTTAAAATTTTATATTAAAGTAACGTATAAGATCGCGGCATTTGGCATCCTCATTGGACGCCATTTGTCGCGCTTATTAAGTGCCATGTCATTTTTTAAAATATAAATAGAGTTCTAAATTGATTAAAATACAAATCGAGTTTATGATAAGATTAAATAGAATTGGGTTCACAATGAAAAACTTAAATATAGTAAATTGATTATAACTTTTAATATAATGTTCGTAAAATTATAATTTTTGTACCATTGGAAAATGTTTAAAAAGTACTTTAAAATAAGATCCATTTATACTATATTTAAATTTTTATATTAAGGTAACGTATAAAAGGAAATATTGACTAATTACGTGAACTAAATATTATAGATTTTTAGTGGTCAGCTTTGCACATTGAGTTTTTCTCTAAGGTACGGTTTCTAATAAATATCTCCTCCAAACATGAATGTTGGATAAGATGGGACATTGTCAACATATTAGAAAGAGGGTTGATATTGTTAATCATGTTGGTTTATTGAGACTTGAACGACACCGCAGCAACATACCTTAGCAACATACTGTAGCAATATTACCAATCCTTCCTAATTTAACAAATTATTGTTTCATATTTATATGACAGGTGCTTTAATTTAATTTGTAAACACCATGAGTACTAAAGAAAGGTAAGTTTTATCTTGAACTTAGAACATATACTGATGACTTAAGCATTGGAACATAAAATAAACTTATGTGCTACGCTATTGTAAATAAAAAGGTAAAGGATATCAATTGAACCAATCAGGTACAATCTGATCAAGGATTTGAGCAAAGAAAGGCGAGATTGGACTCTGAAAGTTAGGGTCACACGAATGTGGGATTCAATAAACCTGAAAACCAACAATTTTATTGGTGTTGAAACAATACTTGCAGATGAGGAAGTATGCCCCACTATACAATTAACACATTATCTATTTTTGTTTTATTTTGATCTAATCTTGCAAACTAAATGGCCTACTAAAATAGGGAGATCACATTCGAGGCTCTATAAGAGAAGATGATGCATCAGAATACAAACGCATGCTCAAGGAGGGGAACATCTACTTGATTAGAAACTTTAATGTGACAGCTAACAAAGAAGAGTATAGAATTGTCACAAATAAACACATGATATATTTCAACTTCTCAATCTGTGTTCAAACTCTAAAAGAAGACGAACCCAAAATTTCTAGACACAAGTTTGAGTTGGGAGACTATGAGTTAATTCAAAAACGATGTGACTCAATTGTGCAACTCACAGGTACTTCTATTTCTTCATTAGCCTTTACATTTAAATATTATTCTAGGTCTTAAAATTATTAATTATTTGCAGTGGACAACACTTTGTCGTAACACTATGCAATGGGGAAAAATTGGTAAAACATTCAGCGATCATCTCAGTTTAGACGACTCAGTACCAATTGTTCGTGTGAACATTTAGATTTGAAGTAGGTTGTGTAGTATATCGTGGCATGTGCTTTAACATATAAAAAATATGTAGTTTCTGCATGATGGAGTGAATGTATGAATCATATACTGAGTTTCTGCATAATATAGTGACTGTCTAAATGATATAATAGATTGTTCACAAATGATGTAGTTTTTGCATGATGTAGTATGTTTCTGAATGATATAGTAAGTTTCTTCATAACATATAAATTAGAAACCAACGTCAAAGATAATGACAAAATCATATTACAACTTTTAGTTGTTCTATGTCAAACAAAAAGAACGGCAAAAAATAGGGGTGTAAATAATTAAAAACTCTACCTCTTCTTCACGAAAAAGCCCGGGCATTTGCCCGGGTCCCAATACTAGTATATATATAAAGGAGTAACTTTTCGGGAGCATAGGGAGCTCCTCAAGATTTCAAGGCCATAGAGCATGCCACGTAGGATTGCCATGTCATCAAATTTTATTTTTATTTTTTTAAAAAATAGTGTTCTAAATAGGTTTAAATACATATTAGGAGCTTTGGATAAGCGAAAATTAGAGTTTGGTTTTGAATGAACAATCTAAATTATTATATTATGTAAATTGTGTATAACTTTTGGTACGTAATTTTGAATTTAGTAATTTTTGTACCATTGGATAGTGCTCGAAATATGCTTCGAAATAAGATCCATTTAAAATATAGTTCTACAACTTAAGAAATATAGATCGCCATGTAGGATTGCCATATCATTAACTTTTATATTAAATATTTTAGAAAAATAGAGTTCTACATATATTTAAATACATAAAAGGAGTTTTGGATGGGGAAAACTTAGAGTTCGTTTTGAATAAACAACCTAAATCGCCATGCAGGATTGTCATGTCATTAACTTTTATTTTAAATATTTAAAAAAAATAGAGTTCTACATATATTTAAATACATAAAAGGAGTTTTGGATAGGGAAAACTTAGAGTTTCGTTTTGAACAAACAACTTAAATTACTATATTATGTAAATTGAATATAACTTTTGCTACCTAATTCAAAACATTATAATTTTTTTTACCATTGGAGAGTGCTTGAAATATACTTCAAAATAAGATGCATTTACAATATAGTTTTACAAATCGTGAAAATATATTTTTAATTAGGTGAATGGTAAGGCATTATTTAGTCTTTCTTTTAGATAAATATAATAAAAGCTATAAGTATAGTGTATTATATGTAATTATTGCATTCGAAGGTCCAATTTACAGGATTAAATATATTATCTTTCAAAACCTCAGCCTTATTAATCAACTGAACCAAAATAATTTAGCATTGCAACAAAATTTATTAACAAAACTTTGTTGTTACAACAAAAACTAAAATCTATAGCGATAAAGTTACATATATATTAGAGTTCTGCATGATGAAAAAATTAAGCATGTCATGTCATTCTTTTTAATTTTAAATTTTTTTTAAAAAAATAGTGCTCAACATAGATATAAATACATATAAGGTGTTTTGTATAAGTGAATATTACAGCCTGATTTTAAATAAACAACCTAAATTATTAAAATTGAATATAGCTTTTGATACATAATTAGCAATAATATAGTTCTTTTTAGCATCGGAGAGTGCTCGAAATATATTTTGAAATAAGTTACATATACAATATAGTTTTTCAACTTATCAAAATATATTTATTTAGATGAACAATAACGTATTATTTATTCTTTATATAAAAATAACTATAAAATAGCGTATTATATGTGACAATAACAATAATGTCTTTCTCAAAATCATACTTTTGAACATTGAGTTATATAAAGATAAAAAAAATACATATCTATAGTTTTGAACCTATAGCATACCATGATGGCATTACATGAAGAATCAAATGAAAGTTTGTCAACAACATTGCAGAGGTATTATGCAATTGACTATTTATTTTAGAGTTTTTTGCGGGGATATATCAAGGTAATATGGCATTTTGTGAGGATATACCTCACTAATTTTTTTTTGTGAGGCTATACCAACCTAAATTTAAGTTTTGTTAAAAGGTACCAAAAACACTATTTCCGGCAAGAAAGTCAAATTTTCGGCATTTGAGTTGGTAGGAACTCGCGAGTGAGCCACAAATGTTGTGTTTTACCCCCTCAACCACGCGCATACTATTGAAATATTTTTTTTTTAACAATTTTTTTAAGAATTCTCTCCCTTAATGACCAACCCCTCCCTTAACATTTCCCTCTCCTAAAACCTTGAAAAAGAACGCTCTTCAATTCAGCAAGAAAGGGCAGCCCAAAATCATCAAATGCAAGGTATGATGTCTTATTTTAGCTTTAATCTCAATTCAATTTACTTATTGTGTTCTTCAATTGTACTATGTGGTTTGAATTTGTGCTATAGGGTATAAATTAGGGTTAAGTTATCAAGTCAAAGGCCGAAAATTTGACTTTCTCGCCGAAAATAGTGTTTTTGGTACCTTTAACAAAACTTAATTTAGGTTGGTATATCCCCACAAAAAAATTTAGTGAGGTATATCCCCACAAAATACCCTATTACCCTGGTATATCCCCGCAAAAAACTCTTTATTCTATTCTTAGAATATTTATTGTATACATAATTATTTATGTTTTTCTTTTTCATATATCTAAATGTCAGATATTATTTTTTTATCCATTAGCTTAATACAAATAAAACTAATTGGAAAATCAAGTTTCGCAATTTTAGACTTATTGAGGTCACGTATCATAAAAAAGAGGGAAGTTTGATAAGTTTTGATATGGTCATGATTCATGAAGAGGTATTTTTTTTAAATAGTATTTTCGATTATTAGTAGAGGTTAATTTTATATTTGATTAATTTTATTCATGATACCATCATTATGATCTTCTTTTTGGCTTTCCCATCTTCCATTCTATATGCGTTAGGGTTTATTTGTTATATTTAGAGTTAAAGCAGTAGGTGGCACTCATGTTTTTATCTATTCTTCTGCATCTATTAAATTATTACCCTCTACTTTCTTATATATAATTCGGGTATTTTTCATGTTAAAACTGTGTTAGCCATTGTTAGTCATATCAATTATTGGGATACCATTTAACAATAGACTTACCTACATGAAAAATACAATGGTTAATTAAACGCAACTTTATGAGGCAACTTTGAGTAATTAATGATGGTTTTATTAACATAAAGTAAAGACAATATTATATTGTCAACTATAGTTGCTTTTTTTTTTTACCCAGAAGTAGAGTGGTCCCAATAGATAAAACTAGCCAAAGTGGTAATAGTTGCAATAGAAAAAGAACGGAGGAAGTATGTAAATATAATGGTGTTGAAAAATCTCATTTTACAGCAACACAAAATCAACAATGGAAACAAAAATTTACAAAAATAAAATAAGCTTCAAAACTAGTTTAATATATTGGTTAATAGTATTTATCTTTTACGTGCACTTTAATTGGTACACATTTTTGTTTTCTTCTGTTTTTCACTCAAAATTTAAGTCTTATTTTTAAGTTAACTTGTCTTATTATCGAACTATGAGTTATTTTTTATCTATAGCCAATATTTACATTGCCTAAATTCCCAGTGTTATCATCGATAACTTCCAATATGTTCATTCATTATGTAATCTCTGTGATTTTCGGTTCTAATATATTGTGTGAGCTTGTAATATTCCCTCTGTTTCTTTTTAATTGCTACATTGTTTCATCACGATTTTCAAGACGTTTTCTTAACCCTTAATGATACTTGAATGAAACACGTACAAGAGGGGGGGTGAATTGCACTTGGAACTTTTAGCAAAGTTTATCGCGGAATTTAAAAGCTATAAAGGAACAGTAATTTGAGAGACAGAGAAATATAAAATTGAGGAAACTTCGTGAACCTTATTAGGAAGGGAAAACCTCAAAAACTTATATTATTGTAACAACTTTATTACAACACTCTCTACAACTTGAGTTCTCTCGAACTCAAGTTCCCACAGTAATTCCCTTTGATTACTGGAACTCTTCTTGCTCTTGCTTCTACTCCGAAGCCTACACTCACTAACTTAGCTCTAAGTCTTTACAAGAGTCACTCAACCCTTGATCCCCAAAATACAATTCAATTTGTGAAACACACTAGTAAATATATTGAACTTAGATATTTAAGGAACTTTGGTACACTTATTGAATGGAACCGACTTTTTATGAAAACTCTTAAGATTTAGACTTAGACAACGTGTTTTCAGTTGGTAATTTGTAATGAGAAAGACTTCTCCTTTTATAGTGAAGTCTTCTCATGTTAGTTCCACTTATTCCTCTACTAAGTGTAAAGCAGTAACTCACGTAGAATTATTTTCCCACGTTCACACTTCTTGAGGAACAAGCAAAGACATTTTCAAACCTACTAATAGTAAGTGTTTTAGCAGTTGAGAAAAACAAGGAGTAAACTTAGGAAATTAATTTTTACTTGTTCAGTAATTAAAAAAGATTTTTATTTAGAAAATAAAATTTGTTTTATTTATTTACAATATTTCCTAAAAACTCTCAGTTAAATATTTCTCAAAACCACTTGTTGCATTTAATAAGTTCCATCTAGTTCCCTATAACTAAGCAATATAAATTACTTACATAAGACCTAAGTACAGACTCTTGAACTTAGTCTTTATGTCTTCTCTTTAAATCTTCAACTCTGAAGATCCATGCGTCCCACCTCAGGTTCAGCAGACAGTTCCTTGAGGAAATGTGAATAGGAACTTGAATCATAAAACATTATTTTGTAGATTAAATCTTGTTGTTGAGTATATATTACTTTGTCTTGATTATAAGTGCCACGCCATCCATGATTCCAACTCTGGAACTCGCTTAGACAAACAAGTTCCTACTCCAGAAATAAAACACTATTTATCAAAACAAACCAATATGTCAGGAAGTTTGCAAAGCAGTCATCATCCAAAACTAAGGGTCAACAATACTCCCCCTTTTTGGTGATGACAACACAAGCAAACTTTTCACAACAAAAGATATCAACATAATGAACACTTCATGATGTAATCCCCAACAAACAAAAAGTAATAAAATTTACCAATTTTAATTATCACTGGAGATCTAGACAAGAGTTTATAATGTATGGAACAATGGTGTAACCGCCTTAAGATATTTGCAATGATTTTCCCCCTGTTGGCATTAACAAAAAGAGGACAACACAAACAGAGAAATTCCAAAACACAGCACCCTACTATCAAAGTGGGTAGAAACAAGTAAATCCAAAACAGAGAACGCATTTCGCACAAGTTATGAAGCAAAAAAAACAACAACTAATTATAATAGTCATAGAAATACGTAGCATAGCAAGTTTTTGGGAAAGGCTAAATGAGAAACACCCACAAAAAGTAATACAAACCAAAAGGAAAAAGAAAAAGAAAAAGAAATTAAACTGTTCCAACAAAAACCATCATGGTGACAAAAGAGAGAAGTGATAGGCTAGAAGAGAAAAGCTAAGAATCATTTGGCTCCGAGGTTTCTTGAACTACTTCAATGGTGAGTTCATCAATCTTCTGTAACATTGTAGCCTGAGAAGAGGAGGTGTAAGCAGAGAAACTGTGGAATGAGGCTTGCAGTTCCTTGACCAGAGAAACCAAATATCCTATATGTTTCTGCAGGAACTCGATCTTAGAAACAGTTCCTTCTTGTAGTTCCTTCATCTGGGAAACAGTAGCTTGGAGTTCCTTGATTTGCTCATCCTTCATAGTTTCTGCACCAAACCCAAGGAACCAAGAGAAACCAGCAAAACCTGAGGGTACACTTGCAAGAACTGTTCCTGTTCCATGAGGAACTGAACTCTTCAAAGTTCCTTTCTTCTTAGGAGCAGGAGGTGAACTCATAGGAACTGGAGTGGTGTTCCTAGGAGAACCCAACTGTTCCTCTCCTCCCTTAACCTCCAAGATGACATCAGTGTCTTCCTCATCACTTATATCCATGAAAACTGAGGATTGAGATTTTTCAGCTATGAGAACACTTTTTCTCTTTGACACATAAACTTTCCTCTTTTCTCCCTCTTCTTCTTCATTACCAGAATCACCCGCTTCGAGATTCAACTTAGAGAAAAACCCTTTTTGTAAGATTTGGGCATTAGAAACCACAAGTTCCTCATAGGAACTGAGGTCAACTGCTTGGTTCCTAAAAATGGCAGTGAGGAGGGAACCATAGCCAACTCTCAACTTTTCGGGAATGCAGTGGGCTAGATTTTTAATCATTAAAACCGGAAAATTGATAGGAACATGAATTTCAAGGCTGTAGATTAAACATGCATCAAACAAGTTGACATCATCTCGCTTTTGTTTGTGAGGAACTACACCTCTCCAAACTACATTGAATAATAGTTTTTGCAAAGGGGAGAGAGATTTATGTTTTGTAGTGGAAGATTTGTCATAGTTTCCCCCTATTTCCTTACAATCTCGGCACTCTCAAGGTCATTGATCTTTACTTTGATCTTCCCTTTTACATATTCATCAAACCCTTCATCCGGAACACCAAACAAATTTCCCAAATACTCAACATCAAAAGATATGGCAATTCCATTAACTTCACTAGTGCAAACCAGATTTTCACATAAAAATTCTTACAAAATTCATGCATAGCTAAAGGATAAATTGGAAGAGCATGAGTATCAAAAAGGTTTACCCACTGTTGAAGATCAAGAATTTCCACCAATTCCTCAAGTTTTTCTGATTTGTACCACCTATATTTAATGGCAAACCCTTGAGTGAGAAGTTTTGTTTTAATTTTGGAGGCAGAAATTTTCGGATCCTTTTTCTTCACCACCGGAAAATTTTTCTCGGTTTGTGCGCCTCCTTCAGTTTTTTCGCTTTTTGCTTCGGTGGGTCGTGGGCGGCGAAACGAAACCGTCAGGTTTCTTGGCCGACTCAGCCGCGACTGGCTAGCGTGCAGGCGCAACAGTTGCCGGCACTTCGGTGGTCGGAGTTTGGTCGGTCGACTGATCTGAGACACCACCGTCGGTTATGGCGAGTGGTGGTGGTTCAATTTGGAGTAGTTCAATTCACCCCCTCTTGTACGTATTCCATTGAAGTATCAATTGGTATTAGAGCCGAAGCTCACGTAATACAGGAAGCCCTATTGAGTCAAGTTCCTGAATAAGATGGATACGCAAGAGAAACTCGAAGAAGGTTACTCCACGCAAAGGCCACCAATGTTCAACGAAAAGTTCTACACGTATTGGAAATATCGTATGAAGATTTTTATCAAGGAAGAGAACTACCAAGTCTGGAGGGTTATCGAAGTTGGTGACTTCGAGGTAACAAAAACTAATGCCGAAAACGAGGTAGTTCTAAACCAATGACTGGATTTTCAAAAGAAGATTTTGAAAAATATGAAATCAATGCTATGGCTGTCAAAATATTGCATTGTGATCTTGGACCTCATGAACACAATAGGGTCATGGGGTGTAAGAGCGCAAAGCAAATTTGGAATCTCCTTCAAATCACTCATGAAGGAACTAATGAGGTTAAGTGTTCCAAAATCGATATTTTAATGTCTAAATATGAATGTTTTGAAATGCAACCAAAAGAAACAATTCAAGATTTGTTTACACGATTTACTAACATCACTAATGAATTAGTTTCTCTTGGAAGAATTATTCCCACTGATGAACAGGTTAGAAAAATCCTCAGGAGTATGCCTTAAGATTAACGTTGGAGAACAAATGTCACTGCCTTGTTTGAAACTAAGGACTTTACCAAGTTCAGTATTAAACAATTAGCAGGATAATTGATGACCCACGAATTGCATCTTGGAACTGCTGTGCCGGAGAGTTTCAAGAATCGAGGCTTGGCTCTTAAAACTGAAGAAGAGTCGGAACCTGATGAAGAAGAAGCGGCCATGCTAGTAAGGAAAATGAAAAGGTTGTACAAGAACTACAAACCTAGAAACCAAAAAGGAAGGAACTCGTTCAGAAAACCAACGACTTCCAAAACTGAAAATGGCTGCTACAAGTGTGGAAAAACTAATAATCAAATAAGATATTGTCCTCTTTGGGAAAATGAGAAAGGAAAAGGCAAAGGCAAGGAACCATCCAAAGATAGATACAACAAGTCAACCTTTGTCAAACCTAACTTCAAGAAGGCCTTGATTGCTGCGTGGGGAGAAACAGATTCTGAAGATGAAGAGGAAAAACCTCATGAAGAGACTGCCAACCTTTGTCTCATGGAAAAAACAAATGAAGATGACAAAGTTCCATCTAATGAGGTAAATTCCACTACTCTTCAATCTCTATCAAAAACCAAACTAATTGAGTTATTGTTGGAAACACTAGCTGACTATAAGAAACTTGGAATATTGAAAAGCCAAAGTGATAAGGCTGTGGAACTTAGTAAGAATCATATGGCCTACTTAGCCAATGTTAGATCAGATGTACAAAGTAGGTTCTTTGATTTTCTTGACAGGAGCACTTCACTTAGTAGTTCCTTTGAAAGAGTTAAAAATGAAAACATTCTGCTTAAAGTTGAACTAAGTCAATGCAATATGTTAAGTTTAAGTCTAGATCCTACAAAATCTACTGAGATAAGTATGGGAATTTTTAATGTTGATCAAGAAAAATTAAACAGTGAATTAACTACTGCTAAAGAACAAAATGATAAGTTAGAAAAGGAATTGGGTATAGCTAAGACTAAGAAACAGTCCCTCAATATAACTCCTAAATGGGTTACAGATGCTAAAACAAAAAAAACAGAAGGGCTAAGATTTTCTTACAAAAAAAGTCATGTGAAAAAGAAAAAATATGTGGATCTACCAAGTGTTAGAGCCTGTTCCTTTTATGGAAGTGATAACCAAGTTCTAAATGAATGTACTAAGAAGAAAAAGAAGGATGTCAAAATGAAAATTACGTGAAGAAAATATGGGTTAAAAAAACTGATGTGGTGAAAGAAAAGGAACTCGAGGAAACCCGAGTTCCTACAACTAATCACTGATTTTCATGCAGGTCCTAGTGAGGGGGAACAGCTCGTGGTATCTCGACAGCGGGTGTTCCAAACACATGACAGGAGACAAATCTAAATTTCTCTCACTAGAGGCCTATAATGGAGGAACTGTGACCTTTGGAGATAACAAGAAAGGTAAAATAATCGCCATTGCAAAAGTAGGAAGGCCAAGCTCCCACTCAATTGACAACGTGTTCTTAGTCGAGGGTTTAATGCACAATCTGCTAAGTATTTCCCAATTTTATGATAAGGGAAACTCGATAAGTTTTACTTCTGAAAATTGTCAAATTGTTAACAATGACAGTGGGAAGGTTATTTTGGAAGGAACTAGGAAAGGGAACACATATATTGTGGGTCTCAACCAAGTTCCAAAAGCCAACTTAACCTGCCTAAGTGTCATTGAAGATGATTCACTTCTTTGGCATAAAAGATTTGGTCATGCTAGTCTTTCATTGCTTGAAAAATTAAAATCCAAGGAACTTGTGAAAGGCTCCCTTCAATCAAGTTCGTAAAGGATAAAATTTGTGATCCCTGTGCCGAAGGAAAACATGTTAGAAGTTCCTTTAAACCTAAGAAAATGGTAAGCAGTTCTAAACCACTAGAACTTATTCATATGGACTTGTGAACTTATTCATATGGACTTGTGTGGTCCTATGAGAATACAAAGTAGAAGTGGAAAAAGATATGTCTTAGTGATTGTTGATGATTATTCTCGCTATACTTGGGTAATTTTTCTAGCAAGTAAAGATGAAACTTTTGATGAATTTGTTGCTTTTGCTAAGAAAATACAGAGAACTAGTGGTCATCAACTAATTCATTACAGGTCGGATCATGGAACTGAATTTGACAATGGCAAGTTTGATGATTTCTGCAAGGAAAAAGGTATGGATCATAAATTTTCTGCTCCTTGTACTCCACAACAAAATGTAGTCGTTGAAAGGAAAAATAGAACCTTGGAAGATATGGCTAGAACCATGTTAATTGCCAGTTCCTTACCAAGGTACTTCTGGGCTGAAGCAGTTAATACAACTTGTTATATAATAAATAGAGTCATGATTAGATCCTTATTAAATAAGACGCCTTATGAGCTTTTGAAAGGAAACAAACCTAATTTTTCTTATTTTAGAATTTTTGGGTGTAAGTGCTTTGTTCACAACAATGGAAAAAGGAGCTTAGGAAAATTTGATGAAAGAAGTGATGAGGCAGTATTCTTAGGATATGCCTTAAATAGTAAAGCTTATAGAGTTTATAACAAACGCACTATGTGTGTAGAAGAGAGTGTGCATATCATTTTTTATGAAACTGACAAAATTGATGTAGTTCAGGAACAGGAAGATTTCGAAATCGGTCTAACTCGTTTTTCAGATGAAGATGATGAAATCTCTCCAACAAGGCCACGTGGCCCACGCAACATGGTTGATGTGCCTAGAAACGAAGAAGCAGGAGTAAATGAAGAAGTTTATGTGGCAGAGGAACCAAAAGAAACTGAAGCAGTTCCAAATGAACAGGAACTTGAATCATAAAACATCATTTTGTAGATTAAATCTTGTTGTTGAGTATATATTACTTTTTCTTGATTGTAAGTGCCACGCCATCCATGATTCCAACTCTGGAACTCGCTTAGACAACCAAGTTCCTACTCAAGAACTAAAACACTATTTATCAAAACAAACCAATATGTCAAGAAGTTTGCAAAGCAGTCATCATCCAAAACTAAGGGTCAACAATATTCCCCCTTTTTGATGATGACAACACAAGCAAACTTTTCACAACAAAAGATATCAACATAATGAACACTTCAGGATGTAATCCCCAACAAACAAAAAGAAATAAAATTTACCAATTCTAATTTTCACAAGAGACAGGAGTTTATGATGTATGGAACAATGGTGTAACCGCCTTAAGGTGTTTGCAATGACTATATCTCTTATTCATTTAATTAAATTTTATAAGAATTTGATATTATGAATCTACACATCGAAGGAATCCAACAAACACATGACTATATTTTTACTTATAAGAAAATAAAATAATCGGTCAAAGTTGGTAGTTTAATTTCCCAAAATAGAAATGTAGCGTTTTAAAAACAAACGAAGGGAGTAATTCTTAGTGCATGAGAAATTGACAACAACTCATATATTATAAATAGATAAATTGAACATCTTTATTTCTGTTTGGTTGTATTAGCAATAGCATTAGGATGTCCTCCAGTTTTAATTAATGCAAATTTTTTCGATGTCAAAAAAAAAAAATATTAAACCTTCTAGAATTAATAATCAATCATCATATTAAGAAACCTTAATATAGGAAAATTTGATCAAAACAAACATCAAAACCTCATCTAGTAAACAAAAAAGCGCAACATAACAATGGAAAAACTAGGGTTTCACCTCTCACAAAACAAAAAGATCTCTCTCTCTACCCCCAAAAAGGAAACCCTAGCTTTCAGCCACCTGCCGTAGGCTCGCTGGTGGCCACAGGTCGCCGGCGAGCCTGCTTCTTTTTTTTTTTCCGTGTTATCCCCTGTACTCCCCTTCTTCGTCGTCGATTTTGTGTTTTCGAGGTTTGTTGGTACTTTTCGTCGCTGTCGGTGTCAGCGTTTCTCCCCTTCCCCCGTCGCGGTTGTCGACTACCCCTTCCCTTTCCCCGGTTACATTCGTGGGCTTCCCCTCCCCCTGTTTGCTTTCGTGGGCTTCTCTTTCCCGTTCCCCTGTTGCGTTAGTCAAGTGTTTCATCGGGTCCTAATTGAGTCATAGTCAAGGTTTGTGGCGGTTATCGACGTCGTAGTTGAGTCCTGTTGCGGTAGTCAAGTGTTCGCGGCGGTTATATGCGTCGACGTCCCTCCCCTGTTATGTTATTCAGTAGGTGGGTTTTAGTTTTTCTCGTTTTTGTCTTCCTCCTCCCCTTCCCGTGTTTGGTCGAGTTTCCTAATTTAGGGTTCGGTGTTACGAGTCTAGTGATGTGTGCTTTTGTTATTTTCATGTTTGTTCCTTTCAGATCCAATGGCCCTTGCCATTTTGTGAATGGTTGTGCTGGGGTGTTTGTTGGTGGTGATCGGTGGGCAGTTCAAGGCTCTTGGTTTCCTATGTTAGAGGAAGATGTCGGCAACCTAGTAGGTAGAGCCAATAATCCTGGAGCTAGGCATGGGGTTTTTGCCACTTTAGGAAGTCAAATGTTGGTTAAAATGAGAGGAGGTTCTCTCTTAATATCTGTTGATAACATCATGTTATTCACATCAATAGAGTAGAAATTATCACATTTTACGCCATCACAACTGATTTTTTTTTTTGTCTAAAATTTTCATTGGACCGTAGAGGCAATGGCGATGGCATGCCATGTTCGTGTATTATATAGTTCCCAATACAAAGCCTTGGACAATAAAAAAAAAGTTTTAGAAATATTCCGATTATGAAAATTATAGCATGGACTTGATTTCATTTTATGATGGATCTCCAACTTTCTTCATTTGCATTGAAATGAATCGGTTGATTTGGCAAGTGCAAATGAAAGTTTTGTTAAACATGTATATTAAGCTACATATTTGCTTGATTTTAGGAAACATAATTTCAATCAAGAGAGTCAATTTATTATAATTGATTTGGTTTGAGATTATATTTCCTATTACGGATAGTAAGGGCACACGCATGAGATTAACATCCAATCGACACATAAGCGTAAACCAAGCAAAAGGCTACATGTGGCAGACAAATCGTGAAGATTGATTAAAGGCTGACATTTGGCAAAGTGAATGAGGTTGCAACATATAGGATTTATGTACCCAGCTTTATATAGATATATAGATATAGATAGATAGATTAGGAATCACTCATTGTTGAGGCGCTCTCTCTCTCCCTTCTCATAGATGGTAGACATAACTTTTGTTTTCTTTTTGGCTTTCAAGAATTATTCAAGATTTCATCTTTCCATCATCAATTCAAGTATTCTCCTTTGTTTTATACTTTTGATTATCAGGTATGATTTATTTTATATTTTATTTAGTTTATTAGTTTTGAAGCCCGTGTGCTGCACTGGTTGTTGTTTATTTTAATTTTTTTTCAATTTTTTTGTTAATATTGTTGATTTTGTGTTGCTAATGAAATGAGATTTTTCAACACCATTGTATTTATATACTTCCTCCATTCTTTTCTATTGCAACAATTACCACTTTGGGTAGTTCAATTATTTCATCTATTAGGACCACTCCACTTTTGTTAAAAAATAGCAACAATAGTTGACAATATTATCTTTACTTTATGTTAATAAAACCATCATTAATTATTCAAATTGCCTCATAAAGTTGCGTTTATTTTATTAAGGATTTACTTATCCCCTACTCTAATTAATTAAAGGGGTTCCTCTATGCTAAACTACCCATTTTTTTTCATTTCTTTAAAAATCATGTCCAAACCCATTGTGCAATAAAAAAGAACGGAGAAAGTATTTGTCATTATTCTCTAATTTCTAGATTTGTTATTACGATATATAAATTTATATTTTTTAATATTCAATTGAATGTTGTAGCTAAGTACTTTTAAATGGTATTCCAATAATTGGTATGACTAACAATAGCTAACACGAGTTTAACATGAAGAATACCCGAGTGATACTTCAAGAAAGTAGAAGGTAATAATTTAATAGATTTAATTTAGGACAAAAAGAATAGAGAAAAACTTGAGTATCAGCCACAAATTCAACTTTTAGTATAACACATAAACACTAACGCATATAGAATGGAAGATGGGAAGACAAAAAAGATCATAATAATGGTATCATGAATAAAATAAATTAAATATAAAACTAACCTTTACTAATAATCGAAAATATTATTCAAAAGAAAAACATAACTCTTTATCAATCATGATTATATCAAGACTTATCAAACTTCCCCCCTTTTCTATGATTCGTGAAACGCGAACCTTGTTTGTCCATTTACTTTTAGTAGAATTAAGTTCATCGTTAAAAAAAATAAGATCTGACATATATATATATATAGAAAAGACAAAACATAAATAATTATGTATACAATAAATATTCTAGGAATAAAATAATTAGTCAATTGCATAATACCTTTGCAATGTCGTTGACAAACTTTCATTTGATTTTTCATATAATGCCACCATGGTATGCTATAGGTTAAAAATTATAGATATGAATTTTTTATCTTTATATAAATCAATTTGTGAAAGTATAATTTTGAAAGATATAATTGCTATTGTCACATATAATACGCTATTTTTATAGTTAGTTTTATAATTATTTAAAATAAAGAGTAAATAATACGTTATTGTTCATCTAAATAAATAAATTTTTCATAAGTTGTAAAACGATATTGTAGATGGAACTTATTTCGAAACATATTTCCAACAATTTCTAATGGTAAAAAAATTTATAATATTGCGAATATGTAGCAAAAGTTATATTCAATTTACATAGTATAATAATTTAGGTTGTTTACTTAAAATCAGACGGTAATGTTCACTTAACCAAAGCACCTTATATGTATTTATACCTATGTTGGACATTGTTTTTTAAAAAAGATTAAAAATTTAAAAGAATGACATGGAATGCTTAGGTGGAGCTCTCTATAATATTCTAAGGTTGTCTTTTGAAATCAAACTCTAATTTTTTTTTATCATCCAGAACTCTAATATATATATGTAACTTTATCGCTATGGATTGTAGTTTTTTTGTTGTAACAACAAAGTTTCCTTAATAAATTACGTTGCAATACTAAATTGTTTTGTTTCAGTTGAGTAACGATGAGGTTTTGAAAAATAATATGTTTAATCATGTAAATTGGACCTATGATAAAATGTTATAATCACATATAGTTTTTTTTTTTTTTTTTTTTTTTTGCTAAATCAGTAAGTATATTAAGAGCTCAAACCATATACACCTAAAACCACACCAAGGGGAAGGTAAACCAACTAGGTTGGACTCCCTCCAAACCAAGGCATGCTTAACTAGTTACAAACTTGATAGGCCAAGTTTCTCACCCAATCTCTTGTATTTGTTGACATCTTCTTAGGCATTGCACTATAAACTCTTTCTATAACACTATATTATATCCTATGCAGCAAACTATTTACAATAATTACACTTTGGTTCCAGTATGCCTGGTTCCTCATCCACCATCCCCACAGTAGCGGCAATGATTTGTTTTTGGTGTTTCTTCTGCCTACACCTAAGAAGCCAGTGCATCAACATACTAGCATTCTCACCCCTTATCTCAATGCCCAGCCACTGCTTCACCAGTAAAAAAAATTGTGAGCTAAAATAACAGTTAAACAACAAGTGATCTTGAGTCTCCTCCTCTCTGCCACATATCAAGCAGGTAGCATTCTGACTGATACCCATTTTGTGCAATCTAGCTGTTGTCTGCATTCTCTGATTCATAACCAGCCACATGAGAAATCTATATTTAGAAACAACCATCCTATTCCAGACCAGTTTGTCCTAGTAGACACGCTCATGATCACCCACCAGTAGATGGTCCAGCTGTTTGATTGAGTATTTTTCCATCTCCTGCAGCTGCTCTTCATTTATAAAGTTCGTAAAATGATTTTTCACTTCACATACTTTTTTCCAATACCAGCTACTATTAGTAGGAGGATTATACTCCCACCATTGTTCTGGTGTCACATAGATCTCATTGATCCATTTAAGCCAAAAAGAGTCTTTTTTGGTAGTTATTGCCCATGCGTATCTTGCCCATGGCTGCCATGTTCCATTTCTGAATTCTCCTGATCCCCAAACCCCCTGCTTGCTTAGGGAGGTAAACATTAGGCCAAGCAACATAGCCCCCCTTACCACTGTAATGTTTACCAGTCTAGAGGAAAGCTATGCACATCATCTCCACCTCTTTCAAGACTCTCTTGGGCAATATAAAAACCTGAGCCCTGTAGATGTGTATGCTCATTAATATTGAGTTAACAAGAATCAGTCTTCCTTGATAGGAGAGATGCCTACTACACCAACTTCTAATCCTTGAAGTCATCTTTTCCACAAGATTCATGCATTCCCCAATAGCAATCATTTTAAGAAGAGATAGGAACCCCCAAATATTTAAAAAGGAGCTTACCCAGTTTAAAACTAGAAGCTTCAATGATTCTTTTCACCTCATCATTACTCATTTCCGAAGTATAAACTTCAGTTTTATTCACATTCACCTCAAGCCTGAAGCAGCAGAGAAGTGATTAAAATCTTGGAGCATTGAATATACAGACACAAAATGACCTCTACTACACAAAATGACATCATCAGCAAAACAAAGGTGATTCAACTTGACACCAGTACATCTAGGATGATATTTGAACTGAGTTTTTTCCCCAACAACTCTAAGGGTCCTAGTCAAGTACACCATACAAATCACAAAAAGAAGAGGGGAAATCACATATAGTTCACTATACCTATAGCTATTATTATATTCATCTAAAAGAAATACTAAATTATACTTTACCATTATTCATCTAATTAAATATATTTTCATGAGTTGTAAAACTATATTGTAAATGGATCTTATTTTGAAGTATATTTCAAGCACTCTCCAATAGTAAAAAATTATAATGCATGTTTTGAGTTAGGTAGCAAAATTTATGTTTTTTATTTAAAATCAAACGCTAATTTCTCCCTATCTAAAACTCCTTTTATGTATTTAAATACTTGTAGAACTCTATTTTTTAAAAATATTTCGTATAAAGATTAATAACATGACAATCTTGTGTGGCACTCTGTATTATTTCATAAGTTGTAGAACTATATTGTAAATGGATCTTATTTCGTAGCATGTTTCGAGCACTATCCAATGGTACAAAAATTATAATATTATGAAGTACGTAGCAAAAGTTATACATAATTTACATAATATAATAATTTAGGTTGTTCATTCAAAATCAAACTCTAATTTTCGCTTATCCGAAGCTCATTATATGTATTTAAATCTATGCGAACTCTATTTTTGTAAAAAAAAAAAAAAAATTGATGACATGGCAATCCTACATGGCGAGCTCTATGGCCTCGAAATCTTGAGGAGCTCCCTCAGCTCCCGAAAAGTTCCTCCTTATATATATATATATATATATATATATTGATGATTTGATTATTATGTGTGAGTAGTTTTCCAATCTAGGGTTAATCAAACCTTTGCCCTGGTTAATATGTGAGGTATTCCTTTAAATTCCTAAACTAGTTGTTTGTTTGTTTGTTCTTGCTTAATTGATTGTGCAATTTCCAATTTTTTAGAGTTTAAGGGTTTTTGACAACAAGGCACAAATGTGGCAAAATCACCTCAAGCCACATAGGAGAGATGAGAAAGTGAATGGCTTTCTTCTTCTTACTTTTTCTCAAAATATAACTGAAACACAAATTCTATTTAGAAATTAAACTTCATATTTTTCAAAGATGTTTTACAATAGTTTAACATACAATTAAACTAATAAAATATAATTATCTTTTAATGCAACACGCTTAAAATTTGGGCTATTACACTACCTCATATGCGTCGGATAACCAATCCCATCCGACGCAAATTAATTGTTGGATCTAGAAAGCTTTTTACTCTTAAAATTTGCGTTGTTGATGCAATTAATGATTTGCGTCGGATGACTTTATAAAACCGACACAAATTGCTAAATATTTGCATCAGATTCTCCTTCAAACCGACACAAATGATCTGTGCCTGAGCATCTGCGTCGATTCCGTAAATGTTCGATGCAAATCACGGGACACAAATTAGCATTTTTTAGTAGTGTAATTAGACTCCAAACAATCTTTATGCAATGTACCTTCTTCAAAATGCTCCTAATGCTCAAAGCTATTAGCTAATTATACTCCAGATACGTTCTCAATACCTGAATTTCATCACATAAGACCCAGATCAAGATACTGCGGATCCTGCGCATCTGGATCCAAAACTGATCCGAACTATTTTGCCTACTTTTACATATAAAAATATCTATATATTTCAAAGCGAAAAAATACAAAATTTAATAAACACATATTCAAAGTTCAATACTCACCTAGATTCATATCAAACACAAGTAACAAAAATACAAAATCATAGTTCATTGATCACCCAGATTCCAATCAAACACAAGTACACAACTAACATTCAATTCTAACATTAAGACTTCATTAAACAAAAAAAATCCACATATATAATTAAGCAAAAATCAAGAAAAACATAGTTAAATTTACATATAAGAAGTCAAAATTAATAAATAAAAATTTAAAACTTGTACTAAGGCCCTGTTCTTTTGAACTTATTTTGGCTGAACTGAACTGAACTTTTTTTTTTTTTGCTGAACTGAACTTATTTTTACTTATATTTGCTGAACTGAACTTATTTTTACTTATGTTTGCTGAACTGAACTTATTTTCGCTGAACAGAACTTATTTTTGCTAAATAATAATAATAATAAATAATAAATAATAACTAATAATAATAAATAATAATAATAAATAATCAATAGTAAATAATAAATAATAAATAATAAATAATAAATAATAAATAATAAATAATAAATAATAAATAATAAATAATAAATAATAAATAATAAATAATAAATAATAAATAATAAATAATAAATAATAAATAATAAATAATAAATAATAAATAATAAATAATAAATAATAAATAATAAATAATAAATAATAAATAATAAATAATAAATAATAAATAATAAATACTCTCTCCGGTTCCTAAAGATCTTCCTTGTTACTGTTCCTACAGATACCAAGGAGGATCCATTTATGTGGGGGTTTAGGGTGGGTAAAGAATAATAAAGTAAGATCATAGAGGAGAGAGAGGGTAATAAAGTATAATAAAGTAAGACCATAGAGGAGAGAGAGGGTAATAAAGTATAATAAAGTGCAATGGTGGACCCATATGATAGTGACATGAGAGGGTAAATAGGGAAATTTATTTTGCCAAATAAGGAATAAAGCAAAAGAGGGACGATCTTTTGGAAACGCACTTAAACGGAAAGAGGGAAGATCTTTAGGAACCGGAGGGAGTAATAAATAATAAAAAATAAATAATAAATAATAAATAATAAATAATAAATAATAATAAATAATAATAATAAATAATAATAATAAATAATAAAAAATAATAATAAATAATAAAGAACAAATAATAATAATAATAATAAATAATAATAATAAATAATAAAAAATATAAAAAAAACAACAAATAATAAATAATAATAACAAATAATAATTATTAATAATAATAATAAATAAATAAATAATAATAATAATAAATAATAAATAATAAATAATAAATAATAAATAATAAATAATAAATAATAATAATAATAATAAATAATATAATAATAATTAAAAATAATATATAATAAATAATAAAATATAATAATAATAAATAATAACTAAGAAATAATAATAATAATAAATAATAATAATAATAAAAATTATAAATATTAATAAATAATAAATAATAAATAATGAATAATGAATAATAATAAATAAATAATAAATAATAATAAATAAATAATAAATATAATAAATAATAATAATAAATAATAATAATAATAGTAATAAATAATAAATAATAAATAATAAATTATAAATAATAAATAATAATAATAATAAATAATAAATAATAATAATAATAATAATTAATAAAAAATAAATAATAATAATAATTAATAAGAAAATAATAAATAATAATAAAAATAAATAAATAATAATAACAAATAATTAATAATAATAATAATAAATAAATAAATATAAATAATAATAATAATATAACAATAAATAAATAATAATAAATAATAATAATAAATAATAAATAATAAATAAAAATCATAATAATAATATAATAATATAATAATAAGTAAAAATAATAAATAATAAATAATAAAATATAATAATAATAATAAATAAAAACTAAGAACTAATAATAATAATAGATAATAATAAATAATAATAAATAATAATAATAATAAATAATAAATAATAAATAATAAATAATAATAATTAAAATAATTAATAAATAATAATAAATAATAATGATAATAAATAATAGTAATAATTAATATAGAATATAAAGAATAAATAATAATAAATATTAATAATAATAATTCCTAAATAATAAATAAAAAAATATTAAAATAAAATAAAAAAATTACAAATTCATCATTATTGTAATTATAATATTAATAATAATAACAATATTAATAGTAATATTGAAACAAGAATAATAATTACAACATTAATAGTAATACTGAACTTATTTTTGCTGAACTGAACTTATTTTTGCTGAACTGAACTTATTTTTACTTAATTTTGCTGAACTGAACTTATTTTTGTTGAACTGAACTTATTTTTACTTATTTTTGCTGAAAATAAGTCCAAAAGAAAAGGGCCTAAGAACTTAGATTATAAAATATCAAAGCAAAACCCCAAAGACGAAGGCGATAGAGGGGAGGTGGTGTGGTGGATTAATATCGTTGTGGCTGATGCCTGAAACGTGATGGTAGCCAGTGGTGTAGTACCAATGATTAAATGTACCCGAGCCGGACCCTTATTTTGGCGACAAGACCCAGATCCAACGGATCAGAATTTTTTTGATCCGGATCCTAAAAAAGGATATGGGCCCACGGATCCGGGTAGGAACCAGGATCCATTGCCATCTTCAAATAGGAGTGTAATAGCAAAACTTAAGAAAATAATGCAATATAAACCTAATATATGAATTTAATATTATTTTGCTTTCAACTTTTATAACATCATCCACTTTCCCGTATGGCCCATATTCTCTCTCCTTAAACCTTAATAAACAATTTATAGAAAGTGTACTAACTTATATATTTAATTATGATTTAATACAACTAATGTCCTACACAGAATTTCTTATTAATATAATTGCCCAAAAGAAATGGACACTTTATTTAGGGATATAAACCTAGAAAAATTAGCCTACATGTCATAAATATAAGCCATAACGCCATGTGGCAGCAATAGTCATCACCCCAAAGTGTTGCCTTGCCATGTGTCGAGTAATGGATTCCCACGTTGATGTGTCCTCGAATCAGTTAATCCTAGAGTGTGTCATGCATTATGCTACTGATTGGAGAGTAATGCAATCAATTACAATCACATTAATTAATCCCCTGTACTCCCCTTCTTCGTCGTCGTTTTTGTGTTTTCGAGGTTTGTTGGTACTTTTCGTCGCTGTCGGTGTCAGCGTTTCCCCCCTTCCCCCGTCGCGGTTGTCGACTACCCCTTCCCTTTCCCCGGTTACATTCGTGGGCTTCCCCTCCCCCTGTTTGCTTTCGTGGGCTTCTCTTTCTTGTTCCCCTGTTGCGTTAGTCAAGTGTTTAATCGGGTCCTAATTGAGTCATAGTCAAGGTTTGTGGCGGTTATCGACGTCGTAGTTGAGTCCTGTTGCGGTAGTCAAGTGTTCGCGGCGGTTATATGCGTCGACGTCCCTCCCCTGTTATGTTATTCAGTAGGTGGGTTTTAGTTTTTCTCGTTTTTGTCTTCCTCCTCCCCTTCCCGTGTTTGGTCGAGTTTCCTAATTTAGGGTTCGGTGTTACGAGTCTAGTGATGTGTGCTTTTGTTATTTTCATGTTTGTTCCTTTCAGATCCAATGGCCCTTGCCTTTTTGTGAATGGTTGTGCTGGGGTGTTTGTTGGTGGTGATCGGTGGGCAGTTCAAGGCTCTTGGTTTCCTATGTTAGAGGAAGATGTCGGCAACCTAGTAGGTAGAGCCAATAATCCTGGAGCTAGGCATGGGGTTTTTGCCACTTTAGGAAGTCAAATGTTGGTTAAAATGAGAGGAGGTTCTCTCTTAATATCTGTTGATAACATCATGTTATTCACATCAATAGAGTAGAAATTTTCACATTTTACGCCATCACAACCGATTTTTTTTTTGTCTAAAATTTTCATTGGACCGTAGAGGCAATGGCGATGGCATGCCATGTTCGTGTATTATATAGTTCCCAATACAAAGCCTTGGACAATAAAAAAAAGTTTTAGAAATATTCCGATTATGAAAATTATAGCATGGACTTGATTTCATTTTATGATGGATCTCCAACTTTCTTCATTTGCATTGAAATGAATCGGTTGATTTGGCAAGTGCAAATGAAAGTTTTGTTAAACATGTATATTAAGCTACATATTTGCTTGATTTTAGGAAACATAATTTCAATCAAGAGAGTCAATTTATTATAATTGATTTGGTTTGAGATTATATTTCCTATTACGGATAGTAAGGGCACACGCATGAGATTAACATCCAATCGACACATAAGCGTAAACCAAGCAAAAGGCTACATGTGGCGATAAATCGTGAAGATTGATTAAAGGCCGACATTTGGCAAAGTGAATGAGGTTGCAACATATAGGATTTATGTACCCAACTTTATATAGATATATAGATATAGATAGATAGATTAGGAATCACTCATTGTTGAGGCGCTCTCTCTCTCCTTCTCATAGATGGTAGACATAACTTTTGTTTTCTTTTGGCTTTCAAGAATTATTCAAGATTTCATCTTTCCATCATCAATTCAAGTATTCTCCTTTGTTTTATACTTTTGATTATCAGGTATGATTTATTTTATATTTTATTTAGTTTATTAGTTTTGAAGCCCGTGTGCTGCACTGGTTGTTGTTTATTTTAATTTTTTTTCAATTTTTTTGTTAATATTGTTGATTTTGTGTTGCTAATGAAATGAGATTTTTCAACACCATTGTATTTATATACTTCCTCCATTCTTTTTCTATTGCAACAATTACCACTTTGGGTAGTTCAATTATTTCATCTATTAGGACCACTCCACTTTTGTTAAAAAATAGCAACAATAGTTGACAATATTATCTTTACTTTATGTTAATAAAACCATCATTAATTATTCAAATTGCCTCATAAAGTTGCGTTTATTTTATTAAGGATTTACTTATCCCCTACTCTAATTAATTAAAGGGGTTCCTCTATGCTAAACTACCCATTTTTTTTCATTTCTTTAAAAATCATGTCCAAACCCATTGTGCAATAAAAAAAGAACGGAGAAAGTATTTGTCATTATTCTCTAATTTCTAGATTTGTTATTACGATATATAAATTTATATTTTTTAATATTCAATTGAATGTTGTAGCTAAGTACTTTTAAATGGTATTCCAATAATTGGTATGACTAACAATAGCTAACACAGTTTTAACATGAAGAATACCCGAGTGATACTTCAAGAAAGTAGAGGGTAATAATTTAATAGATTTAATTTAGGACAAAAAGAATAGAGAAAAACTTGAGTATCAGCCACAAATTCAACTTTTAGTATAACACATAAACACTAACGCATATAGAATGGAAGATGGGAAGACAAAAAAGATCATAATAATGGTATCATGAATAAAATAAATTAAATATAAAACTAACCTTTACTAATAATCGAAAATATTATTCAAAAGAAAAACATAACTCTTTATCAATCATGATTATATCAAGACTTATCAAACTTCCCCCCTTTTCTATGATTCGTGAAACGCGAACCTTGTTTGTCCATTTACTTTTAGTAGAATTAAGTTCATCCTTAAAAAAAATAAGATCTGACATATATATATATAGAAAAGACAAAACATAAATAATTATGTATACAATAAATATTCTAGGAATAAAATAATTAGTCAATTGCATAATACCTTTGCAATGTCGTTGACAAACTTTCATTTGATTTTTCATATAATGCCACCATGGTATGCTATAGGTTAAAAATTATAGATATGAATTTTTTATCTTTATATAAATCAATTTGTGAAAGTATAATTTTGAAAGATATAATTGCTATTGTCACATATAATACGCTATTTTTATAGTTAGTTTTATAATTATTTAAAATAAAGAGTAAATAATACGTTATTGTTCATCTAAATAAATAAATTTTTCATAAGTTGTAAAACGATATTGTAGATGGAACTTATTTCGAAACATATTTCCAGCAATTTCTAATGGTAAAAAAATTTATAATATTGCGAATATGTAGCAAAAGTTATATTCAATTTACATAGTATAATAATTTAGGTTGTTTACTTAAAATCAGACGGTAATGTTCACTTAACCAAAGCACCTTATATGTATTTATACCTATGTTGGACATTGTTTTTTAAAAAAGATTAAAAATTTAAAAGAATGACATGGAATGCTTAGGTGGAGCTCTCTATAATATTCTAAGGTTGTCTTTTGAAATCAAACTCTAAATTTTTTTTTATCATCCAGAACTCTAATATATATATGTAACTTTATCGCTATGGATTGTAGTTTTTTTGTTGTAACAACAAAGTTTCCTTAATAAATTACGTTGCAATACTAAATTGTTTTGTTTCAGTTGAGTAACGATGAGGTTTTGAAAAATAATATGTTTAATCATGTAAATTGGACCTATGATAAAATGTTATAATCACATATAGTTTTTTTTTTTTTTTTTTTTTCTAAATCAGTAAGATATTAAGAGCTCAAACCATATACACCTAAAACCACACCAAGGGGGAGGTAAACCAACTAGGTTGGACTCCCTCCAAACCAAGGCATGCTTAACTAGTTACAAACTTGATAGGCCAAGTTTCTCACCCAATCTCTTGTATTTGTTGACATCTTCTTAGGCATTGCACTATAAACTCTTTCTATAACACTATATTATATCCTATGCAGCAAACTATTTACAATAATTACACTTTGGTTCCAGTATGCCTGGTTCCTCATCCACCAGATATGATAAAACATTGAACCCACAGTAGCGGCAATGATTTGTTTTTGGTGTTTCTTCTGCCTACACCTAAGAAGCCAGTGCATCAACATACTAGCATTCTCACCCCTTATCTCAATGCCCAGCCACTGCTTCACCAGTAAAAAAAATTGTGAGCTAAAATAACAGTTAAACAACAAGTGATCTTGAGTCTCCTCCTCTCTGCCACATATCAAGCAGGTAGCATTCTCGACCGATACCCATTTTGTGCAATCTAGCCGTTGTCCGCATTCTCCCGATTCATAACCAGCCACATGAGAAATCTATATTTAGAAACAACCATCCTATTCCAGACCAGTTTGTCCTAGTAGACACGCTCATGATCACCCACCAGTAGATGGTCCAGCTGTTTGATTGAGTATTTTTCCATCTCCTGCAATGCTCTTCATTTATAAAGTTCGTAAAATGATTTTTCACTTCACATACTTTTTTCCAATACCAGCTACTATTAGTAGGAGGATTATACTCCCACCATTGTTCTGGTGTCACATAGATCTCATTGATCCATTTAAGCCAAAAAGAGTCTTTTTTGGTAGTTATTGCCCATGCGTATCTGCCCATGGCTGCCATGTTCCATTTCTGAATTCTCCTGATCCCCAAACCCCCTGCTTGCTTAGGGAGGTAAACATTAGGCCAAGCAACATAGCCCCCCTTACCACTGTAATGTTTACCAGTCTAGAGGAAAGCTATGCACATCATCTCCACCTCTTTCAAGACTCTCTTGGGCAATATAAAAACCTGAGCCCTGTAGATGTGTATGCTCATTAATATTGAGTTAACAAGAATCAGTCTTCCTTGATAGGAGAGATGCCTACTACACCAACTTCTAATCCTTGAAGTCATCTTTTCCACAAGATTCATGCATTCCCCAATAGCAATCATTTTAAGAAGAGATAGGAACCCCCAAATATTTAAAAAGGAGCTTACCCAGTTTAAAACTAGAAGCTTCAATGATTCTTTTCACCTCATCATTACTCATTTCCGAAGTATAAACTTCAGTTTTATTCACATTCACCTCAAGCCTGAAGCAGCAGAGAAGTGATTAAAATCTTGGAGCATTGAATATACGGACACAAAATGACCTCTACTACACAAAATGACATCATCAAGCAAAACAAAGGTGATTCAACTTGACACCGAGTACATCTAGGATGATATTTGAACCGAGTTTTTTCCCCAACAACTCTAAGGGTCCTAGTCAAGTACACCATACAAATCACAAAAAGAAGAGGGGAAATCACATATAGTTCACTATACCTATAGCTATTATTATATTCATCTAAAAGAAATACTAAATTATACTTTACCATTATTCATCTAATTAAATATATTTTCATGAGTTGTAAAACTATATTGTAAATGGATCTTATTTTGAAGTATATTTCAAGCACTCTCCAATAGTAAAAAATTATAATGCATGTTTTGAGTTAGGTAGCAAAATTTATGTTTTTTATTTAAAATCAAACGCTAATCTCTCCCTATCTAAAACTCCTTTTATGTATTTAAATACTTGTAGAACTCTATTTTTTAAAAATATTTCGTATAAAGATTAATAACATGACAATCTTGTGTGGCACTCTGTATTATTTCATAAGTTGTAGAACTATATTGTAAATGGATCTTATTTCGTAGCATGTTTCGAGCACTATCCAATGGTACAAAAATTATAATATTATGAAGTACGTAGCAAAAGTTATACATAATTTACATAATATAATAATTTAGGTTGTTCATTCAAAATCAAACTCTAATTTTCGCTTATCCGAAGCTCATTATATGTATTTAAATCTATGCGAGAACTCTATTTTTGTAAAAAAAAAAAAAAAAAAAATTGATGACATGGCAATCCTACATGGCGAGCTCTATGGCCTCGAAATCTTGAGGAGCTCCCGCCCCCCCGAAAAGTTCCTCCTTATATATATATATATATATATATATATATATATATATATATATATATATATATATATATATATATATATATATATATTGATGATTTGATTATTATGTGTGAGTAGTTTTCCAATCTAGGGTTAATCAAACCTTTGCCCCTGGTTAATATGTGAGGTATTCCTTTAAATTCCTAAACTAGTTGTTTGTTTGTTTGTTCTTGCTTAATTGATTGTGCAATTTCCAATTTTTTAGAGTTTAAGGGTTTTTGACAACAAGGCACAAATGTGGCAAAATCACCTCAAGCCACATAGGAGAGATGAGAAAGTGAATGGCTTTCTTCTTCTTACTTTTTCTCAAAATATAACTGAAACACAAATTCTATTTAGAAATTAAACTTCATATTTTTCAAAGATGTTTTACAATAGTTTAACATACAATTAAACTAATAAAATATAATTATCTTTTAATGCAACACGCTTAAAATTTGGGCTATTACACTACCTCATATGCGTCGGATAACCAATCCCATCCGACGCAAATTAATTGTTGGATCTAGAAAGCTTTTTACTCTTAAAATTTGCGTTGTTGATGCAATTAATGATTTGCGTCGGATGACTTTATAAAACCGACACAAATTGCTAAATATTTGCATCGATTCTCCTTCAAACCGACACAAATGATCTCAGGCTCGAGCATCTGCGTCGATTCCGTAAATGTTCGATGCAAATCACGGGACACAAATTAGCATTTTTTAGTAGTGTAATTAGACTCCAAACAATCTTTATGCAATGTACCTTCTTCAAAATGCTCCTAATGCTCAAAGCTATTAGCTAATTATACTCCGGATACGTTCTCAATACCCGAATTTCATCACATAAGACCCGGATCAAGATACTGCGGATCCTCGCGCATCCGGATCCAAAACGATCCGAACTATTTTGCCTACTTTTACATATAAAAATATCTATATATTTCAAAGCGAAAAAAATACAAAATTTAATAAACACATATTCAAAGTTCAATACTCACCTAGATTCATATCAAACACAAGTAACAAAAATACAAAATCATAGTTCATTGATCACCCAGATTCCAATCAAACACAAGTACACAACTAACATTCAATTCTAACATTAAGACTTCATTAAACAAAAAAATCCACATATATAATTAAGCAAAAATCAAGAAAAACATAGTTAAATTTACATATAAGAAGTCAAAATTAATAAATAAAAATTTAAAACTTGTACTAAGGCCCTGTTCTTTTGAACTTATTTTGGCCGAACCGAACTGAACTTTTTTTTTTTCCTGGAACCGAACTTATTTTTACTTATATTTGCTTGAACCGAACTTATTTTTACTTATGTTTGCTTTGAACTCGAACTTATTTTCGCCGAACGGAACTTATTTTTGCTAAATAATAATAATAATAAATAATAAATAATAACTAATAATAATAAATAATAATAATAAATAATCAATAGTAAATAATAAATAATAAATAATAAATAATAAATAATAAATAATAAATAATAAATAATAAATAATAAATAATAAATAATAAATAATAAATAATAAATAATAAATAATAAATAATAAATAATAAATAATAAATAATAAATAATAAATAATAAATAATAAATAATAAATAATAAATAATAAATAATAAATAATAAATAATAAATAATAAATACTCTCTCCGGTTCCTAAAGATCTTCCTTGTTACTGTTCCTACAGATACCAAGGAGGATCCATTTATGTGGGGGTTTAGGGTGGGTAAAGAATAATAAAGTAAGATCATAGAGGAGAGAGAGGGTAATAAAGTATAATAAAGTAAGACCATAGAGGAGAGAGAGGGTAATAAAGTATAATAAAGTGCAATGGTGGACCCATATGATAGTGACATGAGAGGGTAAATAGGGAAATTTATTTTGCCAAATAAGGAATAAAGCAAAAGAGGGACGATCTTTTGGAAACGCACTTAAACGGAAAGAGGGAAGATCTTTAGGAACCGGAGGGAGTAATAAATAATAAAAAATAAATAATAAATAATAAATAATAAATAATAAATAATAATAAATAATAATAATAAATAATAATAATAAATAATAAAAAATAATAATAAATAATAAAGAACAAATAATAATAATAATAATAAATAATAATAATAAATAATAAAAAATATAAAAAAACAACAAATAATAAATAATAATAACAAATAATAATTATTAATAATAATAATAAATAAATAAATAATAATAATAATAAATAATAAATAATAAATAATAAATAATAAATAATAAATAATAAATAATAATAATAATAATAATAAATAATATAATAATAATTAAAAATAATATATAATAAATAATAAAATATAATAATAATAAATAATAACTAAGAACTAATAATAATAATAAATAATAATAATAATAAAAATTATAAATATTAATAAATAATAAATAATAAATAATGAATAATGAATAATAATAAATAAATAATAAATAATAATAAATAAATAATAAATATAATAAATAATAATAATAAATAATAATAATAATAATAATAAATAATAAATAATAAATAATAAATTATAAATAATAAATAATAATAATAATAAATAATAAATAATAATAATAATAATAATTAATAAAAAATAAATAATAATAATAATTAATAAGAAAATAATAAATAATAATAAAAATAAATAAATAATAATAACAAATAATTAATAATAATAATAATAAATAAATAAATATAAATAATAATAATAATATAACAATAAATAAATAATAATAAATAATAATAATAAATAATAAATAATAAATAAAAATCATAATAATAATATAATAATATAATAATAAGTAAAAATAATAAATAATAAATAATAAAATATAATAATAATAATAAATAAAAACTAAGAACTAATAATAATAATAGATAATAATAAATAATAATAAATAATAATAATAATAAATAATAAATAATAAATAATAAATAATAATAATTAAAATAATTAATAAATAATAATAAATAATAATGATAATAAATAATAGTAATAATTAATATAGAATATAAAGAATAAATAATAATAAATAATAAATAATAATAAATATTAATAATAATAATTCCTAAATAATAAATAAAAAAATATTAAAATAAAATAAAAAAATTACAAATTCATCATTATTGTAATTATAATATTAATAATAATAACAATATTAATAGTAATATTGAAACAAGAATAATAATTACAACATTAATAGTAATACTGAACTTATTTTTTTGCCGAACCGAACTTATTTTTTGCCGAACCGAACTTATTTTTACTTAATTTTGCTTGAACCGAACTTATTTTTGTTGAACTGAACTTATTTTTACTTATTTTTGCTGAAAATAAGTCCAAAAGAAAAGGGCCTAAGAACTTAGATTATAAAATATCAAAGCAAAACCCCAAAGACGAAGGCGATAGAGGGGAGGTGGTGTGGTGGATTAATATCGTTGTGGCTGATGCCTGAAACGTGATGGTAGCCAGTGGTGTAGTACCAATGATTAAATGTACCCGAGCCGGACCCTTATTTTGGCGACAAGACCCAGATCCAACGGATCAGAATTTTTTTGATCCGGATCCTAAAAAAGGATATGGGCCCACGGATCCGGGTAGGAACCAGGATCCATTGCCATCTTCAAATAGGAGTGTAATAGCAAAACTTAAGAAAATAATGCAATATAAACCTAATATATGAATTTAATATTATTTTGCTTTCAACTTTTATAACATCATCCACTTTCCCGTATGGCCCATATTCTCTCTCCTTAAACCTTAATAAACAATTTATAGAAAGTGTACTAACTTATATATTTAATTATGATTTAATACAACTAATGTCCTACACAGAATTTCTTATTAATATAATTGCCCAAAAGAAATGGACACTTTATTTAGGGATATAAACCTAGAAAAATTAGCCTACATGTCATAAATATAAGCCATAACGCCATGTGGCAGCAATAGTCATCACCCCAAAGTGTTGCCTTGCCATGTGTCGAGTAATGGATTCCCACGTTGATGTGTCCTCGAATCAGTTAATCCTAGAGTGTGTCATGCATTATGCTACTGATTGGAGAGTAATGCAATCAATTACAATCACATTAATTAATCCCCTGTACTCCCCTTCTTCGTCGTCGTTTTTGTGTTTTCGAGGTTTGTTGGTACTTTTCGTCGCTGTCGGTGTCAGCGTTTCCCCCCTTCCCCCGTCGCGGTTGTCGACTACCCCTTCCCTTTCCCCGGTTACATTCGTGGGCTTCCCCTCCCCCTGTTTGCTTTCGTGGGCTTCTCTTTCTTGTTCCCCTGTTGCGTTAGTCAAGTGTTTCATCGGGTCCTAATTGAGTCATAGTCAAGGTTTGTGGCGGTTATCGACGTCGTAGTTGAGTCCTGTTGCGGTAGTCAAGTGTTCGCGGCGGTTATATGCGTCGACGTCCCTCCCCTGTTATGTTATTCAGTAGGTGGGTTTTAGTTTTTCTCGTTTTTGTCTTCCTCCTCCCCTTCCCGTGTTTGGTCGAGTTTCCTAATTTAGGGTTCGGTGTTACGAGTCTAGTGATGTGTGCTTTTGTTATTTTCATGTTTGTTCCTTTCAGATCCAATGGCCCTTGCCTTTTTGTGAATGGTTGTGCTGGGGTGTTTGTTGGTGGTGATCGGTGGGCAGTTCAAGGCTCTTGGTTTCCTATGTTAGAGGAAGATGTCGGCAACCTAGTAGGTAGAGCCAATAATCCCGGAGCTAGGCATGGGGTTTTTGCCACTTTAGGAAGTCAAATGTTGGTTAAAATGAGAGGAGGTTCTCTCTTAATATCTGTTGATAACATCATGTTATTCACATCAATAGAGTAGAAATTTTCACATTTTACGCCATCACAACTGATTTTTTTTTTGTCTAAAATTTTCATTGGACCGTAGAGGCAATGGCGATGGCATGCCATGTTCGTGTATTATATAGTTCCCAATACAAAGCCTTGGACAATAAAAAAAAGTTTTAGAAATATTCCGATTATGAAAATTATAGCATGGACTTGATTTCATTTTATGATGGATCTCCAACTTTCTTCATTTGCATTGAAATGAATCGGTTGATTTGGCAAGTGCAAATGAAAGTTTTGTTAAACATGTATATTAAGCTACATATTTGCTTGATTTTAGGAAACATAATTTCAATCAAGAGAGTCAATTTATTATAATTGATTTGGTTTGAGATTATATTTCCTATTACGGATAGTAAGGGCACACGCATGAGATTAACATCCAATCGACACATAAGCGTAAACCAAGCAAAAGGCTACATGTGGCGGACAAATCGTGAAGATTGATTAAAGGCCGACATTTGGCAAAGTGAATGAGGTTGCAACATATAGGATTTATGTACCCAACTTTATATAGATATATAGATATAGATAGATAGATTAGGAATCACTCATTGTTGAGGCGCTCTCTCTCTCTCCTTCTCATAGATGGTAGACATAACTTTTGTTTTCTTTTGGCTTTCAAGAATTATTCAAGATTTCATCTTTCCATCATCAATTCAAGTATTCTCCTTTGTTTTATACTTTTGATTATCAGGTATGATTTATTTTATATTTTATTTAGTTTATTAGTTTTGAAGCCCGTGTGCTGCACTGGTTGTTGTTTATTTTAATTTTTTTCAATTTTTTTGTTAATATTGTTGATTTTGTGTTGCTAATGAAATGAGATTTTTCAACACCATTGTATTTATATACTTCCTCCATTCTTTTTCTATTGCAACAATTACCACTTTGGGTAGTTCAATTATTTCATCTATTAGGACCACTCCACTTTTGTTAAAAAATAGCAACAATAGTTGACAATATTATCTTTACTTTATGTTAATAAAACCATCATTAATTATTCAAATTGCCTCATAAAGTTGCGTTTATTTTATTAAGGATTTACTTATCCCCTACTCTAATTAATTAAAGGGGTTCCTCTATGCTAAACTACCCATTTTTTTTCATTTCTTTAAAAATCATGTCCAAACCCATTGTGCAATAAAAAAAGAACGGAGAAAGTATTTGTCATTATTCTCTAATTTCTAGATTTGTTATTACGATATATAAATTTATATTTTTTAATATTCAATTGAATGTTGTAGCTAAGTACTTTTAAATGGTATTCCAATAATTGGTATGACTAACAATAGCTAACACAGTTTTAACATGAAGAATACCCGAGTGATACTTCAAGAAAGTAGAGGGTAATAATTTAATAGATTTAATTTAGGACAAAAAGAATAGAGAAAAACTTGAGTATCAGCCACAAATTCAACTTTTAGTATAACACATAAACACTAACGCATATAGAATGGAAGATGGGAAAACAAAAAAGATCATAATAATGGTATCATGAATAAAATAAATTAAATATAAAACTAACCTTTACTAATAATCGAAAATATTATTCAAAAGAAAAACATAACTCTTTATCAATCATGATTATATCAAGACTTATCAAACTTCCCCCCTTTTCTATGATTCGTGAAACGCGAACCTTGTTTGTCCATTTACTTTTAGTAGAATTAAGTTCATCCTTAAAAAAAATAAGATCTGACATATATATATATATAGAAAAGACAAAACATAACTAATTATGTATACAATAAATATTCTAGGAATAAAATAATTAGTCAATTGCATAATACCTTTGCAATGTCGTTGACAAACTTTCATTTGATTTTTCATATAATGCCACCATGGTATGCTATAGGTTAAAAATTATAGATATGAATTTTTTATCTTTATATAAATCAATTTGTGAAAGTATAATTTTGAAAGATATAATTGCTATTGTCACATATAATACGCTATTTTTATAGTTAGTTTTATAATTATTTAAAATAAAGAGTAAATAATACGTTATTGTTCATCTAAATAAATAAATTTTTCATAAGTTGTAAAACGATATTGTAGATGGAACTTATTTCGAAACATATTTCCAGCAATTTCTAATGGTAAAAAAATTTATAATATTGCGAATATGTAGCAAAAGTTATATTCAATTTACATAGTATAATAATTTAGGTTGTTTACTTAAAATCAGACGGTAATGTTCACTTAACCAAAGCACCTTATATGTATTTATACCTATGTTGGACATTGTTTTTTAAAAAAGATTAAAAATTTAAAAGAATGACATGGAATGCTTAGGTGGAGCTCTCTATAATATTCTAAGGTTGTCTTTTGAAATCAAACCCTAATTTTTTTTTTATCATCCAGAACTCTAATATATATATGTAACTTTATCGCTATGGATTGTAGTTTTTTTGTTGTAACAACAAAGTTTCCTTAATAAATTACGTTGCAATACTAAATTGTTTTGTTTCAGTTGAGTAACGATGAGGTTTTGAAAAATAATATGTTTAATCATGTAAATTGGACCTATGATAAAATGTTATAATCACATATAGTTTTTTTTTTTTTTTTTTTTTTTGCTAAATCAGTAAGTATATTAAGAGCTCAAACCATATACACCTAAAACCACACCAAGGGGGAGGTAAACCAACTAGGTTGGACTCCCTCCAAACCAAGGCATGCTTAACTAGTTACAAACTTGATAGGCCAAGTTTCTCACCCAATCTCTTGTATTTGTTGACATCTTCTTAGGCATTGCACTATAAACTCTTTCTATAACACTATATTATATCCTATGCAGCAAACTATTTACAATAATTACACTTTGGTTCCAGTATGCCTGGTTCCTCATCCACCAGATATGATAAAACATTGAACCCACAGTAGCGGCAATGATTTGTTTTTGGTGTTTCTTCTGCCTACACCTAAGAAGCCAGTGCATCAACATACTAGCATTCTCACCCCTTATCTCAATGCCCAGCCACTGCTTCACCAGTAAAAAAAATTGTGAGCTAAAATAACAGTTAAACAACAAGTGATCTTGAGTCTCCTCCTCTCTGCCACATATCAAGCAGGTAGCATTCTGACTGATACCCATTTTGTGCAATCTAGCTGTTGTCTGCATTCTCTGATTCATAACCAGCCACATGAGAAATCTATATTTAGAAACAACCATCCTATTCCAGACCAGTTTGTCCTAGTAGACACGCTCATGATCACCCACCAGTAGATGGTCCAGCTGTTTGATTGAGTATTTTTCCATCTCCTGCAGCTGCTCTTCATTTATAAAGTTCGTAAAATGATTTTTCACTTCACATACTTTTTTCCAATACCAGCTACTATTAGTAGGAGGATTATACTCCCACCATTGTTCTGGTGTCACATAGATCTCATTGATCCATTTAAGCCAAAAAGAGTCTTTTTTGGTAGTTATTGCCCATGCGTATCTGCCCATGGCTGCCATGTTCCATTTCTGAATTCTCCTGATCCCCAAACCCCCTGCTTGCTTAGGGAGGTAAACATTAGGCCAAGCAACATAGCCCCCCTTACCACTGTAATGTTTACCAGTCTAGAGGAAAGCTATGCACATCATCTCCACCTCTTTCAAGACTCTCTTGGGCAATATAAAAACCTGAGCCCTGTAGATGTGTATGCTCATTAATATTGAGTTAACAAGAATCAGTCTTCCTTGATAGGAGAGATGCCTACTACACCAACTTCTAATCCTTGAAGTCATCTTTTCCACAAGATTCATGCATTCCCCAATAGCAATCATTTTAAGAAGAGATAGGAACCCCCCAAATATTTAAAAAGGAGCTTACCCAGTTTAAAACTAGAAGCTTCAATGATTCTTTTCACCTCATCATTACTCATTCCCGAAGTATAAACTTCAGTTTTATTCACATTCACCTCAAGCCTGAAGCAGCAGAGAAGTGATTAAAATCTTGGAGCATTGAATATACGAGACACAAAATGACCTCTACTACACAAAATGACATCATCAAGCAAAACAAAGGTGATTCAACTTGACACCAAGTACATCTAGGATGATATTTGAACCGAGTTTTTTCCCCAACAACTCTAAGGGTCCTAGTCAAGTACTCCATACAAATCACAAAAAGAAGAGGGGAAATCGCATATAGTTCACTATACCTATAGCTATTATTATATTCATCTAAAAGAAATACTAAATTATACTTTACCATTATTCATCTAATTAAATATATTTTCATGAGTTGTAAAACTATATTGTAAATGGATCTTATTTTGAAGTATATTTCAAGCACTCTCCAATAGTAAAAAATTATAATGCATGTTTTGAGTTAGGTAGCAAAATTTATGTTTTTTATTTAAAATCAAACGCTAATTTCTCCCTATCTAAAACTCCTTTTATGTATTTAAATACTTGTAGAACTCTATTTTTTAAAAATATTTCGTATAAAGATTAATAACATGACAATCTTGTGTGGCACTCTGTATTATTTCATAAGTTGTAGAACTATATTGTAAATGGATCTTATTTCGTAGCATGTTTCGAGCACTATCCAATGGTACAAAAATTATAATATTATGAAGTACGTAGCAAAAGTTATACATAATTTACATAATATAATAATTTAGGTTGTTCATTCAAAATCAAACTCTAATTTTCGCTTATCCGAAGCTCATTATATGTATTTAAATCTATGCGAACTCTATTTTTGTAAAAAAAAAAAAAAAAAAATTGATGACATGGCAATCCTACATGGCGAGCTCTATGGCCTCGAAATCTTGAGGAGCTCCCTCAGCTCCCGAAAAGTTCCTCCTTATATATATATATATATATATATATATATATATATATATATATATATATATATATATATATATATATATATATATATATTGATGATTTGATTATTATGTGTGAGTAGTTTTCCAATCTAGGGTTAATCAAACCTTTGCCCTGGTTAATATGTGAGGTATTCCTTTAAATTCCTAAACTAGTTGTTTGTTTGTTTGTTCTTGCTTAATTGATTGTGCAATTTCCAATTTTTTAGAGTTTAAGGGTTTTTGACAACAAGGCACAAATGTGGCAAAATCACCTCAAGCCACATAGGAGAGATGAGAAAGTGAATGGCTTTCTTCTTCTTACTTTTTCTCAAAATATAACTGAAACACAAATTCTATTTAGAAATTAAACTTCATATTTTTCAAAGATGTTTTACAATAGTTTAACATACAATTAAACTAATAAAATATAATTATCTTTTAATGCAACACGCTTAAAATTTGGGCTATTACACTACCTCATATGCGTCGGATAACCAATCCCATCCGACGCAAATTAATTGTTGGATCTAGAAAGCTTTTTACTCTTAAAATTTGCGTTGTTGATGCAATTAATGATTTGCGTCGGATGACTTTATAAAACCGACACAAATTGCTAAATATTTGCATCAGATTCTCCTTCAAACCGACACAAATGATCTGTGCCTGAGCATCTGCGTCGATTCCGTAAATGTTCGATGCAAATCACGGGACACAAATTAGCATTTTTTAGTAGTGTAATTAGACTCCAAACAATCTTTATGCAATGTACCTTCTTCAAAATGCTCCTAATGCTCAAAGCTATTAGCTAATTATACTCCAGATACGTTCTCAATACCTGAATTTCATCACATAAGACCCGGATCAAGATCTTGCGGATCCTGCGCATCCGGATCCAAAACGATCCGAACTATTTTGCCTACTTTTACATATAAAAATATCTATATATTTCAAAGCGAAAAAAATACAAAATTTAATAAACACATATTCAAAGTTCAATACTCACCTAGATTCATATCAAACACAAGTAACAAAAATACAAAATCATAGTTCATTGATCACCCAGATTCCAATCAAACACAAGTACACAACTAACATTCAATTCTAACATTAAGACTTCATTAAACAAAAAAAATCCACATATATAATTAAGCAAAAATCAAGAAAAACATAGTTAAATTTACATATAAGAAGTCAAAATTAATAAATAAAAATTTAAACTTGTACTAAGGCCCCGTTCTTTTGAACTTATTTTGGCTGAACCGAACTCGAACTTATTTTTTTTTTTGCTCGAACCGAACTTATTTTTACTTATATTTGCTTTAACCGAACTTATTTTTACTTATGTTTGCTTGAACCGAACTTATTTTCGACGAACGTAACTTATTTTTGCTAAATAATAATAATAAATAATAAATAATAACTAATAATAATAAATAATAATAATAAATAATCAATAGTAAATAATAAATAATAAATAATAAATAATAAATAATAAATAATAAATAATAAATAATAAATAATAAATAATAAATAATAAATAATAAATAATAAATAATAAATAATAAATAATAAATAATAAATAATAAATAATAAATACTCTCTCCGGTTCCTAAAGAACTTCCTTGTTACTGTTCCTACAGATACCAAGGAGGATCCATTTATGTGGGGGTTTAGGGTGGGTAAAGAATAATAAAGTAAGATCATAGAGGAGAGAGAGGGTAATAAAGTATAATAAAGTAAGACCATAGAGGAGAGAGAGGGTAATAAAGTATAATAAAGTGCAATGGTGGACCCATATGATAGTGACATGAGAGGGTAAATAGGAAAATTTATTTTGCCAAATAAGGAATAAAGCAAAAGAGGGAAGATCTTTTGGAAACGCACTTAAACGGAAAGAGGGAAGATCTTTAGGAACCGGAGGGAGTAATAAATAATAAAAAATAAATAATAAATAATAAATAATAAATAATAATAAATAATAATAATAAATAATAATAATAAATAATAAAAAATAATAATAAATAATAAAGAACAAATAATAATAATAATAATAAATAATAATAATAAATAATAAAAAATAAAAAAAACAACAAATAATAAATAATAATAACAAATAATAATTATTAATAATAATAAATAAATAAATAATAATAATAATAAATAATAAATAATAAATAATAAATAATAAATAATAAATAATAAATAATAATAATAATAATAATAAATAATATAATAATAATTAAAAATAATATATAATAAATAATAAAATATAATAATAATAAATAATAACTAAGAACTAATAATAATAATAAATAATAATAATAATAAAAATTATAAATATTAATAAATAATAAATAATAAATAATGAATAATGAATAATAATAAATAAATAATAAATAATAATAAATAAATAATAAATATAAGAAATAATAAGAATAAATAATAATAATAATAATAATAATAATAATAATAATAATAATAAATAATAAATTATAAATTATAAATTAATAAATAATAAATAATAATAATAAATAATAAATAATAAATAATAATAATAATAATAATTAATAAAAAATAAATAATAATAATAATTAATAAAAAAATAAATAAATAATAATAACAAATAATTAATAATAATAATAATAATAAATAAATAAATATAAATAATAATAATAATATAACAATAAATAAATAATAATAAATAATAATAATAAATAATAAATAATAAATAAAAATCATAATAATAATATAATAATATAATAATAAGTAAAAATAATAAATAATAAATAATAAAATATAATAATAATAATAATAAATAAAAACTAAGAACTAATAATAATAATAGATAATAATAAATAATAATAAATAATAATAATAATAAATAATAAATAATAATAATTAAAATAATTAATAAATAATAATAAATAATAATGATAATAAATAATAGTAATAATTAATATAGAATATAAAGAATAAATAATAATAAATAATAAATAATAATAAATATTAATAATAATAATTCCTAAATAATAAATAAAAAAATATTAAAATAAAATAAAAAAATTACAAATTCATCATTATTGTAATTATAATATTAATAATAATAACAATATTAATAGTAATATTGAAACAAGAATAATAATTACAACATTAATAGTAATACTGAACTTATTTTTGCTGAACTGAACTTATTTTTGCTGAACTGAACTTATTTTTACTTAATTTTGCTGAACTGAACTTATTTTTGTTGAACTGAACTTATTTTTACTTATTTTTGCTGAAAATAAGTCCAAAAGAAAAGGGCCTAAGAACTTAGATTATAAAATATCAAAGCAAAACCCCAAAGACGAAGGCGATAGAGGGGAGGTGGTGTGGTGGATTAATATCGTTGTGGCTGATGCCTGAAACGTGATGGTAGCCAGTGGTGTAGTACCAATGATTAAATGTACCCGAGCCGGACCCTTATTTTGGCGACAAGACCCGGATCCAACGGATCGAATTTTTTTGATCCGGATCCTAAAAAGGATATGGGCCCACGGATCCGGGTAGGAACCAGGATCCATTGCCATCTTCAAATAGGAGTGTAATAGCAAAACTTAAGAAAATAATGCAATATAAACCTAATATATGAATTTAATATTATTTTGCTTTCAACTTTTATAACATCATCCACTTTCCCGTATGGCCCATATTCTCTCTCCTTAAACCTTAATAAACAATTTATAGAAAGTGTACTAACTTATATATTTAATTATGATTTAATACAACTAATGTCCTACACAGAATTTCTTATTAATATAATTGCCCAAAAGAAATGGACACTTTATTTAGGGATATAAACCTAGAAAAATTAGCCTACATGTCATAAATATAAGCCATAACGCCATGTGGCAGCAATAGTCATCACCCCAAAGTGTTGCCTTGCCATGTGTCGAGTAATGGATTCCCACGTTGATGTGTCCTCCAATCAGTTAATCCTAGAGTGTGTCATGCATTATGCTACTGATTGCAGAGTAATGCAATCAATTACAATCACATTAATTAATCCCCTGTACTCCCCTTCTTCGTCGTCGTTTTTGTGTTTTCGAGGTTTGTTGGTACTTTTCGTCGCTGTCGGTGTCAGCGTTTCCCCCCTTCCCCCGTCGCGGTTGTCGACTACCCCTTCCCTTTCCCCGGTTACATTCGTGGGCTTCCCCTCCCCCTGTTTGCTTTCGTGGGCTTCTCTTTCTTGTTCCCCTGTTGCGTTAGTCAAGTGTTTCATCGGGTCCTAATTGAGTCATAGTCAAGGTTTGTGGCGGTTATCGACGTCGTAGTTGAGTCCTGTTGCGGTAGTCAAGTGTTCGCGGCGGTTATATGCGTCGACGTCCCTCCCCTGTTATGTTATTCAGTAGGTGGGTTTTAGTTTTTCTCGTTTTTGTCTTCCTCCTCCCCTTCCCGTGTTTGGTCGAGTTTCCTAATTTAGGGTTCGGTGTTACGAGTCTAGTGATGTGTGCTTTTGTTATTTTCATGTTTGTTCCTTTCAGATCCAATGGCCCTTGCCTTTTTGTGAATGGTTGTGGCTGGGGTGTTTGTTGGTGGTGATCGGTGGGCAGTTCAAGGCTCTTGGTTTCCTATGTTAGAGGAAGATGTCGGCAACCTAGTAGGTAGAGCCAATAATCCTGGAGCTAGGCATGGGGTTTTTGCCACTTTAGGAAGTCAAATGTTGGTTAAAATGAGAGGAGGTTCTCTCTTAATATCTGTTGATAACATCATGTTATTCACATCAATAGAGTAGAAATTTTCACATTTTACGCCATCACAACTGATTTTTTTTTTGTCTAAAATTTTCATTGGACCGTAGAGGCAATGGCGATGGCATGCCATGTTCGTGTATTATATAGTTCCCAATACAAAGCCTTGGACAATAAAAAAAAGTTTTAGAAATATTCCGATTATGAAAATTATAGCATGGACTTGATTTCATTTTATGATGGATCTCCAACTTTCTTCATTTGCATTGAAATGAATCGGTTGATTTGGCAAGTGCAAATGAAAGTTTTGTTAAACATGTATATTAAGCTACATATTTGCTTGATTTTAGGAAACATAATTTCAATCAAGAGAGTCAATTTATTATAATTGATTTGGTTTGAGATTATATTTCCTATTACGGATAGTAAGGGCACACGCATGAGATTAACATCCAATCGACACATAAGCGTAAACCAAGCAAAAGGCTACATGTGGCAGACAAATCGTGAAGATTGATTAAAGGCTGACATTTGGCAAAGTGAATGAGGTTGCAACATATAGGATTTATGTACCCAGCTTTATATAGATATATAGATATAGATAGATAGATTAGGAATCACTCATTGTTGAGGCGCTCTCTCTCTCTCCTTCTCATAGATGGTAGACATAACTTTTGTTTTCTTTTGGCTTTCAAGAATTATTCAAGATTTCATCTTTCCATCATCAATTCAAGTATTCTCCTTTGTTTTATACTTTTGATTATCAGGTATGATTTATTTTATATTTTATTTAGTTTATTAGTTTTGAAGCCCGTGTGCTGCACTGGTTGTTGTTTATTTTAATTTTTTTTCAATTTTTTTGTTAATATTGTTGATTTTGTGTTGCTAATGAAATGAGATTTTTCAACACCATTGTATTTATATACTTCCTCCATTCTTTTTCTATTGCAACAATTACCACTTTGGGTAGTTCAATTATTTCATCTATTAGGACCACTCCACTTTTGTTAAAAAATAGCAACAATAGTTGACAATATTATCTTTACTTTATGTTAATAAAACCATCATTAATTATTCAAATTGCCTCATAAAGTTGCGTTTATTTTATTAAGGATTTACTTATCCCCTACTCTAATTAATTAAAGGGGTTCCTCTATGCTAAACTACCCATTTTTTTTTCATTTCTTTAAAAATCATGTCCAAACCCATTGTGCAATAAAAAAAGAACGGAGAAAGTATTTGTCATTATTCTCTAATTTCTAGATTTGTTATTACGATATATAAATTTATATTTTTTAATATTCAATTGAATGTTGTAGCTAAGTACTTTTAAATGGTATTCCAATAATTGGTATGACTAACAATAGCTAACACAGTTTTAACATGAAGAATACCCGAGTGATACTTCAAGAAAGTAGAGGGTAATAATTTAATAGATTTAATTTAGGACAAAAAGAATAGAGAAAAACTTGAGTATCAGCCACAAATTCAACTTTTAGTATAACACATAAACACTAACGCATATAGAATGGAAGATGGGAAGACAAAAAAGATCATAATAATGGTATCATGAATAAAATAAATTAAATATAAAACTAACCTTTACTAATAATCGAAAATATTATTCAAAAGAAAAACATAACTCTTTATCAATCATGATTATATCAAGACTTATCAAACTTCCCCCCTTTTCTATGATTCGTGAAACGCGAACCTTGTTTGTCCATTTACTTTTAGTAGAATTAAGTTCATCCTTAAAAAAAATAAGATCTGACATATATATATATAGAAAAGACAAAACATAAATAATTATGTATACAATAAATATTCTAGGAATAAAATAATTAGTCAATTGCATAATACCTTTGCAATGTCGTTGACAAACTTTCATTTGATTTTTCATATAATGCCACCATGGTATGCTATAGGTTAAAAATTATAGATATGAATTTTTTATCTTTATATAAATCAATTTGTGAAAGTATAATTTTGAAAGATATAATTGCTATTGTCACATATAATACGCTATTTTTATAGTTAGTTTTATAATTATTTAAAATAAAGAGTAAATAATACGTTATTGTTCATCTAAATAAATAAATTTTTCATAAGTTGTAAAACGATATTGTAGATGGAACTTATTTCGAAACATATTTCCAGCAATTTCTAATGGTAAAAAAATTTATAATATTGCGAATATGTAGCAAAAGTTATATTCAATTTACATAGTATAATAATTTAGGTTGTTTACTTAAAATCAGACGGTAATGTTCACTTAACCAAAGCACCTTATATGTATTTATACCTATGTTGGACATTGTTTTTTAAAAAAGATTAAAAATTTAAAAGAATGACATGGAATGCTTAGGTGGAGCTCTCTATAATATTCTAAGGTTGTCTTTTGAAATCAAACTCTAAATTTTTTTTTATCATCCAGAACTCTAATATATATATGTAACTTTATCGCTATGGATTGTAGTTTTTTTGTTGTAACAACAAAGTTTCCTTAATAAATTACGTTGCAATACTAAATTGTTTTGTTTCAGTTGAGTAACGATGAGGTTTTGAAAAATAATATGTTTAATCATGTAAATTGGACCTATGATAAAATGTTATAATCACATATAGTTTTTTTTTTTTTTTTTTTTTTGCTAAATCAGTAAGATATTAAGAGCTCAAACCATATACACCTAAAACCACACCAAGGGGGAGGTAAACCAACTAGGTTGGACTCCCTCCAAACCAAGGCATGCTTAACTAGTTACAAACTTGATAGGCCAAGTTTCTCACCCAATCTCTTGTATTTGTTGACATCTTCTTAGGCATTGCACTATAAACTCTTTCTATAACACTATATTATATCCTATGCAGCAAACTATTTACAATAATTACACTTTGGTTCCAGTATGCCTGGTTCCTCATCCACCAGATATGATAAAACATTGAACCCACAGTAGCGGCAATGATTTGTTTTTGGTGTTTCTTCTGCCTACACCTAAGAAGCCAGTGCATCAACATACTAGCATTCTCACCCCTTATCTCAATGCCCAGCCACTGCTTCACCAGTAAAAAAAATTGTGAGCTAAAATAACAGGTTAAACAACAAGTGATCTTGAGTCTCCTCCTCTCTCGCCACATATCAAGCGGGTAGCATTCCGACCGATACCCATTTTGTGCAATCTAGCTGTTGTCCGCATTCTCCGATTCATAACCAGCCACATGAGAAATCTATATTTAGAAACAACCATCCTATTCCGGACCGGTTTGTCCTAGTAGACACGCTCACTGATCACCCACCGGTAGATGGTCCAATTTGTTTGATTGAGTATTTTTCCATCTCCTGCAGCTGCTCTTCATTTATAAAGTTCGTAAAATGATTTTTCACTTCACATACTTTTTTCCAATACCAGCTACTATTAGTAGGAGGATTATACTCCCACCATTGTTCTGGTGTCACATAGATCTCATTGATCCATTTAAGCCAAAAAGAGTCTTTTTTGGTAGTTATTGCCCATGCGTATCTGCCCATGGCTGCCATGTTCCATTTCTGAATTCTCCTGATCCCCAAACCCCCTGCTTGCTTAGGGAGGTAAACATTAGGCCAAGCAACATAGCCCCCCCCTTACCACTGTAATGTTTACCAGTCTAGAGGAAAGCTATGCACATCATCTCCACCTCTTTCAAGACTCTCTTGGGCAATATAAAAACCTGAGCCCTGTAGATGTGTATGCTCATTAATATTGAGTTAACAAGAATCAGTCTTCCTTGATAGGAGAGATGCCTACTACACCAACTTCTAATCCTTGAAGTCATCTTTTCCACAAGATTCATGCATTCCCCAATAGCAATCATTTTAAGAAGAGATAGGAACCCCCAAATATTTAAAAAGGAGCTTACCCAGTTTAAAACTAGAAGCTTCAATGATTCTTTTCACCTCATCATTACTCATTCCCGAAGTATAAACTTCAGTTTTATTCACATTCACCTCAAGCCTGAAGCAGCAGAGAAGTGATTAAAATCTTGGAGCATTGAATATACAGACACAAAATGACCTCTACTACACAAAATGACATCATCAGCAAAACAAAGGTGATTCAACTTGACACCAGTACATCTAGGATGATATTTGAACTGAGTTTTTTCCCCAACAACTCTAAGGGTCCTAGTCAAGTACTCCATACAAATCACAAAAAGAAGAGGGGAAATCACATATAGTTCACTATACCTATAGCTATTATTATATTCATCTAAAAGAAATACTAAATTATACTTTACCATTATTCATCTAATTAAATATATTTTCATGAGTTGTAAAACTATATTGTAAATGGATCTTATTTTGAAGTATATTTCAAGCACTCTCCAATAGTAAAAAATTATAATGCATGTTTTGAGTTAGGTAGCAAAATTTATGTTTTTTATTTAAAATCAAACGCTAATTTCTCCCTATCTAAAACTCCTTTTATGTATTTAAATACTTGTAGAACTCTATTTTTTAAAAATATTTCGTATAAAGATTAATAACATGACAATCTTGTGTGGCACTCTGTATTATTTCATAAGTTGTAGAACTATATTGTAAATGGATCTTATTTCGTAGCATGTTTCGAGCACTATCCAATGGTACAAAAATTATAATATTATGAAGTACGTAGCAAAAGTTATACATAATTTACATAATATAATAATTTAGGTTGTTCATTCAAAATCAAACTCTAATTTTCGCTTATCCGAAGCTCATTATATGTATTTAAATCTATGCAGAACTCTATTTTTGTAAAAAAAAAAAAAAAAAATTGATGACATGGCAATCCTACATGGCGAGCTCTATGGCCTCGAAATCTTGAGGAGCTCCCTCAGCTCCCGAAAAGTTCCTCCTTATATATATATATATATATATATATATATATATATATATATATATATATATATATATATATATATATATATATATATATTGATGATTTGATTATTATGTGTGAGTAGTTTTCCAATCTAGGGTTAATCAAACCTTTGCCCTGGTTAATATGTGAGGTATTCCTTTAAATTCCTAAACTAGTTGTTTGTTTGTTTGTTCTTGCTTAATTGATTGTGCAATTTCCAATTTTTTAGAGTTTAAGGGTTTTTGACAACAAGGCACAAATGTGGCAAAATCACCTCAAGCCACATAGGAGAGATGAGAAAGTGAATGGCTTTCTTCTTCTTACTTTTTCTCAAAATATAACTGAAACACAAATTCTATTTAGAAATTAAACTTCATATTTTTCAAAGATGTTTTACAATAGTTTAACATACAATTAAACTAATAAAATATAATTATCTTTTAATGCAACACGCTTAAAATTTGGGCTATTACACTACCTCATATGCGTCGGATAACCAATCCCATCCGACGCAAATTAATTGTTGGATCTAGAAAGCTTTTTACTCTTAAAATTTGCGTAGTTGATGCAATTAATGATTTGCGTCGGATGACTTTATAAAACCGACACAAATTGCTAAATATTTGCATCGATTCTCCTTCAAACCGACACAAATGATCGTGTGCTCGAGCATCTGCGTCGATTCCAGTAAATGTTCGATGCAAATCACGGGACACAAATTAGCATTTTTTAGTAGTGTAATTAGACTCCAAACAATCTTTATGCAATGTACCTTCTTCAAAATGCTCCTAATGCTCAAAGCTATTAGCTAATTATACTCCGATACGTTCTCAATACCTGAATTTCATCACATAAGACCCGGATCAAGATACTGCGGATCTCGCGCATCCGGATCCAAAACCGATCCGAACTATTTTGCCTACTTTTACATATAAAAATATCTATATATTTCAAAGCGAAAAAATACAAAATTTAATAAACACATATTCAAAGTTCAATACTCACCTAGATTCATATCAAACACAAGTAACAAAAATACAAAATCATAGTTCATTGATCACCCAGATTCCAATCAAACACAAGTACACAACTAACATTCAATTCTAACATTAAGACTTCATTAAACAAAAAAAATCCACATATATAATTAAGCAAAAATCAAGAAAAACATAGTTAAATTTACATATAAGAAGTCAAAATTAATAAATAAAAATTTAAACTTGTACTAAGGCCCTGTTCTTTTGAACTTATTTTGGCTGAACTGAACTGAACTTATTTTTTTTTTGCTGAACCGAACTTATTTTTACTTATATTTGCTGAACCGAACTTATTTTTACTTATGTTTGCTGAACCGAACTTATTTTAGTTAACAACGAACTTATTTTTGCTAAATAATAATAATAATAAATAATAAATAATAACTAATAATAATAAATAATAATAATAAATAATCAATAGTAAATAATAAATAATAAATAATAAATAATAAATAATAAATAATAAATAATAAATAATAAATAATAAATAATAAATAATAAATAATAAATAATAAATAATAAATAATAAATAATAAATAATAAATAATAAATAATAAATAATAAATAATAAATAATAAATAATAAATAATAAATAATAAATAATAAATAATAAATAATAAATAATAATAATATACCCAAGACCTACGACCAAGGGCCATAAAAATAAAAAAAACAAAAAAAAAGTAATACAACAAAAAAGATAATAAACACCCAACGAACAAATTTATTCCAAAAAATAAAAAGACATAAACGCACAAACAAGACTACAGAATAAATAATAAAAAAAAATAATAAATAATAAATAATAAATAATAAATAATAATAAATAATAATAATAAATAATAATAATAAATAATAAAAAATAATAATAAATAATAAAAACAAATAATAATAATAATAATAAATAATAATAATAAATAATAAAAAATAAAAAAACAACAAATAATAAATAATAATAACAAATAATAATTATTAATAATAATAATAAATAAATAAAATAATAATAAATAATAAATAATAAATAATAAATAATAAATAATAAATAATAAATAATAATAATAATAATAATAAATAATATAATAATAATTAAAAATAATATATAATAAATAATAAAATATAATAATAATAAATAATAACTAAGAACTAATAATAATAATAAATAATAATAATAATAAAAATTATAAATATTAATAAATAATAAATAATAAATAATGAATAATGAATAATAATAAATAAATAATAAATAATAATAAATAAATAATAAATATAATAAATAATAATAATAAATAATAATAATAATAATAATAAATAATAAATAATAAATAATAAATATAAATAAATAATAAATAATAATAATAATAAATAATAAATAATAATAATAATAATAATTAATAAAAAATAAATAATAATAATAATTAATAAAAAAATAATAAATAATAATAAAAATAAATAAATAATAATAACAAATAATTAATAATAATAATAAAAATAAATAAATATAAATAATAATAATAATATAACAATAAATAAATAATAATAAATAATAATAATAAATAATAAATAATAAATAAAAATCATAATAATAATATAATAATATAATAATAAGTAAAAATAATAAACAATAAATAATAAAATATAATAATAATAATAAATAAAAACTAAGAACTAATAATAATAATAGATAATAATAAATAATAATAAATAATAATAATAATAAATAATAAATAATAATAATTAAAATAATTAAAAAATAATTAATAAATAATAATAAATAATAAATGATAATAAATAATAGTAATAATTAATATAGAATATAAAGAATAAATAATAATAAATAATAAATAATAATAAATATTAATAATAATAATTCCTAAATAATAAATAAAAAAATATTAAAATAAAATAAAAAAATTACAAATTCATCGTTATTGTAATTATAATATTAATAATAATAACAATATTAATAGTAATATTGAAACAAGAATAATAATTACAACATTAATAGTAATACCGAACTTATTTTTTTGAACCGAACTTATTTTTGCTTTGACGAACTTATTTTTACTTAATTTCCGAACCGAACTTATTTTTGTTGAACCGAACTTATTTTTACTTATTTTTGCTGAAAATAAGTCCAAAAGAAAAGGGCCTAAGAACTTAGATTATAAAATATCAAAGCAAAACCCCAAAGACGAAGGCGATAGAGGGGAGGTGGTGTGGTGGATTAATATCGTTGTGGCCGATGCCCGAAACGTGATGGTAGCCGGTGGTGTAGTACCAATGATTAAATGTACCCGAGCCGGACCCTTATTTTGGCGACAAGACCCGCATCCAACCGGATCGAATTTTTTGATCCGGATCCTAAAAAGGATATGGGCCCACGGATCCGGGTAGGAACCAGGATCCATTGCCATCTTCAAATAGGAGTGTAATAGCAAAACTTAAGAAAATAATGCAATATAAACCTAATATATGAATTTAATATTATTTTGCTTTCCAACTTTTTATAACATCATCCACTTTCCCGTATGGCCCATATTCTCTCTCCTTAAACCTTAATAAACAATTTATAGAAAGTGTACTAACTTATATATTTAATTATGATTTAATACAACTAATGTCCTACACAGGAATTTCTTATTAATATAATTGCCCAAAAGAAATGGACACTTTATTTAGGGATATAAACCTAGAAAAATTAGCCTACATGTCATAAATATAAGCCATAACGCCATGTGGCAGCAATAGTCATCACCCCAAAGTGTTGCCTTGCCATGTGTCGAGTAATGGATTCCCACGTTGATGTGTCCTCCAATCAGTTAATCCTAGAGTGTGTCATGCATTATGCTACCGATTGGAGAGTAATGCAATCAATTACAATCACATTAATTAATCCCCCGTACTCCCTTCTTCGTCGTCGTTTTTGTGTTTTCGAGGTTTGTTGGTACTTTTCGTCGCCGTCGGTGTCGCCGTTTCCCCTTCCCCGTCGCGCTTGTCGACTACCCCTTCCCTTTCCCCAGGTTACATTCGTGGGCTTCCCCTCCCGTTTGCTTTCGGTGGGCTTCTCTTTCTTGTTCCCCTCGTTGCGTTAGTCAAGTGTTTCATCGGGTCCCAATTGAGTCATAGTCAAGGTTTGTGGCGGTTATCGACGTCGTAGTTGAGTCCCGTTGCGGTAGTCAAGTGTTCGCGGGCGGTTATATGCGTCGACGTCCCTCCCCTGTTATGTTATTCAAGAGGTGGGTTTTAGTTTTTCTCGTTTTTGTCTTCCTCCTCCCCCTTCCCGTGTTTGGTCGAGTTTCCTAATTTAGGGTTCCGTGTTACGAGTCTAGTGATGTGTGCTTTTGTTATTTTCATGTTTGTTCCTTTCGCATCCAATGGCCCTTGCCTTTTTGTGAATGGTCAGGCCGGGGTGTTTGTTGGTGGTGATCGGTGGGCGCTTCAAGGCTCTTGGTTTCCTATGTTAGGGAGGAAGATGTCGGCAACCTAGTAGGTAGAGCCAATAATCCTGGAGCTAGGCATGGGGTTTTCGCCACTTTAGGAAGTCAAATGTTGGTTAAAATGAGAGGAGGTTCTCTCTTAATATCCGTTGATAACATCATGTTATTCACATCAATAGAGTAGAAATTTTCACATTTTACGCCATCACAACCGATTTTTTTTTGTCTAAAATTTTCATTGGACCGTAGAGGCAATGGCGATGGCATGCCATGTTCGTGTATTATATAGTTCCCAATACAAAGCCTTGGACAATAAAAAAAGTTTTAGAAATATTCCGATTATGAAAAATTATAGCATGGACTTGATTTCATTTTATGATGGATCTCCAACTTTCTTCATTTGCATTGAAATGAATCGATTGATTTGGCAAGTGCAAATGAAAGTTTTGTTAAACATGTATATTAAGCTACATATTTGCTTGATTTTAGGAAACATAATTTCAATCAAGAGAGTCAATTTATTATAATTGATTTGGTTTGAGATTATATTTCCTATTACGGATAGTAAGGGCACACGCATGAGATTAACATCCAATCGACACATAAGCGTAAACCAAGCAAAAGGCTACATGTGGCGTAACAAATCGTGAAGATTGATTAAAGGCCGACATTTGGCAAAGTGAATGAGGTTGCAACATATAGGATTTATGTACCCGACTTTATATAGATATATAGATATAGATAGATAGATTAGGAATCACTCATTGTCGAGGCGCTCTCTCTCTCCTTCTCATAGATGGTAGACATAACTTTTGTTTTCTTTTGGCTTTCAAGAATTATTCAAGATTTCATCTTTCCATCATCAATTCAAGTATTCTCCTTTGTTTTATACTTTTGATTATCGAGGTATGATTTATTTTATATTTTATTTAGTTTATTAGTTTTGAAGCCTCGGTGGTGCTTGCACTGGTTGTTGTTTATTTTAATTTTTTTTCAATTTTTTGTTAATATTGTTGATTTTGTGTTGCTAATGAAATGAGATTTTTCAACACCATTGTATTTATATACTTCCTCCATTCTTTTTCTATTGCAACAATTACCACTTTGGGTAGTTCAATTATTTCATCTATTAGGACCACTCCACTTTTGTTAAAAAATAGCAACAATAGTTGACAATATTATCTTTACTTTATGTTAATAAAAACCATCATTAATTATTCAAATTGCCTCATAAAGTTGCGTTTATTTTATTAAGGATTTACTTATCCCCTACTCTAATTAATTAAAGGGGTTCCTCTATGCTAAACTACCCATTTTTTTTCATTTCTTTAAAAATCATGTCCAAACCCATTGTGCAATAAAAAAGAACGGAGAAAGTATTTGTCATTATTCTCTAATTTCTAGATTTGTTATTACGATATATAAATTTATATTTTTTAATATTCAATTGAATGTTGTAGCTAAGTACTTTTAAATGGTATTCCAATAATTGGTATGACTAACAATAGCTAACACAGTTTTAACATGAAGAATACCCGAGTGATACTTCAAGAAAGTAGAGGGTAATAATTTAATAGATTTAATTTAGGACAAAAAGAATAGAGAAAAACTTGAGTATCGCTACAAATTCAACTTTTAGTATAACACATAAACACTAACGCATATAGAATGGAAGATGGGAAAACAAAAGATCATAATAATGGTATCATGAATAAAATAAATTAAATATAAAACTAACCTTTACTAATAATCGAAAATATTATTCAAAAGAAAAACATAACTCTTTATCAATCATGATTATATCAAGACTTATCAAACTCCCCCCTTTTCTATGATTCGTGAAACGCGAACCTTGTTTGTCCATTTACTTTTTAGTAGAATTAAGTTCATCCTTAAAAAAAATAGATCTTGACATATATATATATATAGAAAAGACAAAACATAACTAATTATGTATACAATAAATATTCTAGAATAAAATAATTAGTCAATTGCATAATACCTTTGCAATGTCGTTGAATAAACTTTCATTTGATTTTCATATAATGCCACCATGGTATGCTATAGGTTAAAAATTATAGATATGAATTTTTTATCTTTATATAAATCAATTTGTGAAAGTATAATTTTGAAAGATATAATTGCTATTGTCACCATATAATACGCTATTTTTATAGTTAGTTTTATAATTATTTAAAATAAAGAGTAAATAATACGTT